>LZPO01007950.1:118392-142022 GCA_001675575.1 Neotoma lepida
GTGTAATTGTACTCCCTGGTCCCTTCTTCCCTCACTTCTGGCATCTGCCCTTCTCCTTTCCGTCTGTATGAACCTGGTGTCTCTAAGACACTCTCATGAGTAGAATTGTGTATGATTGGTTCTTTGGTATGTTTTATTTCACTCCACGTAATGACTTCAAGGTTCATCTATGTTGTCACCTATGTTAGAATATCTTTTTTAAGGCTCAGTAATATTCTTCGGTGCAAATATGCCACNGTTTATCCATTCATCTGTNGGTGAGCATTTGGATTGTGTCCACCTTGTGGCTAGTGTGACTAATGATGCAGTAACATGAGTGCACACATGCCCGTCATCTCCCTGTGTTCTGTCTCTGCATATACTGGAGGCTAGATTTTTCTGTAATGTATTAAGTTCTAGGTCTGAGGTTTTCGGCTATTACCAAACTTATCTACAGTGTCTGAGTCATCTTATACACCAAACAACTAGAATACAAGGCTCCAGTTTCTGAATCTTCACCAAGCCTTGTTATTATTTGGATTTTCTTTTTTCATATTATGGCTATTTTTGTACATGTGCAGCTTTATACATTTTTTAAGAGAATTGCATGAAAAAAAGATATTTTGATTTTTTTCATAAATCTCTTGAAGTCTGATTGCCCTGGAATTGTTTTATGACATGATAAGATCCCTCTGAACACCAAGGGAGGGACACCGTTGGTCAATAGTGGTTTCTTTGTACAGAATGTAAATCATGTCCATAGTCTCCCTGTGACTTTTATTTTAAAAAGAAAAAGTGGGAAAGAGTTTAAATTTTGGATGATTCCATTTGAGGCCCTAGAAACCAAGGGGGCACAGAACTCAAAATACCCCCAGAATGCTATAACACAAAAACTAGTTTGGTCTGTAGAAGTTCTATTGATTTTTTTTCCCCCTGTAAGCTTTTACAGCAAATTGGATTTTACGAGTCTCAAGTCATACAGAGGAAAATAATTTGTTCCCCAGAGAGAGACTTTATGCCCACACCATGTCATCGCCCCTAATAACTATATTAAAAGATGAATTTTAAAGCAGCTCATGGTAAAGTTGAAAGAAAGAGTGTTCTCTAGCAACTTCATTAAATCAAAGAGCAAAGGGAAAAATACATATTCAGAACATTACCTGTGATTTTGCTCTCATTTGCAAGTGTTTTGATATCTTCGTATCAGTAATTGAGTTGTATGTTCATTAAAAAATGAGAGCTTTACAGTTAGCCTTCTTCTCGTTTGCTCATTAGTTTATCCAGTTGGAGTTCTCCCAGAAATGCTATCCAGGCAGAGCTGAGTTTCTCCTGGGAGGAGTCCCAGGACGTGCTGGCTGAGTTATATCACAGGTATATGGCCGTAAACACGCATGTCTCCAGTGCCTACAGTACCAGTAAGACTGGCTGGTCAACCCTGGCCTGCTCCTCAGCCCCGCTTCATGACTCTGAAGACGAGGACAGTGATGACCTGGCCCTCACCAGCTGGAAGGCTGGGCATGATGCAGGCTGCCTGGAGCCTGCAGACTTTGCAGTTGATAGTCAGTCAGGACCTACTTCCTCTGTCTTCCTCTACGCGGCATACTTATTTTCTTTGAAATGTGTGAAGATGAGAGAGCAACCTCACTCATCGTCCGCAGCTGACTATAGGCACTGCCCTTTCTGCGGGGACTGGTGCCCTCAGAGAGATGACCAAAGCTGTCAGATGGTCCCTGCTGCTGGCAAGGCTTAGACCTGTACAGGGCACACGTAATGTGATGCTTGAGGAGAGCACTCATGAGAAAGGGCTGAAGGTTGGCTTTGAACAAGGTGTGGCTGGGGAAAGCCCCTCTCTCTCTCTCTCTCTCTCTCTCTCTCTCTCTCTCTCTCTCTCTCTCTCTCTCTCTCTCTCTCTCTCTCTCTGTTCCAGAGTCTGGGGCTCTTTAGAAACAACAGATTCCAAAATGTACCCATGGTGACTCAAATTGTGGGGCACAGTTTCTGGGTCCTATGACAACTGTGACAATCCTGAATGGGGTTAGGAATCTGCCTGCCAGAGCTATTTTGAACATATGGAACAAAAGGCCTCCGAAGACCATTTCAGGCCCTCAGTCTATGGTTTTCCTCTGTATATTAAACACCTCGTATGTTGGGCTGAGCTGCACAGAATAGCTTTTTATTCCCTTCCATTTAGAATCACAGCTGCAGCTCAGCTCCAGATAGANGTAGAAGCAGGGGCCAAATCCTATTCTATGAGAAGGCTTTATCTGCTCAGTGTCGGGGATGACAGAGAGTGGTGTATTCTTTTACCTTGTAAGTCTCACCTGCAGGACCAGAGGTTCCAGCCATCCCAGTGCAAACAAGAGTCTCAACTCTCACTCCCATACATCAAGTAGCCTCTTTGATTCAAGAATATTTTATTGCCCCCCCCAACCTTCACCACCACCACAAAACCCAGGGTGATTAGATTGCATTTTGTGTGTTTGAGACAGCCATTTGAAAGCAGAAAGGCTCTCAGCATCTTCAGTGACTATGAGAGACAGGCTTCCCACACGTGCTCGCTTCCACAGACAACACATTTGCCCTGCCACCCAAAGATGTTCCAGTGTGGTTTTGTCATCTCCCCCCAGGCAGAACTCGGGACCGAAAAACCAGCAGTGACTATTTCTAAGGCTGGTCCTGGGTGCATGGTGGCAAGCCCTGGGGAAGCTGCCATCTGCCTGAGGAATTCATAGAGAATATGAAAACACCCTTGTTCTGAAAGTTCGCCTGCACTCGTGCCTTTTGTGATAACTGGACAGAAATGGGTAACAACTGTCTCGTGCTTTGAGTTTAGGCCCAAATATCAGCAAAACAAACTTTTCTGTCTGTGCCTCCTGAGCAGGCTGGGTGCTTTGAATATGGGGAGGTTACTTGTGTGCCCCTCCTTTCCTGGAGTACAAGAGAGGCAGCAGCTGTGTGCTATAAATGGAAGCAGACACAGCTCATGGGTTGATTCATCTTCCTAAGGTTCCTAGAGTTTGTTCACATGAAATTCAATTGTGTACTTATTATCCATCTTACTAATAAATATGCTGGTTGGGATTGGTATTCTATCTTATTAGGAAAATCTGTTTTTAATCAGTATTTTTATTTAATTATAAATTATTAAGAGAAAGCCTCTTAGCTTGATTGCATTGAAGACTGACTAACTTCTAGTCTGGGTACCGGGGNGAAACAGAGTTCAGGGACAGACTGGAGCCTGCTCCCACGCCCACCCACGAGCCACAACCGCTCCAGGGGTCTCTGCCACTGGGAGAATGAAAATATCTCCTGTGACGATTTTAAAGGTCAGCATCATTTCTACGGAAGTGAAGTGTTGGCATGGATAGCTTGTGACAGTAGTGTCGACAGAGAAGTGATTATTTTTGGTTTTAAGGGAGAATAAATTTAGTTTTCCTTTCTAAGTAAGAATATCNGTCAGGACTATAGATCACCCATAATTGGATTGTTATGTTTGGGGCAGGCTTCTCAATTGCCTATAAATACAATCTTCTCAGCTGATAAATGGGCTCTGGCATGACCTTTGGAATTTGAACACATTCAAAGCACATCTGTCCCCAAACTCCAGTGAGAAANACTGGTGTTAAGTCTGTTCTGGGACGGATTGGGTAACAAGAGTCCTCCCACCCCCACCAGGTAACAGAGTGCCTGTTATGTGGGGAGTTCCACCCTGGATATGATCCCCTCAAGACCCAAACAATTCTTACTTAAACATTTCTATCTCTGGGGGGTGACCTGCCTGCTGATGAGTTTAACCAGTCACTCTGATTTGGGAACAAAAGCAGGTGCAACCAGCCTGCTGTCACTTCCTCCTGCTGTGTATTGGCTCCATCTAGACTGTTTTCCGCCCTCCCCGCCCTGCCCCCCGAAATCAGGAACGTCAATCTGTGTTTTTCAGATTCCGTTTTTGGCTGAAGGGATCAGGATTCATGGAGACAAAGTCACTGAGGCGCTGAGGCCATTCCATGAGCGCATGGAAGCCTGCTTCAAGCAGCTGAAGGAAAAAGTGGAAAAGCAATANGGTGTCAGGACGATGGTAAGTTGGCAGGTCACAGAAGAGGAGTATCCCATCGGAGCAGAGGGGCTGAGGCCTCTGTAATGCCTGCTAGGACATGGGGTGTTAGGGACCTCCGCCTCCTTATCAACCCATTTTATGAGATTTGTCAATTACCAAGTACCTTCCTCATCTTCTCTGAGTAGTGTGCTGTTGAGGTTGATGCAGCCCATGGGTCTTGATAGGGCCAGTTAGAGAGTTAAGAAGGAGAAAAAAAAATCTAGAGTGTGACAGGTAGCAGAGGAGAAATCCTGAACACCACAGAGAGCAGCTGAAGAAAGACATTTATCGGTGTTGAGGAAACACACGCATGTAACAGGCTCACAGAGAAAAAAAGACCCTCCGCAAAGCAGATGGGGAGTTAGGAAGCTGAAAAATCCAGGCTCTTCTGCTCTGGATATGGGGTTGTTTTTTTGTGGGTTTTTTGTTTTTGTTTTTTGGGAGTTTTTTTTGGGGGGGGGCGATCTCTGAAGAGTCTTCCTCCCCTAATTTAGGGTTGGTCAGTTTGAAGAAAGACAGGATGGCTGTTTGGCCCACTACTGTTGTGTCCCCATCAGACATTGAACTTGCTGATTCAGTCCATCAGCAGGGGACCTACATGGGTAGAGAAAAGGCTACAAGGTCTTTGTTTTAAACTGCCAGGCTTTTGTCTCAGGTCAAGTGAGTGAGAAATAAACCAGTCTTGGAAAGTTTGCTACCTTTATGACCTAGTCATGGCCTTTCTCCCTATCTGTTTGCCTACCAGTTACTGTCTAACTCCTAGTCCTTCAAGGTCCTGGAGAAATTTCCCAGAGGTCCTTGGGACCTGGTTGGGTTATAGAGCTCATGCCTCCAGACATGCCATACCTGGAGAGCTGTATAACCCTCAGGCAATAGCACTCATGGTATCCCAAAGCAGAGATGGAGTGAGTCAATGCCTAGCTTAAGGTTGAAGTGTGGCACACACCTTTAATCTCAGCACTTGGGAGCCAGAAGCAGGAGGGTCTCTGTGAGTTCAAGGCTAGCCTGGTCTACAGAATGAGTTTCAAGACAGCCAGGGCTACACAGAGAAACCCTGTCTCAAAAAAAAAAAAAAAAAAAAAAATGGCCAGTGGGCTACAGGAGATAGCTTTATCATTAGCAAGCTGTCCTTGCAAGCACGAAGAGCAAAGCTCAATCCCCCAAATGTCGTGTGAAATAAAATAAAACCAGGTATGATGGCACACACATGTAATCCCAGTGCTTGAAAGGCAGAGACATGCAGATCCCTGAAACTCACTGGCCAACCAGACCTGCCTACTTGTAGAGCTCCAGACAAGGTGAGAGATACTGTCTCATAATACAAGATGGAGAAAGCCCAAGAAATTTACCTAAGGCTGCCTTTTGACCTCCACATGCATATTCATCCATCAGCGCGCGCGCGCGCGCACACACACACACACACACACACACACACACACACACACACACACACGGCCAGGAAGGGAGAAGAGATGGGTTACTGGTATTCTAAATTGTTGCTAAAGATTTAGCTGTTGGAGGAGATAGAAATGGTAGAAATGATCCAGGCTGGGAGGCAGGTGGGGACTTGAGTGGCACGCTGGAGCCAGTGTAGACAAAGTCATATGTTTGACAGAAGAGCACAAAAGTCTGCAGTTGGAAAGCAAGCAACCTCCAAGAGCCAGGAGCACCACTCAGGGGCAGCAGGCTGTGCTCAGGACATGGAGCGGAATGGCTCTGGTGATGAGTTCTTGCAAAATTCCTGGACTGGGGCTGGGGTCAGAGGCATGACAGATGGACAGTTGATTTCCAACAATGCAAAGAGCCCTGCGGATGTGCTCTTATAGACAAGCTCCTACTGAGCATGGCTCATGGTGGAGCCTGCATCTCCAAATCCAAGGCAAGTGCTTTGTCATGGACCCAGCAGGACATAAACCTGACTGAAGAAAATCATCCTGGGCTCTGGTCTGCAAAGTAGCCAATGAGAGCCTAAGCCTGACAGCCCAGTAGGAGCCACTGCAGGTAAACAGCCCAGGATACAGGGTCCCTTGCCCTGCTGCAAGTCATCTGCAAGTCAGAAACCTTGAGCAGTGCTTGATAGTTTGGAGCCCGCTGCTTGTCACAATCAGGGTTGAGTGGCAAACAGTTTGTGGGGTGTGTCAGAAGGCAGCTCTTCCAAAGTTTCGTGCTGCTTTGACTTTTTCTAAGAATTAAACAGTTGTTCGGGCTCCGAGATTTTTAACTATGTGCAAAGCTTCCCGTTTTACCAGTCATTTAGTGCATCTTCCACAATTAAAGAAACCTACAGATCTTGCCCACTACTCTTTACATCCCTCCTCTGCTATGAAATATTGAGAACGCTTGCTATTGGGTACAAGTCGAAATGGAAAACTAGGGCAGGAAGGTGGCAGTCATGTGTGGAGGAGGGGAGCATTTATGAAGGTTAGGAGTGTCTTTTCAGACAGGTTTCCCAGGTACCTTGGCATCCATCCTTGGCTCAAAACAATTTCTACAGCACCTTCTCCAAATGTCATGCTTCTCTTGGTGGGGGCAGCCAGACATCCCAGCCAGTGGCAGTGAGGCTTTCAGAGTGTGAACTAGAGACAGACTTCAGGGAGCATTTGCACCCATGGTGCTATGATGCAGGAAGCAGCCTTTCTGGGTCCTACTCCATCATGGGGCTCAGAATGAGGCTCTGCAGCCAGTCTTTCTGGGTAGACAATGGCGCAGGCTGCAGCTGGTCGTTCTATGAGGAATGTGGTCATAAAGGCAGTCTGGGAGGTGCCCCTCTTGTCTCACCTACTTTGGAAACCTACAAGCATCCCCGAATACTTTGAAAAGCAATATTATATCATCCTCTTTCCAAAAGGATGGGTTTTAAAATAAAAAAAGCCACAGAAAGGACATAAGCTATTTTGTCAATGTTTCTGAGCCAGCCTAAGCCCCAGAAAGGGACTCTCTAGACTCTGACTATGTAATTCAAGGGCCTCTCCTGCTTGCCCCTCTGCGTCTATTTTGTCGATTCTGGAGATGCAAGGAGACACTGCTTCCTGGATGAACACAGAGCACACTCCCAGAGACTCCCGGAATGGAAACAACAAGCGCTGGCCGCTCCCTTTGCTGCCCACAGCACTCCAGGGCTTCTGCTTTCGCCTCCACTCACACGAAACCTTTTTCTGTGTGTTGTCCCTCTTGTCCTCTTCCTAGAGTCTGGTGAGGGCCAGGACACCTTGCTTGGCTCTGCTCTCTTTCCTCCACCCATCTCCTCACTTGACACAAACCACCATCCAGACCAGGCCCTCCAGGCCTCTCACTCCAGGTGGCCCCTACTAGTTCCCTGTGAGGTGCCTTCCACCCCACAGCCCAGTACATCAGTGCTCTACCTATCAGCTTCAGAGTCCAGTCATCTATCTCTCACATTGGCCCTAATGGCATCTCCAAGGCAGTGCTGGGCCACTTTACCTAGTGGGAGACTCAAACTAGTCCCCTGCTGCAGGACTGCTTCTCATGATCCCAAACCTGGCTCCCTCCAGGGACAACATGATGCTCAAGTCTTCAGTCCACAGGTGCCATTTAAGTAGACCAAAATGCACCTGCTTCTCTTCCTTCATGAAGTCACCTTGATCCAGTCACCTGTTTATGACTCATTGGGCAGTCAACATTCATGGTCATGGTTGGAAAGTATACTTCAGCCAGGAGGCAAAGATGCAAAGTTCAGAGATACAGGACAGGGCCAGAGGGTCACTCTGGCTAGGAAGGCCAAAATGAATTTTCTGTCCAGATACCAAGGCAACAGGGCAAGGGCAGCAGACCCAGCCTTGCAGCAAGCCTTATAGCCCCCATATGCATCCATCATTAATAATCACACTGGAGCCACAGTGGGGAGAAGGCTTTCTGCATGTCTTGAAAGAAGCTTGCAGTGGTTCTATGTTTTGCACATGATCACACAATTGTTGCAAAAGACAAATATTTAGCCTGATCTAACATCCTAATTCTAACCTATTTGGCTCTGTGACTGGAGCAGGCAAACAGCAAGGCACTCCTGTTACGGTGACCTTAAGCTACCTCTTGGTCCTGGGTGAGATTCTAGTTACTTCATATGGAACAAGTGAAAGTCCTCTTAGTTACAGAATTCTGAGGCTCTTCTCAGTGAAGAAGATATGGAGAGACTGGTCCAGAATAGCCCACAGCTTCCCTCAGTGAATGCTCTTTAAGTNCAAGTCTCCATCCAGCAAGGGCTCCTGTCCATCCTTGGCCAGATCCTACCCCTGACATCCTCCTCTTACACATCCCAAGGCATGTGCACATCCCAACCAGGACTAAGGTTACCTTGCCAGCCCTTGCTGCTTGACAATAGGAGGCTTGAGCTGCTTCCCTGGCCTTTGTACCTTCTGGCCCCCAGTGGTCTTCTGCTGTGGACCCATTCATGAGCACTCATGTCTTTTGGGAAGATCACAGACATAGTAACCCACATGCTGGATGCTCTCAGGAATGGGGCACACAGTGCCAGAGCACTCCACCCCCACCCACATACCAAACAGGTCAAGTTTCTTCCCAGCTGTTGNCTTGGCATTGTCTTCTTAGCTGCTCCTTCACCTGCCCAGGTGGTGAAACCCAAGGCAACAGACCCCCAAGTTACAGAAGTCAGCAGAGCCTGGTTTGCTTGCCTTCCTTTCTTCCTCAGCTATATGCCAAATGGATAGCAATCGAGTCAAGCTTGAAACATGGGAGTCGGGAAAGCAGTCCCTCCCCAGCTAGATAGATGTTCAGAGATGTAATCACCTTCCCCAACTGGTCCTCTACCCCCAGCCCTATGGAAGAATGGCCAGCGACAATGTGGATTGGAGAAGGCCAAAGATATGACCAGGTCTCATTCAAAACATAAAGTGAGTCAAAGCTCATCTCCCATTGGCCTCAGAGATTCCATAGAGTAGATAGCGTCCCAGGTGGGTAGGACAGGGCTTGGGTGGTGATGAGCAGGTCAGAATGGACCTAGGTAGAACTCCACCCTGGAATCAATGTGAATAGGGACAAGCAGCTGCATCTCTGGGTCTAGCCCGAGGCAGAGAGAAGACCCTATAGATCAAGATACCATTCTGCATACCAGCAGGTGCTTCAGAAAGGATTAGAAGAGCATGTGGTNTAGACTTCAAATCTCCAGATATATAGGAAACATTTCCACATGGGGGAGAATNTGCATGTTACCCTACCCCTTGCAGCTTCTTCCTGGTGGCTCATTAATCATAGTGGACATCCATGGAGATGCCCACTGGCACTGTCATTGGTGCTAAGTTCAAGACTCTGCTGGAAAACCCAGATGCTGATTGCATTGAGCCAGTGGCCTTCAGTGGACCAGGGCTCACCTCCTGTTTCATAAATAAAGTTGTATTAAAAGCCACACACCCTTCTGCATCATCCATGGTCACCTTTGTGCCACCATCGCATAGCAGGATAATTTCAGCAGAGGCCCTAAAGAATATGTAATCAATACCTTGCTGCCTCCAGGGACTGGGACTGTGATACACAGGTCAACTGTCCTGTAGGTGATTGGTTGTGTGACATGCCAGCATCCTGGGGTNGGGTGGGGAGGCTGAGGCAACACAAGGGGAGTGTAACACAGAAATGTGACTTCTGCCAGCCCAAGGAAAATGTTTGTGGAAACAGCTGTGGTCCAGATGTGCCAACATCTGACTGCAGGCTCAGGTACACTGTTGTTTCCTACCTAATTAGATACCGATACATGCTGTATCCTGTTGGCATTGGTTTTGGGTAATGTACAGCAAGCTGTCAAAGAGAGACTAGAAAATTCCACCTTGTGACTGTTTTCTTAGAATGTGTCATTGGTCCTCTTGAGCGAAAGGGGAGATCCCACAGCCTAGCCCGGGCTTCTCTTCCCATCACTCACAAGAGAAGATNTCCCTCAAGTGTGGGGAGGCACCCTCTGTAGTGAGGCCTTTGAGCCAATATAGCTCTGTGACTCTGGACTTCTGGCTCAGGTGTTAATGTGCAGTTGAACAAAGGTCATACAAAGATCTTACACATCTTTTAGTCACACTCTAGACGCACTCCATATTGAACTTTCTGGTGAGTAACACATTGTAGGACAGGTTGATGCATCTTAGAGAAGGAAAGTATACTTAAAATAAAAAGGCCNGGAAGGCTCTTACTGGTATTCTTTTCAGTTGAGTCAGGTCTCNGAAGATGTCTTGGAAGATGTTCAACTTGTCTTCACTCTCCCCTCAGCTCAGAACAAGAAAGGAAATGGCTTATGAAGTGTGGGCCCACATGGTCTGGATCCCACACTGCTGAGGTGGCCTCAGCACAGGAATCTGGCCACAGTGGCTTGGTGTTAACACATTCTCTTCCTCTCTCAGCCCTCAGGTCTGGATGACAGGAGAGGCAGCCGTCCACGTTCCATGGTGCGGTCCTTCACCATGCCATCATCCTCCCGGCCTCTGTCTGTGGCTTCCGTCTCTTCCCTCTCCTCTGACAGTACCCCTTCCCGGCCAGGCTCTGATGGGTGAGTGGGCTTAGCAGCTGGAAGCTCCAAGTAGGGAAGGCTGGGCATGGGGCACCATGGGGTGCCACCAGTACTGTGGGGCTGNTTAGCACCCTTGGACATGCTGTTTTGGAAACTGAGACTCTCCAAGACACTTCACTTGTGGTACCCGATATGACAATGGAGGCTTGTGTGACTATGAAACATCTTGCTCTGGGTAGCATTGCCAGATAGATGTCTGCCAAACCTTAAAACTCCAGCTCCTCCAATATCCATNTCAACTGTCACAGCAAGGCTTATATGACTGAAAGATTATTTATTTCTATTTTTACTTTTTTTTAAGATTTATTTTTATTTTATGTATAGGAGTGTTTGCCTACACATGTGTATGTCCACCACATGCATGCCTGGTACCCACAGAGACCAGAAAAGGGCATCAGATCCTCAGGAACTAGAGTTTCAAATGGCAATAAGCCACCGTGTGGGTGCTGGTTTTGAACACACACACACACACACAGTCCTCTGCAAGAACACTACAGGCTCTTTCTTAACTGCTGGGCCATCTTTCCAGCCCCAGATTTATTACTTTTTAAAGAGAAATTCTTCTTAGTTAAATACTTCTAAGGAAAAACTCCCTACTTTAAAAAGTCCCCCACTTTATTTGGCTACTCTGCANAATAGAAATCATATTATTCCCCCNCACACACTTCTTTTTAATTGTAGTCAATTGNACCATGAAAACCACCTTTAAGGGTGGGCGAGGTATCTTAGCAAGGTAATGGTGCTTGCTGCCAANCCTGACCTGAGTCTGAGCCCTAGGACCCGTATGTGGAAAGAGAGAGCTAATTCCAGCAAGCTGTCCTCTAACCACATGGATGCTGTGGTGCACATGCACACACATACACATACCAGATAAACACATGATAAAAACTAAAGAAAAACACCTTTAAATATATGAGTATATTCATACATTCACACTATTGTACAAACACCCTCCCCTAGAACTAAACTAAACCTCACATCATTAAACCACACCTTGCATTCCCCCCTTGCTCAAATCGATGCCTGCCCCCGCAGCAACAGCCACCCTTCTTTCTACCATTGAGTTTGTTAGCTAGTCCAGCACCCATAATGGAGGATGTAGGCTGCCTTAGTTCTGCAAGACCGTCTTGGAGACCCCCTCATAGGAACTAAAAGCGGGCNTGAACCTGCCAGTTTATGAGCTGAGGAACACTTGTGAAACCCTCAGTGTGNCTTGGACATTAGCTCAGACTGTTGCAAAGACTACCTTGATGTTTGTATCTTCTTCTTGTTTGTGAGTAGTGCCAATCCGTGTAAAAATGTCTTATTATGCAAAAAGAAAAAAATATATCACATACAGTTTTCATATCAGAAAAGAACTTCTGAACATAGTTTTGCTCAGTTTATCCTAACCCTTTCAGTTGACAAGACAATCACTATCAAATTTGAAGGCTCCTGGCCTCTATGGTGTACAGTCACAGCCTTTGAGAAATTATCAGGGACAGCTCAGTTCTAAGTATCCTTTCTTTCTAGCATTTTGACATGCTCAATGGAGAACTGCAAAATCTACCCATGTTCTTTTCTTAATGGTAATTTTTATCAATGTCTGATATTTAGGCCAAACCTATATGGAAATTCTCCACTTAGAGGTATTTAAATCATGTGTGCCTGTCACTTAGAGCAAGATAGCTAAGGAAATTTAATGCAGCTTCCCTTCAAGAGAATCCCCAGGCTAGTTAGGAAAGGGTTTTTATATTCCTGAGAACACAGGGGTTAGGTGGAAATTGATGGAGAGGTTTTAGATGGAGTGGTGTATTACAGTCAGCTCACCCAGGAGGCGTTTGTTCAACCTTTAACTGGAAAGTGTCTCTATTAGAGTCCAGAGTTGTGTTCATTCTTGGATTGCCATGCTTTGCTGTCTGACTAATGTGGACAAAATGAGGTTTGAGCTCAAATGGCATAGATTACATGCAGAATAAAGTTCATTCTGGNTGCAGTGGTGCCTCCTAAGGCAAAGAAATGTACAGCCACCTGTCTCCTTTGAGTTCCTTGAATACTCACCAGGACAGACCCTCCTTCTAGGGCCCAAAGGGGGTCACAAATCCTCCTTTGCCTACTTAAATTGTCTCAAGTTCAGCAAAACCTGGAATAAAGTGATGAAATTTTTTATTGTTGTTTCTTAATATTTTAGACATAATACTTCATGCTTCATGAGTGTTGATTTGTTGATATATAAATATAGATGGTAGATTATAGGTAGATAATAGATAGATAGATAGATAGATAAATAGATAGATAGATAGATAGTAGATAGATGATAGATAAATAGGTAGGTAGGTAGGTAGGTAGGCAGGCAGATAGATAGATAGATAGATAGATAGATAGATAGATAGATAGATAGATAGATAGATAAGAATGCCTTTGTATTGGTTACTTCTCTGTTGCTGTGATAAAATACCCTGACAAAAAGTAACTTAGGGAATTAGGGTTGTGTTGGCTCACAGTTCTAGAAAGATAACAGCCATCATGAAGAGGAAGTGTGACAACAGGAAAGAAACTTGTGACAACAGCAGCAGGAGGCTGGTCACATTGCACTTAGGAAGGAGTGAGAGAGAACAGGAAGTGGGCAGTAGGTCAAGGCCATAAACCATCAAAGCCTGGTCCCAGGGGCATACTTCTTCCACCAAGACTCCACCGCCTAAAGGTTCCATCACCTCTGCAAACAGCCACCAAGTGTTTAAATACATGAGCCTAGGGGGGACTTTTCGAATTCAAGCCACCACAACCTTCATGGCCCAAGTTCAAGAGTTGATATGTATATCACCAAACATTTTTAATGCTTTCATTTAATTTTTATTTTGGGAATTTTGGGGGCATGCAGAGTGTGAACTGGATAGTATCATNGGGTTTCTTACCCCAGCAGCCAACTTAATGTTATAAACTCCTTTCCCATCTTGTTTCCATCTGTATCTCACCTACTCCCAACTTCATCTTTATTCTGTAGCAAGCCTTAAGCTTTGTATCAGTGTAACCCATTGGTATTTTGATGTGACTTTCTAAATGATAAGTCCCCTTTAGAAAACACACATCACATAAAATATTGACATGAATTCCTAATCACCATGACTTTGGTATCAATTGCCCATTTTATATGCATCATATTTTTATTTTTTTACTTTTACCTTTGTGTGTGTGTATGTGTGTGTGTGTGGGGGGGGTGCTTATATGCATGAATACAAGCATGCACAGGCCATGGCATGTATGGCCTCATAGCAGTCAGAGGACCATCTCACCTGTTGGTCCTCACCTTCCACCATGTTTGAGACAGGGTCTCTTCCTGTCATTCGTCACTGTGTGCACCAGGCTAGCTGCCCTTCACTCCTGGGTATTCTCCTGTGTCTGCTCCTATCTCACTGTTGGAATGCTAGGATTACAGATGGGCAGCACCACACCCATCTCCACAGGGGTGCTGTGGGTTTGAACTCAGGTCCTCACAGATGCCAAAGAGCTTCACACACAGTACCATCTCCCTGGCCCTACCTCACTTCTTTTTTTATAGTTTGTTTGATACTAGACTAAGTGAAGCCCTNGCCTTGCCCTTGGCTGATATTATCTCCTTAACTCTCTCAATCCACTTTTTAAAAACTGTCATTTTTCTTGTAATTTGTTGAAAAATCCAGATTGCTTACCTTTCCGTGTCTGCACTAAGTGGATTGTATTGATTTTGTGCCCCATGGTGTGGGTGCTGTCTGATGTGTGTCTGCCCTCCATACTAACAAAATATTGGGAGTTGAATCTAGAGGTCTGGTGTAATTCAGGTTTGATTTGGGGCCAGCTAACCTCATAAGCAGCTCTGGGTCCTTTCTTTNGGAGGCACATCAGAGGAGCTGATTTTTTCTCTCTTGGTGATGTTAATGGCCATTGGTAATCAATGCTCAGATTCTACACCATCACAGTTTAAATAGCATGTACGCCTCATCAGTGAATTCCATCACACAGCCCTGTTAGATCAGGAGAGGCGACAGGTGTGTAACAGGGGTTTGGCACTCCATGGTCTTTATTTCCAATAGATAACATGTGTGCATTCATGCATGTGTGTGTGTGGTGGGTGTGTATATGTGTGGTGTGGATGTGTGTTCATGCATGCATCTTGTATGTGTGCTCGTGTGCAAGTGCATTATGTGTACATGGATTCTGAAGGACCTGAGCAAGTGTTGTTCCTCAGGTTCTACATTGTTTTTTTAGACAGGATCTGTAATTGACCTCTAGCTCTCGCTGATTCAGCTAGGCTGACTGGGGAGCAAACCCAGAAACAAGCTCACAGCACCACATTTGGGTTTTTCATGTGGGTTTCTGAAGATCAAGCTCAGGTCTTTGTGCCTGCAAGGAAAGCAGTTAACCAACTCTCCAGCCCGGTGCTTTGTTGTGACATCATCCCTGGTGGGCAACAATGCACCTAATGGCCCCTGCTGCCTCTCCCTCCTAATCATTCCTTTCCTTGTGGAAGCCTGTGGTCACCAGACAGCCGGTGCATGGTGCCTGACTTCACATAACTCTGCTGGGTAAAGAGCAGTAGCTGTCCTGTTAAGACATTGATTCAGATGCCTCTTTCTTCTAGGTTTGCTCTAGAGCCTCTGCTGCCAAAGAAGATGCACTCCAGGTCCCAGGACAAGCTGGACAGGGACGATCCAGATAAGGAGAAGAAGGACAAGAAGAAGGAGAAAAGGAATAGCAAACACCAAGAGATATTTGATAAGGAATTCAAGCCCGCTGACAGCTCCTTGCAGCAGTCTGAGGCTGTGATCCTTTCTGAAACGGTAATTTAACTGGGGATCGGAGGAGCTCTGCAGGCGTGCCTGGGCCCACCTAGGCTCTTCATCGAACCAGGGGGCCTGAAGGTTGGATTTTATTGGATTTTTGGAAAAAAATAGCAGCTTAAAAGCCTGAGGTCTTCTCATCTCTGACCTCAAATAGCCTGACAGTCAGAGATGCAGAGCCGAGCTGTCTTTTCTCCCAGGACACATGCTGTCTTGGCCTTCATCCTCGTTCAGAGGGGCTGGATGGGTCAGTTCCCTGCAGGGCCCTCACATATCTAGGTTCCTTATAGCTCTATTGGACTTGGTGCCCTCCGATGACCTAGCACCTCAGAGAACAGAAGCACACTGCTTTCACAAATGATTGCTCACGAGTAGCGAATGTCCCCTCTACCTCTTCCTGACTGGTATTCTTAAGCCAGAGTCACTGCCTGAGGGTTATAATCTGCTCAGTGTGGGGCTGTTGAGATGGCCCCATACTTGATGATCTCAGTTTGATCCCCAGAATCCATGTGGTAGAAGAAAACTGACCTCCACAAGTTGCTCTATGACCTCCATGCACATCCCATGGCATGTGCAGACACACACAAACATACATGCATGCATATACAACATAAGTAAAGTCAATATAAGCATGCTGTCATCCCAAGATGAGTTTGGACCTAGACCTCCCAGAAGCACGCCATAGTGTATAGGGGCTAAGCATAGAAATGAGGCAGGCAGAGAGTGTTTCAGAGAGACAGAGAGACCCAGACATCATCANTGTCCAGAATGACATAATCTCAGAGCCACCTCCACTAGACATGGATGGTGCTGGATAGGTAAGTGGCTGGAACATGTTCCCCTGGGCAGCAGCTCCATTTTAGCTATGATTAAGGGCATTTCACCAAAATTCTGAACCAGGCACACTTCTTAACAAGTCGTACCAAAACATGTCAGAGGGAACATTCCAGCACCAGCAACAGTCATGTGCTGCCTGCTTGACTCAAGGTGGAAGGCAGATGTAGGTGCCAGAGCTGTGGCATGGCTCAGGAAGGCCATTNGCTCTCTGGCTGGTGGACATGTGCTCTCATTGGAGCTGGGCTCTGATGTCTCTCTGCAGATGTAGGTGGCCAAGGACATAGGGCCCAGGAAGCACTATTCAGGCTGGCATTAAATCCTTGAGCACTGGGCCTCAGGNAATACATGAGAGGTTCTGGTGAACCACTCTGCATTTTCTGCCCACTATTCCAGAAAGCTGTGCTTCCAGACGCCCTCACATGCCAAGATCCCCTCTCTGTTCCCACAGCATCCTAACTGGTTGGCTCAGCTTCCTTTTTTGAAACATTTACTCAGGGTCAGGCACTGTGCAGTCCTGCAGACATTTTTGTTTAAGCTCTGTTTTAAGATATTCAAACTGGACCTCAGGAAAGATGAGCTAAGTAGCCGAAAAGGACCACAGTTGAACTGTGTGAGAACAAATCCAAGGACACGGCCGATGCTGAGCCATCACAGTACAATTTCTGTCCTTCTCAATGTTGACTTTGTTCTTGGGACAACACCTGCTAATGACAGGGCCAGGTGCAACACCATGTGGGCCTCTCAGATCGCAAAAACTACACAAGGTCAGAGGACAGAACTTTGACTTTGCTATCAGTAGGTGCCTGATGTTCAGAATGACCAGGGCTGCAACAGGAGAGTCCTACCCACTGGTCAGGTGTGGTGCACAGCACATCCATGCACATGGAGGCTTCCTCCAGGCTTCTGGGAACAGGTGTTTGTGTGGCCACCTGGGAAGGAGTCACACTGGAAAGCAACTGCATGGTCCATGCTGACTCTAGCACCCCCTATTGTTCCAAAACTCTAGCTGTTACTGTGGTTCCCCTTCAATACACCTACACACATAAACTGATCTCCCTGGCTTCTGCAACACCCCCCCCCTGGGGCTGGGCTCAGCTTCCTTCTTGATTTGCGTCATTAACAATACCCTGACCTTTAGCTAAGCCTCTCAAATCTGGGCCTCCAGGCTACCATTTGCATTTCCCCAGGAAATCCTCCTGAAGCTTTGTGTTAGTTAGGAGCAGAGCNAGTGAGAGAAGCTTCTGACAGCCCAATCTCTTCACCAGCCCATAAACACATCTTCCTGAGAGAGCCAGGCTTGTAGGCAGTCTTGACCTCACCCAGCAAGGCTATATGTCTCTATGGAAACTCTCCATTTCCACAGAGAAGGGGCAGTCCTTGGGCATGGCACCCACACCATCTGCATAGAATGGTTCTGAGGTGTAGGCTGAGGCTGTATGCGTCTCCTTCATCTGAGGGCCTCTTCCCTGCCTAGGACCTCACCCCTACTTCTGGTTTCAGTAGCTCCAGTCTTAGCTGGCTTTGTGGGTCTCTTCTAAGGTAGATACAAAGACCTTCTGGCTCTTGCCATTCGCTCCCCCGCAAAACCAGCTCAATGCCCCAGGATTTAGCTGAAACACCAAGGCCAAGCCCTCTGGGAGACAGCCTCCTCTTCTGCTTTTCCGCCAGGTTAATAGCGTTTCTGAATAAACTTACCTCAGACTATTTTGTAATTGCTGGTGTTCCCTCATGTGTAAGATCTGAGACCAAGCTGTAAGAAATATATAAATTAAATTTTCTGATGTTACAAATAGGGAAAAGGGGGGGAAAGTCAAGTACACCCAAAAGCCCAAGGCCAGCAGGAAGAGGAGAGAAGAGGAATTCCTGCCCGACAGTAACAGAGCTCAAAGAAACTAAACAAGGGGGAAAGGAAGATGCCTGCTTTCCTGCCGATGCCTCTAGACTTCTGGTCCATTCTTTTAGGTTTTTGTTTTCTTGTTGTTTTGGAGGTTTTGGTTTTGGTTTTTGGGTTTCTCTGTGTAACTCTGTCTGTCCTGGAACTTACTCTGTAGACCAAGTTGGCCTCAAACTCACAGAGATCCACCTGCCTCTGCCTNCTGAGTGTTGGATCTGAAGGTGTGGGCCACCACACCAGGCTTTCCTTTGGAGTATCCTTTGATCCTTTGGAGTATCTGGGTGCTGGCTGTCCTGAGGTACACAAGTAGCTCTNAGCTACACACTTCCACTTTCACATTGTGTTCAGGTAGCCTGCAAAAGACTGGGGCCCTAGCCCGGTGGGTAGAGTGCTTGCCTAGCATGCATGAGGCCCTGAGTTCAATCTCCCAACTCATAAACCCCCACATGGTGGTGCACACTTGTAACTCCAGCAACCAGGAAACAGAGACAATCGAGATCAGGAGTTCAAGGTCATCCTTGGGTACATAGCAAGTTCCAGGCCAGCCCACTCCCAAAGGCTGAGTGGAGATTTCATATGAAGTTCTGTGTTAGTGGGGACAGGTTGCCATAACAAAGTGATATACTCTCTGTGAGCAACTCACACAACAGAAAGTTGTTCTCTACCAGATCTAGAAGCTCCAAGTCTGAGATCAAGGTATGGATGGGGTTGTCTGCTGCCAAGGCAGTGAGAGATTTTGTTCCATACCACCTCTGGCTTCTGGGTTGGCTAGCCATCTTTGGTGTTCTTTGACTTGTAGCAGCATACCCCGTCTCTGCTTTTATCTTCCTTGATGTTCTCCCCGTTTGCATGCTGTCTAAACCTCCTTTGTTCATAAGGTCCTGTTGGATTAGGGGCCATGCTGACGTCATCTTAACCCCTACATCCAGATGGGCTTGTGAGATACTGGGGTTGGGGCTTTGGCACAGGAATTTGGAGAATACAATCAGCCTCTATAGACCTTAACTTGTTCTTTCTGTCCCTTGACATAGATAAGTCCCCTGCGGCCCCAGAGACCCAAGAGCCAGGTGATCAATGTCATTGGAAGTGAAAGGCGCTTCTCTGTGTCTCCAACGTCACCATCCCAGCAGACACCCCCTCCAGTCACACCAAGAGCCAAGCTCAGTTTCAGCATTCAACCCAGTAAGTAGAACTTAAGATGTTTTTCCTTAAGGTCTCCCTGACCATGGTTCAGGACCCTTTCCCCAGCAGCAGACCGAAAGTTAGATGAGCACCTGCCACTTGGGGGAGTCCCTCAGGTTGTGATGGGAAATGTAGACTTCAGCAACTCAGGCAAAATCCCACCCTCCCACCCTCAGTGCCAGAGCTCAGCAAACAGAGAGTACAGGACCCAACCCAGGACCAGAGCCCCTGCCTCAGAAAGGAATCTTGAGGGCCACAGGGTGCCAGTGTGTTCTGGGGCCTTGGGGCTCTGTGTCTAGTACTACTGGGATGTACAGTGAAAAAAATTAATGCANAGAAATTTCTACTAGGGATGAAAGATGACCACACAGCNTGTCAGCCTGTCACTACCAAGGGCTGCACACTAAAGGAGGATTAAATGACTAGTGTTATGTCACATCCACTTTACCACAATGACGCAGGCACCTAAGTGCCACTCCTGAGGACCCCTGCTCTCCCAGCTCTATGCCAGGGCTTCCACNTTCACTTCTCAACTACCCTGCCATTTCCCTGTTATCAGATAACCACTTAAGGAAACTGCAGAAACACCCATCAGTAAATGTGTCCAACTTTCTCTTTGGTTTAAAATAAAATATCTTTTCCAAGAGTCTCAACATAGGCTGATAAAATTAGATTACCTTCATGATCCTCCCTCCGTTTACAAATGTCACTTTTGTCTGCTTTAACAACTCATTGTACCACCCTGGGCTCTGGAAAGCAACTGCTGACCCCTTTCTGTCTGCAGTTATGGAATTGCCCTGGAGAGTGAGCTCTGTGTGGTAGTAGTGGCTGTGTGCCCCATCACTGGACTTTACCCTTTGAGCTCTCTCGGTATCAACTGTAACAGGATGACCACAAAGCCTGTCAGACTTNCAAAGTGGCACACTGTCCACAGCCCTTGTCACACCAACTATGTGGATGTCACCAAAGAGAAGGAGGCTCATGGACAGTAGTATTTACACAGTGAATTGATATGTTGCTTCAAGGACTGGTATTCTCAAATTTACTTTCTAGAACATTCCACCAGGAGAGAATTCCACTTTGTATTCTCTACTCCTCTCTGCCTTCTTCTCTGCTCTTTTGGCAAGTGTTTCTGTGAAGGAGGGGGAGACAGGGGAGCCCAAGAGCCTTCATGCCCAGGAGACATTTTGGTTCCATTGTAACTATTTCTCCATATTTCAGGTCTGGAGTTGAATGGCATGACAGGGATGGATGTGGCCGATGTCCCACCTCCTCTGCCCCTCAAAGGCAACATGGCAGATTATGGGAATCTGATGGAAAACCAGGATTTGATGGGCTCGCCCACATCTCCACCTCCTCCTCCCCCACAGCGGGTAAGTGGGATCTAAACCATGGTTCTTTAGTTACTGCCCCCAACCTTCCAAATNTCAGTGGGTTTACCT
Source organism: Neotoma lepida (assembly GCA_001675575.1). Taxonomy (NCBI): domain Eukaryota; kingdom Metazoa; phylum Chordata; class Mammalia; order Rodentia; family Cricetidae; genus Neotoma; species Neotoma lepida. The sequence continues at coordinate 139,136 of LZPO01007950.1, forward strand.
TGGACCCATGAGAGAAAAAACACAGGATGGACTTGGATTTGATTTTGAGAGAAGAGTTGAGGAGTGGGATGTGCACATCTATGATTCTTCTAGCTGCAGGCAGCCCCGCCTCCCACACAGTGCTGCAGCCATCCCCATTGCTCTGAAGTCATTCTGATAGAAATGCCANTTTTTGAGCTGTAAATACTGCCAGCAGCATTCATGCCAAGAGGTCTGTCTGTCTGACTACACTAAAATAATGTGTTGTGTTGTTCCACAGGGGAGGCCTCCTTTGCTTCCCACCATCTTGGCCCTGTAGTTCCTCTGAGCAATGTTGCCATCATACTGACAGGTCCCTGGTGACCACAGGCACTTGCTGCCAGGAGAGACTACAGAAGAGGTCCACTTTGGTACAGAGACTGCATGCCCCACCTCACTGTTTCATCAGCCCTCAAGTGCCCCCTAAAATCTTGGTTCAAGTGTTGGGCCTGGCTTCTTCTATCAGTACTCCTGAGCAGCCAGCCTGAACCCCTCTCCAGCACTGGTCCCCAGGCCTGTCTCTTATACACATCTGGGCCTGGCTTCTTCTATCAGTACTCCTGAGCAGCCAGCCTGAACCCCTCTCCAGCACTGGTCCCCAGGCTGCTCCCCACCAGACACTGTTTTTAAAGTCATTAATCATGTCTAATGTGCTCCCTGATGAGCAGCCACCTTGGGCCTGCCTGGTAATGCAAACAGTAGAGAAAAGTCCCAAACGCCAGCCACACTGCAGTGGGTCACAGCTGCTGTCATGCATTACTCAGGTCCTGTGGCCCTGACCCATCCACTTGTTTAGAGCTCAAACGTGAGTAGAGAAGGTAAGATCAGGGAGGAGGCACATGTATGACTTCTGCAGCCTTGGCAGAAATATCCACTCCAAAGTCCTCACTCCCAGGCCATGTTATTCATGGCCTTATAAAGTTAAATCAACTCGGGCCGAAGAGTAAAACATCCCAGTCCATATTTATACATACTTTTTGCTGTTCAGCCTCCGTAATGTAATGTTATGGCCATCAGAGCCCTCGAGAGCCCTGATGATGTGAGACTGATTGGTGGCTACTATAAGGCAGAGAGATTTTTTTTTTCTTCAGTCATAGTAAAAATAAAGTCTTCATGCCATTTCTTTTTCTTTCTTGGGGAGACCTTTTAGTGGGTGTTCTGCAAACTTCTTTTCTTTCCTGTTGAGAGCAGTAAGGGAGGGCTGGGGTGATGGCTTAGTAGGTAAAATGCTTACCATGCAAATAAGAGGACCTGAGTTCAATCTACCAAAACCCATGTAAAAATACCAGGCAGGAAGGGCCCTGAAGCTCACTGGCCACCCATGCTAGCCAAGTTCGTGAGCTCCAGGTTCAGTGAAAGATCGCTTATCAAATAAATAAGGTGGAGAGTGACTTAGGAAGATGCGTGATGTTGACCTCTGGCTGCCACATGTATGTTCATACACATATATTCATGATAGCATGTGTTTAAATGCATACAGACAGGCATATGTACATACCTGCACATACAAGAGAAAGTCGTGAGGGAAGAAAGTGCTTATTAACTATGCATTTGATTTGGTTCCTGTAAAGAAACTAAACACACCATTGGACTTTTTCTCTGACGTGCAAGAGACAGGTGGCTCTTCTGAATCCAAAGTGTCATTTATGTAGGAATAAGTGTCCCTAGAGATACCAGCTGGGAAGCTGACCCTGGAGAAGGGGGTATTCTATAGAGGGCTCAGGAAGCTACTGAAATGTAAAATAGATCTCTCCAGCACAAAAAGAGACCCAAGGAGCCTCCGGGAGGGGAACCTCCACTTCCATGGGGTGTTTCATCCTATTTAGTAGATTATAGCCTTATTTTATTAGAAAAGCAAAAATACCCCTGGGTATTTTTCCTCCTAAAATCGGAAAACTCTGAACTTGTAAGTGTGAACAAGTCCATTTCTGTCACACATCCACACAGTGGTAACAGATCCATCATCCTAACTTGTCACTGCNTCTTGTGATTAAGTGAAGGACCGACATGCCTTAGCTGTGGTTCCATTTATAAAGTNGGTACAAATTCAATTAGATTAATTACCCAACTCTCTTTGTGATTTGTTTCTGGTTTAATTTGCAGCCTGAACTCAAGTTTGGGTGACAGGCCAGTGGTTAGTGTGTCATAATTAGTTAAGGCATCTTCTCAGGTGCCTCCCTCTGCACGGGCCTTGAGAGCCGTTTTTGGGTAATGACCGTTCATCTGCTGTGGGAGGTGATCGATAGCCTCCCGTCATTCCCATCGATCGGCCTCAGGCTTGTCGGTGACTCTATCTCTAGCTGTTGCCATTTTAAGCTGTCATTCATTTCAGAGTGGCTCGTATGACCAGTCATGTGAGCTATAATTTTTGCTTAATGGTGATAAACCCAACATTCTCCTGCTTGGTATTAAAGGTACCTCTGACATCCAACACTGTGTTTTCCTCGGACTGTGTTGGTCCTGACGGCAGTTACTCTCTGTTGGATATCACCGTAACTTTCACCTTATAAACACACCTACAGTGAGTGTTCTCAGGCCATCAAATCAGTGTATTTTTTCACAGTTCACACCAACCTTAAAAAGACTTACAAATGTGCTCTTTACTTTCCTTTGGGGTGTGTGTGTGTGTGTGTGTGTGTGTGTGGTATGTTTATGTGTGTGTATAGGTGCATATGGACATGTGCACATCTGTATATGGAAGCCAGTGGTTGACATCTAGTGTCTTCCTTAATAGCTCTCCATTTTATTTTTGAGACAGATCTCCCACTAAACCTGAATCTTGCTGATTGGGCTAGACTGGATGGCCAGCAAAGCCTGTGAATCCTCCTGCCTCTCAGGCAGGGATTATAGGCCTGTGCTACGGTGCCTG
>LZPO01007950.1:163436-176527 GCA_001675575.1 Neotoma lepida
AAGACCCGAGGCTAGAAGCCAGGCATGGATGGAGCTCTGCCAAGGGCCCTGGGAATAAGTCACCAGGGAAAAGAGCTGCAGCCCTGGGTTAGCTCCAAGGCAGGACTGCCCACCACTCCTTCCTGAGTTCCTGTCCCACAGGCCTTGTGTGATAATGAGCGGTAGTCATTTAAGGACACTNAATGTCGTCATGATTCTCTACATAGTGATGAATAATGTGACTCTTATGCAGGAAAAAGAAGTGAGGATCTTTTTCCTGTTTTCCTCTGATGGTGAATAGTTAAAATTACACGGAAACTTGGGATGTAGGCAGAACTCATGGAGCCTGTTTGGAACAGGGTGGGCTTTCCTGTTGACCTTCGGAAATAAATCCTCTATAGACTTAAAATTCCCCTGTGGATCATTTGAGTTGAAACTTGGTAGATGTAGTAACTATTNTGACTTAATTTGAGCCTTCCACTTCTTTCGGAGCTGATTTTGGTTTGTGCGTGCCTTCCTGAGGAATCACTTATTTCATTCACACTTTAAAGTCTCATAATAGAATTCTTTACAACATGCGTTTATGACTGTGTGTTTGTTCTTGACCTTCACTGGATATGGTTCCATTGTCGATCTTCTTTCTTGCTTAGGTTTTCTAGAAAGTTCTGTCCCACTGACTTTGTTGTTGTTTTGTTGCTGATATTGCCACTGCTGTTCTCTTTTATTTGCTTTTGAATTAAGGCAAAGTTGTGGTCTGTTAACTCTGGCTGGCCTTGAACTCATGGCACTCCTCTGCCTTAGCTTCATGAATCCTGGGAACACAGCTGTGCACTACCTCATCCGGCTTTGAGTGTTTTTAATAAAAACATTGCTTAGGTCCATCAAGGTCTTGAACTTTTGTTTTTTATCCATTCTAGTTTCATTATTGTACCTTAATTTTGTTACCATGGCATCCCCAGGGTGCTCACTCACCACCCTAGAAACTTGCTACTTTTTTAGTGAAAAGTAAGCATATTCCTAACTCATGCATGTGCCTAGCTTTTTGATTTACTAATTAAGAACATATGTGAGTGTGAGTTGGCCTGAATGGGTTTNGCATTTCNAGTTTGCATGCAATCATTCTGTAATTGCAGTCTGGATTTCCCTTGTCTAGATGTTATCTGTAGGATAGAAATATTTTAATTTCCTGGTTGAATTTTTTATTATTAGGCATTTGCAATTTTATCACCTTGTGATCTGAGAAGCTGACCTAAACATTCTAAGACTATTTAAAACTTTTTGCCTAACCCATGAATATTCCCAAGTAATAGATATTATTTATATATGTGTACATTCATTTATTTCATTTCATGATTCNATATAAACATACAAAACTATAAATGTCACGTGTGTATGATTGCAACCACTTGTCCTTTTCTGTGCTGTTCCTGGACTCCAGGCTCCTTTCAAAGATGAAATCAAACCTCCTCTTTATAAAGTCTTCCTGACCTTCAGCATAGGAAATAACTGCCCCAAATGGTCTCTGAGTTCTGGCAACATTCACTGCCATTACTGTGATTGGAGTCCCTTCCCTGTCCCCAGACTGGCTAGTCTCCTGCCCTGTTGCCTGTCCAGGGCTAAGCCCTGCACTCCACATCCAACAGTTACAGGGAAATGTGGAGGAACACACCTCCAAGGTCACTGGCTGTAACGTCGGATGGGTTGGCATTTTCTTTGTTCAGGCTTGTGTCCTATAGAGAAATGCCTGAATTAGCTAATGTTTTGATCAAAGCACAGTGTCAGCTCTGTGTTAGGATTCAGACTTGCCCCAGATCTGTGACAGGAAGCATTTCTAACCCGTGCCCTGCCAGGCTGCTCCCTACCAGCCTCATGATCAGTCTGCTAGGCAGCAATGAAGGAGACACCTCGTGTCTTTCCCAGACACCCTGCCTCCTTGCCACTGATGAGATGAATCCTGCAAGGGTTGGGACACAGTGGGCTTAAACCCTCCATTGTAAGCAATGTCAACAATTGTAAACATTGTAAACAATGGAAGATTTTAACTAATTTCATCAAGTCCTGTTTTATACCATATACAAGACATTGGGGTTTCTTTTTAGAGCAGTTTTGGGTTCACAAAGAAGTGGATCAAGATCTACAGTTTCCGTGTACCCCTTGCAACCAAATGCACGATATTTTCATAAGAGAGAACACTTACTATTTCTTTGAATATTGCATGAGCACAATTCTTTTTACATTTTTATAATCTGAGACTTTGATTGTATTGTGTTCCTCTTTATGCTTCTCAGTAATGTCAAGGATTTTTCTTAAATGAAGAATTTGTTTCTATTCACTAGGGTCTGTCTGTCTGTCTGTAGATCTAGCACAGAAAAGCTGCAGACACCTTGTTGGATGCCTGGAGCCTCACTGGTTTAACTCTGTCCTGAAAAGATAAGATCAGAGGTATGGTATACAGAAGGTATCTAATCATTGCTTGAAAACTTGAATGGANATATGTAGCTCTGTGGGAGAAGAAGGTAGGTTTCTGNCTAAATGATGTTTTCCTAAGTCCCCTAGGCCGGAGTGAAATGATGACATTTGTGTAGGAAAGTAAATGTTCCCACTCGCTGTGTAAGGAAAGTGCCAGTGGGGAGTAAAACCCTTTCTCTGGGTTTGGAACTCTCTGGAAAGGTTACTAGTTTGTGGCACAGCTAGTGTACGAATCTGCAGCTGAAGCACTGGCACTTCTCCTTCTAGCAGCTTCTAATTGATGCAGCTCTGCCCTCTATGGAATGTCAGCGGTGAATTTTGGTTAAGAAAAGTACATCAGCTGATCATTTTTGGGGGTTTGACCAGGGTTGGAATATAAAGTGCTTTAAAAAAATACTTCCATAAAGAAAACTTTATTCCTCTCCCTTTTTTAAAATGTGGGCACATCATTTCTTTCACTTTCATAGGTCAGTAGGCATGAATGAGCTCACGGCCCTCATTCTGTTTATTGTATTATAAAGATGACTTACAAATGTCCTAAATCTGCTGCCATCCACACACCAGAGGGATGGTTCTGGGAAAGTTTGGTGGAGANCTGAGTCCTCCTGGGAACTCTCCAGGGGCAATGGGAGAGCTGCCACAAACCAAAGTGCTCTGCACCATCTCTTCCAACTCCTTACCAGAAGATATTTTCAGTGCAGCAGAAAGAGGTTAAAATGGTTCATAAATCTGTAACAAATCTGTTGACGATAAAATAATTCCTGTCAAACTAGAATGGCTTAGAGATTCTGGGAAAAAAATAGAATGTCCTCTTCAGTTCTCAGCTAGTGGCTGAAGCTCCTCCTCGGTCCTCCTTATCCTCCTCTCCCTCACAAACAAGTGTGATTGATTGATTGATTGATTTTACTCTGATTTAGGTAGCTAGAGCTTGCACTAATTAAAACAAACACTCAAGCAAGGATTCACTAACACAACTAAAAAGCCATTCCATTTGCTTTATGTACCAGTGAAATGCTACCTTTTAGGCACTTTCTCTCCTGTTGGTGAGGGTCTAGGCATCACTGTTAAGCAGACTGCAGATCAAAACAAGCCATAAGNGGCACATAGTTATGTCTTATCTCCAAAGAAGGATGACCTAGTCTCTACCTCAGCTCCCTTAGCTCTTTGCTTTGGGTTTATAGGTTTAAATTTTTCTTTATCAACAGAGGAGATAAGGCAAACATTTGCAGAAACCTCTGCAGAGATGGGAGAAGCAATTCACATGATTATGGACTTTGATACACTAGTCCCTGACTGCAGCATGACAATCTTCATCCCATATAATATTGCCATTACCCGATGGACAGAGTATCATGACCTTCAGTTAATGGGTAAAGCTGGAGAGTAGGGGTTGAAGGGCTCAGATGTTCTCTGGGTCATCCTACTCCATGGTTAGCTCAGTTGGGTTTTGTTATGACCTGTGTTATTAGGTACTTTTCAGTTGCTGTGATGAAATGTCATGACCAGAAGCAACTTAAAGAAGAAAGTTCATTTTGGCTTATAGTTCCAGAGGGCTAAGTCGCTAATGATTCGGAAGCATGAAGGCAGGTGGCTGGGACAGGAAGCTGGCTGATGACTTCTCATTGACACATCAGGAAACAGAGAGAGGGCACTGGGAGTGGAATAGTGNTTAGGATTAGGGTTATGGTCAGTGTCTTTTGGCACTGAAGTACAGCTGGCATCCCATCCCCATTTTCCAGCAGTTCCCATANTCTTTCATTGCTTCTTAGTCCTGCCCANGCCATCACCACAGCCTTTACTGCCCTGCCATCTGCTACCTTGATGCTATGGCCTCTTCTCCCTGCCCCCAATATGATGGTCCCACCCACCTCTTATTCTTGATTAGTTCTTGCCCAGCCTGATCATCTGTGTCCTTTATTTTGGAGAGTGACACACCAGCATCCACTTGCCCCAGGAAGGAAACTGGGGCTTGTTTTCAGTGCACCCCTTTCTCCATCCCACCGAGGCTCCTCTGACATGATATCCCTCAGGTCTTGGTCCTCACTGCCACAGCCCTCATCTAGAACATCTTTGTCTCCTGGCTGATCTGTGGCTTCTCACAGGCCCCCCACCTCTGCTTCNGCTCTCTGATGTCTCCCCCAGCAGTCAGAACATTTCTGAGCCTGATTGTATAAGCCTTATTGTGTCAATAACCCTCAACCTTTCTGAATTCCTGCTGGTGGTAGGACAAACCGCNCATGATTTGACTCTGTTGCCTCTGAATGAGTACCCAGTATATCTCTTCCCCTCCCCTGCCATCTCCTCCCTCCTTCCCATCCTTCCCTTCTCCCTCTGCTTTTTTAAGGCAGGGTCTCACCATGTAGACCAAGCTGCCCTTAATCTAACAGCTCCGCCTCTCCCTGCTTCCCAAGTGTTGGCATTACAGACCCACATACTGTGCCCACCCCAGCATCTTCTCTCAAGGACATCCCTCCAGCTGTGCTAAGGTTATTTTGAAGCACTATGTTTCCTGTATCTTCTGGTTCTAATATAGCATCCCTAACCCCTGCAACCAAGTCTCCTAGTTAATGACAACTTACCCTTGATATTTCCTCTCAGATATCAGCTCTTCCAGGGAGCCTTCCCACACGTTCCCATAGCTGCTGTTCCCTGTATGTAGTTCTTCACTTCCTCCTCATCAGTAGCTGTGACTGATTGATNAGACATATGATGTGACAAGGTGTGGTAAACACGCCCTGTGAATTACCTTCAGCCACCACACAATCCCTCAGAGTCAGGTGGCGCCTATGTGCCCACGGTTAGCAGCTCATATCCTGGAACTCAAGGTGAAGAACTGTCCTCCGTGTAAATATTTTAGGTATGTGAGTGTGATGGTTGATTTTATGTCTCCACATGACACAATCTAGACTCACCTAGGAAGGGGATCCTCAGTAAGGGAATTGTCTGGTTCTCAGGGTTCTTTCTCTTTTTGGGGAGTTGCAAAGAGAAGGTGCCACACCCCTCCTCTGGGGTCTAGCTTCTGCAGGTTCTTTCCATGCAAAGTCTTTTACATCAGCACACCCCCCCACCCCGCTAGTGAGGCTCTCCTCACTCTCTCCTCTCTGGCCCCTCTGTAGGTTTCCCATGTGGCAGTGCCCTCCTTAGATGCAGAGGGACACAGAACTCTATAGACTTAACAGCATTCTAAGATCTAGACGCAGTCTGACCCTGTACGCACTCNGGTCTTTCTATGGTTGTCCCCNGGGTTCTTAGGGGACTTATGTTTTGACAGTCCTCACGCCTTCTGANCAGAAGTCCTATTTTTGTCTGAGATGTTTCCAGGTCTGACGATTTGTAAAACAACTCTGAATTCNGAGTCACGACAGCTTTTTGACCTGGGGGTGACACGGAAAAGCACTGTTTAGCATTAGTGATTTGGCCCTGGATTTCCAAATCAATTGTTTAGGGGACATGAGGAGGCAGCAGGCATATCTCAATGCAGGNTCACACCTTCAAAGAGAGGTGTTAAAACTGTTTCGTGCTCAAAAGCTGAGAGGCTGAGAGGTGCCGTGCACTTCAGAAACTCACTGCAACACCTCCTGATGCCTAGAATCAGCTCCAGTGGCCAAGGGCTCAACTGTAAGGCCAAGGACTCCCTGAAGCTGCATCCCCAGACTCCATTATCTTTCCNGGTGACCCCTAAAGCTCTGTCAGCCCTGGGTTACAGTCGTCGCCTTCCCTGGGCTAAAGCAGTTTAGATGAGGAGCTCAGCTATGCAGACGGATCTCTGTTCAAGAATAAGAATTGTTCTCATTAGTCTTTACCTAAGCTAGGAGCCCTGCACACAGCTTGGAATTTGGATGGGCTGTCCAGTGAGTGACCAGATGCTTCTGNGAGCAGAGGGCTTGTGTGTGGCCAGGCAGTTTTGTGTCTGCCCAATGCTTTCTTCCCCAGAACAGNTCAGCATGGTATTTTTCTTTCTCTCTGCCTTGGTGCCTGGGGTTTCCTGCTCAGTCTGGCTGCTCTGTTGGTTTCACAGAGGCTGCTTTGGGTGCTGAGCCTCACTGTATAGCCCCTGAGTCAGTTGTCCCCTCTGCACTTGTTCATGCTGAATCACAAGATGTAGATCCTACACTTCCGGCNTGAGCNTCTTGGTGAAATAATTCCGCAGAGGTGACTCTGTGTTCCAAGATGAAATGTCACGCCTACTGAAGCTTCTCTGAGCTCATGACCACACGCTTCAGNCTCTTGTTTTGCAGCTAGCATTTTCTCAGGTCACCTCCATGTGACAATTAAGGTGTGTCTGAAAGGAGATGCTTAATCAAGCACTTGTCTGGAGTGGGCTGGGGAGATGGATCAGTGGCTAATAATGCTTGCTGCATAACCATGTACATCTGAGTTCAAATCCCCAGAACATTCCCCTCCTATAAAAAACTGGTGTGGTCCTGTGTATGTCTATAACTTCCAAGCTATGAGATGTGGAGACATGAGGACCACTCAGCTTGCTGGCAGTAAACCTAGTTCCAGGTTCATTGAGAGACCCTGTCTCAAGGGAATAAAGAGAAGAGTGACAGAACAGGATTCTTGATGTTCTCGTCTGATCTTGAGCATATATGCATGTGTTCGTGCACACACACACACACACACACACACACACACACACACACACACACACACTCAGGTACCCCACACCTGACTAAAACGTGACAGGTCCTTCATAGAAATGAGTTGAATGAATGAATGAATGAATGAATGAATGAATGAATTAGCTGGGGGTGAGTGAATCCTTTCTGATTATGGTCCTTTACATGGCAGGCATAACTGGACACAGAAAGGACCTGTACTAGGATCATTTCCACACTCACTGTCATTGAAACAGCTTCAAGGGTCTTCTTTGTTATGGGACTTTATTCTTTCCCTCTAAATAAATTAATTTCTTGCTTATTTCCTATATGTGTATTTCCTTTGTGTCTTTTTATGTCTCTCCATACAGCTGAGCTGCTGGATCAGTTTTCCTGGGATGCAACTCACAGCTCAGAATTATTGATGGCTCCTTCAGAAACTTCCCAAGACTGCCCCCGCCCCCCGCCACCCTACTGTCAATCTCATCCTCAGGGACAGGTTTTTCTGCCCCTACTTTTGCTGAGGCACTTTCTCACCCCTGCAGTCACACACTCAGACTGCCAGCTCCCAGAGCCTGAGCCCTTCCCACTTCATGAGTCCTTCTCTCTGTCTTCGGCAGTCCTCGAATCTCAGACATCCTTCCTCACCTGCTGTGCTCTCCTCTCCCTCTGTGGCTATTCCTTGGCTCTTATTGTTGTTTGGGAAATTGAATGGGGAATCCAGAGCCCAGATTCAATACCCGGGGACACAAATACCTTCTGCATGACTTGGGCCCCTGTGCTTCTCTGGATCAGGTTCTCTGGGGGTNGGAAGATGTCCTAGTTAGCTTCAGCTGTCAGTGTGATGCTGAAAGCTGGTTTCAGAAATCTGGGGAGATAGCTCAGGAGCTGAAGTGCTTGCTTGTCAAGCAAGCATGAAGACCTAAGTTCTATCCCCAGGACAGATATAAAAAAATGGCTGGGTGTGGTATTGAGTGTTTGCAATCCTGAGGTTGAGGAGGTGATAGGTGGGTGGTCTCTGGGCAGTCAGCCCAGCCTACTTGATGAGTTCCAGGCCAGTGAGAAACCCTATCAAGAAATAAGGTGGACAGTACCTGAGGAATGACACACATGATTAACCTCTGGCTTCCACACAGACATACACCTGCACACACACACACACACACACACACACAAGCACGCACATACACCAGACGGATTTAAAAGTGCTTTTGACCAAGCAGTAAAAAGTAACTTTATTAAGTCCTGGCCCTTGTATGCTTGTCTTTTAATCATTTGCCTGGAGACAGGAGTGGTGTGCATCAAGTGTTTCTGCTGCCCACGTCTTCTGTGCTTTCTCCCAAGAAGCACTTGCATGCAATTGCTTCTGTTTTGAGCTGAATGAACTTCTCCTTCCTCGGAACACCATTTTTATTTCAAAGAGTGACTGACAGACACACCACAGCTCTTCAGACTTGGATATTTGCTAGACATTTTCTCAAAAATGAACGAAGCAAGCCTGTCACTTCAAGGAGAGCAACTGACAGTATATTTTTGCCAGTGATAAAATTCAAGCTTTCAAGTGAAAATTGGAATTTTGGGACACTTGTAGCAGCCGCCCTGAGCCTGACAGCTCCCAGTACGTAGGCACCTTCCTCCTGAGAATGGTAGAGAACTTAACAAAGAGAATTTTTTAATCATGCATGAAGAAATGTGGCAACAGATGCAAGCTCTGCATAACTCAGGGACCTAATGTTTCCCTGATGACCACTGTAAGATGCCATGTGGCAACATTTCGAAGTCCATAACCTTATAGACTTAAAGCCCTAGCGAGGTACAAGTTCATTGGTGGGCCATCTGATTCTACCACAGATACATCTTGGCAATCTGCAACTTACTGAGATTTGATGCGGTGTATAAGAATAATATATATATTATACATATATATATATTTATCTTAAAGTGCTTTTATTTATTTATTTTAAGGTTTATTTTTTTATTTTGAATTAAGTGTATGTGTCTATCTGTGTTTGGCTATGTGCATGTGAGTGCAGTGCCTTCAGACAAAAAGTGAGCTCTAGATCCCTTAGATCTGGAGTTACAGGTGGTTGTGAGTTGTCTCACATGGGTGCTGGGAACCAAACTGTGGTCCTCTGAAAAAGCAGCAGGTGCTCTTAACTGCTGAGCCATCCCTCAAAGGCCCTCCATGTTGAATAAATTTTTAGTGACCTATGACTTCTGACATTTGAGAAGGTGTAGAAGGAGAAGACCTAGAATTATCTGAAAATGCATTAAGAAAAACTCCTCTCTTCTCCACTGTCCTACATACAGAAGGCCTGAATTCCTTCCTGTACTTAAACCANAGCAGCACATCACACCAGTGTAGCTATGAGAAGCCAACTGTCTTCNGTGAAGCCAGACATTCAGAGAATATGTAGAAAGTCTACTCCTCTTGCTTCATTCTGTTTTCTTTTTTGTGTGTCTATGTGGATGTGTCTTGAGATTAACCCCCTTGGTTAAACCTCTTTGGCCAATCCTCTGAGGATTTCTTGGAGTAGTGTTTCAGGGAATGTCTAGAAATGTGAACCCTGAAAACCCCTGATGTTCGTTTGGGGAGTCTTTAAGGTCAAATTCTTTTCCTAATAGTGAATGCAATCCAGATGTTTTTCATGAGCTAGTTTTCTTATGTTAACACNTCAGGACTTTAGCTCCNTCATTTTTTTAAATACAAACATTCTGGTGTNTTCTGTCTTAATTTGTAATTAACACAGCAAGCCTTGTTGCCTCAATGCACAAACCACAGTTCTTTTCATTCCTTCGTAGCTATCTAGAGGGAAGAGGGCTTCTGAGATCCAAGGACCTGGGACAGTGGGCACAGCTCACCCTCCAGCTCATTCTTCACCTCCCAACAGGGAGCAGGGGCCGGGAGTGGACAGGGCAGAAAAGATATTGCATTGCCTGCTAAGTCCAAGTTGTAGACTGATGAAGGTAAAAGTGAAGATGCTCCCAGCCAGTTCTTCCCACTGTGATTGGACAGTGCTCACAGGCGTCTCTACTCCTCTCTGTCTTCCCAGCAGCCTGGACATCTGTATGCAGGCATCNTTTCTGCCTGCTGAGCATCCTAAGCTCCAGGAGTTCCAGGGATTTTCTTCTTCCACTTCAATCAGAGAACAATGTTTCTCAAGGGGTCCCATTGCTCAACAAATAGATTGCAATTTTTGAACAATTGTTGCCTTTTTTTTTTCCTGGAAAGGGTGTTGAACCTTAAGAAAGTGCTCTACCACTTAACTCAACTCTGTCCCTTGCCCTCATGGCATCCTTTGCTATACAATCATGTGACATATTATGCATAATTTAACATTTTAAGTTTTTGATCTTATGAATCTTATGTCTCTTATGAGTCTTGCTTCTCTCTATCATGTTAACTAAAATATTTTCACAGTAAGTTTTCTTTTAAATTTCCTTTGGATATTTTAATGTCTTCATTTTTATGTTAAAGATTTATTCTTTTAATAAAATTCAAAGCTTTAAAACACTACTTCAGGGACTCGAGGGACAGATCGGTGGTTAAGAGTACAAGCTACTCTTCCAAAGGACCGGAGTTCAGGTCCCAGCACCCGTATCAAGAGGCTTACAATGCCCTGTGACTCCAGCACCAAAGCANCCAGCACCCTCTTCTGGTCTCTGCAGGTATCTGCACTCGCATGCACACACCCCTAACACACACATACACAAAATTAAAAACAATAAAAATAAATCTTAAAAAGCTATTTCCTCAAGTGTAATTTATATGCGACAAAATGAATGTATCCATTTCCATTTTAAGTGTTAGTTTGATGAGCTCCTGTTCCTGATGAATACATATTTATATACAAATCTTCACACTCACCCTGCATACATGGAGAAATGTCACTAGCACTATGCCCATCCTGCTCATCAGACATTCTGCTGTTGATTGCTATTTGTGTCATTTCTTTTCCTTTTTCTTTTTGAGACAGGATCTCATGTATCCCAGGCTGACTTCAAACTTGCTGTATAGCCAGGCCTACACTTGAACTCTTGACACACTGGGATGATGACAACCATATATCATCACATTTGGCTATTATTTTTATTTTAAGGTCTAAAGGACATATGCAGAATCCTAAGGAATTATCATAAAAGACATCACAGTAGTGTTTCACTTAAGCTCTTAAGTCCCATGCAGACAATAAGGGCATCTCTCAGTAATGGTATGTTATCATTGCCTTCCAGCATTAAGCAGTGGCTTCTTTTCTTGCCTTGTTATATTAGTTAGAGCCTTCAGAACAAAGATCAATAACAGCAATTATCCCTGTCCCCAAATGTGTGAGCCATGAGTCATCNGTTGGTGCACTGAGATGTTGTGCTCTGAAATTCATATGTCTGAGTGCCCTATGCTTCAGAATGTGACCTTATATGGAGCTACCTCTATACAAAGGTCATTGGCTAAAATGAGGTCATTAAAGCAGGCAGCAACCCAATATGATCAGTATATTATAAAATGGTGAGGTTGGGGAAGGTGCACACAGTTTCTGACACTTGAACAAAGGACAAGATCTNGAAGTGCAAGAGCAAGGCAGGCTCCAATCCTACCTTTGGCCACAGAAGAAGCCAACACCAATTCCCACTGCCAGCTTCCACTGAAGAAGGCACACTGTTTTGTGGTTTGAATGACAGTTCCAAAAAGCCAATATATAAATACGTGTGTGTGTGTGTGTGTGTGTGTGTGTGTGTGTGTGTGTGTGTGTCCTGGTTTCATTTCTGTTGCTGTGATACTCTGACAAAAACCAACAGAAGGGAGAAAGCGTTTATTTTACCTCACAGTTCCAGGTTCAGTCCAGGAAAGTAGGGAAGTCACAGTGGTATAATCTTGAAGCCCATCCAGTCTAGAGCAGAAAGAAATGAATGCACACTTGTTCACCTGCTTGTGTGTGCTTTGCTTGATTTCTTCACGTCTACNCAGTTCAGAAACCCCTACATAGAGAATGATGACGCTCACAGTGGGCTAGGACTTTCCACATAAATGAATGAAAACAGTCCCCCACAGACCGACCCAAAGTAGGCAGTTCCTCACAGAGACTTTCTTTGCACATTGTTCTAGGTCGTATCAAGTTGACAATTAAAGCTAACCATCACAATACCTAACAAACACCCAAAACACAGATGCTCAAAGCAACAGGAATTTGTATCTGTTCACCATTCTGTAGGTCAGCAATGTGGGCAAGGCTTCACACTGAGCTAAACTACTCTCCTCTGAAGAGTCCCTTATAGCTGCAGCCATCTGCAGTGTGACCAAGGCAGAGTGTCTGAGGCTACTGCTANTATGTACATAATACTGGATACCAGCATCAGTGCAGTCTGTGTGATGTGGCCTGGCTTCCAGCTGTGGCCTGTCCAGGCTGCTGCTCATATAGTGCTCCCAGAAAGCAAGAACGGAGAGCATGGCATCTCTAGGGTCATTGGTTTGGAGTAGCACATGACTTTCTCTGCATTCCAATGTCAAGCTACATGGCAAGGCCAGCCCATGTTCAGGAGATGAACGCAAAGATTCCAAAGCCATTCTACAAAGGAACATGTGCACATGGTGCCAATTTCTGCCTGCTTTTGGCAGCTTGCCAATCTGACTTTAATGGGAATGTCAAATGATTTATTACCAAGTGTGATGTCTGCTAGATATTTCTAATGGATACTCTTAATTTTAGCAAGTGTATTTCTAGTCTCTGGTTTCTCAAATTTTATATCAGAAATGGATATGTGGTTTTAGCAACTGTTTCCTGGCACCTATACAGATGACCATATGTACTTCTCACTAACCTCTTCCTGTAATCANTTACAGTGCTNTCCCCACCCTGTCTGTCACATGGTTCACCTCATCTGGCTATTAGGTATGAATTCCCTGTGGGTGGAACCATGTCTGATCCTCAGACCCTGGCATACTGCAAACTCACAACGATGTCTGCTGCAATGTGTTGTAGAGTCCATCATTTATATTTCAGGCCAGGTTTTCTCAGTTAGATTAGATGGAGCATGGAGGTGACATTC
>LZPO01007950.1:184070-196949 GCA_001675575.1 Neotoma lepida
GAGAGAGAATAAATGTAAACAGTTTTTTAAAAGGAAAACAAAATGCAATCAACAACAAATCACAAGACACAAAACCCAAAACAAATAAGGGGAAGATCAAGAAGTCCCTTCCCCTCCCTCTAAGGGCTGACCACTGACAGAATGACACATCTCAGCAGGATGGATGAGCACACTTGGACATGGGGTCATGGGACTGAGCCAAGGCTGTCCTACTTTGTGAGTTAAGAGAAGCCATGAAAGAGAAGTGTCTTGAAAGCTTTTAAGGCTCCCTGGCAAAACCAAAACGAGCACAGTCATCTGCACAGGTCTAGCTCTCTACGGTGCAATGCAAGCTTGTGCAAGCTAGAGTGAACTGCTCATNTAAAATACTCAGCATCGGGGTTGGGGAGATGGCTCAGCAGTTAAGAGTACTGGCTGCTCTTCCAGAGGGCTTGGGTTCAATCCCCAGCATCCATACAGTGTCTCAGAACTACCTGTAACTCGTTTCTAGGGGATCCAGCACCCCCATCAGGCCTCTGCCTGTACCATGAAGGCACATGGTGTACATATGNACATCCAGGCAAGATGCTCATACATATAAAATAATTTTAAAATTATCTTAAATGTGCAGGGTCTAGCCAGGGGTCTTTGTAGACAATTTCCCACCAAAAGTAAATAGTTTTAAAAACTTACAAGACAGTAAGGCTGTCCTTCAGGAAGGAGAAGTAGACTTATCATATGATACAGTGATTCTATTCAGCTGTAAACCCCAATGAACTAAAAATAGAGACTTAGCAGATATTTATATACTTGTGAAGATAGCATTTTCAAAAGGGTATAAATGACCCCAGTGTCCACTGACAGATGAATGGATGAACAAAAAAAATGTGGTCCATCTGTGTGGTGGGCTGTTACTCAGTTTTGAAAAGTAAACTTGGTTCTGGCCCCTGGTACACCACAGACGAGCCTTGAAGCCATGTGTTAACTGAAATAGTTGTTCACAGTAGTGAAGTTCTGTATGATTCCACCCGTGTGAGGGCCTTAGAGTAGTCATTCATGTAGACAGGTGGACGAATAGTAGGTCCAGGTGGTTTCCAGGCCCAGGCAAGGAGGAGTTTTTGTTTTACATGGCACACTTTCAGTTTTGCAAGGTTCACACTTTCAGTTTTGCAAGGTTAAGAGTTCTGAGGATGGACAATGCTGGTGGCTGCTCAACCATATAAGTGCATGTAGCACCCCAAAACCTCAGACTTTAAAGTGACAGAGGGGATAATTTGACAGAAGGTGTATTTTTATCACAGTTTTAAACTTTTTAAAAGATTTGTTTTTATGTATATGTATGTGTGTTTGTGTATATGCCACATGAGTGTGCAATACCCACAGAGGCCAGAAGAGGGTGTCAGATCCCACTGGAGCTGGATTTATAGGCAGTTGTGAGCCACCCAACTTGAGTGCTGGGAACCAAACTTGGGTCCCNTGAAAAAGCAGCAAGAGTTCTTACCTGCTGAGGTGTTTCCCCAGCCCCATTATATCACAATTTTAAAAGATAGTAAGTGTGGATAGAACTCACCAAAGAATCTAAACTTCTGAAAAATTGAGGTTTTGAACATTTATGAAGCACAAAATCATTCCAAAATACAAGCCTGTTTGACTGGATATCAGAATGTTTAGTTGCATTTGTGTTTGTTCATGAAAACACTTGGGAATAAACACTGGGGTGCATTCAGAGATCTAGATGGAACTNGGATGGGTGGCCCTGTGAATCAGAGTGGGGTGATCATGGTTCTTGGTACGGGCTGGCCTCTGATCTTTTTTCAGCTTATTTTCTCTCCAGCTATGTGGGGGGTGGCTTTCAATGACAGTGCAAGGGGCAAAGCCAACCACACTGAGACACACAAAGTCTTTGCTCACATCGTATCTACTGGCACCTTGTCAGTCAAAGCAAGTGCATTACCAAGGCCAANGCCATGGAAAGGAAGACAGTCTCCTCTAGATTCAGAGCCTGGAGCTGATTCCTACAGAAGATGGGCACGTCTTCATATTTCTTGTAGCTATTTGATTTCTTGCATAGCCTTCTCTGTAATCAGCCGTTAATTCTTGTAAGACTGTTTGTTTTGCTTTGGGATTAGCAAACCATGGCCTCGCAGGGCAGCCATGGCTTCTGTTTATTCTATTTCTGTCTGTGAACATGGTTCCTGGACTCTGAACTCTGACTTGATGTGTTTCTCCAGCATCCTTTCTGCTTACTGGAGTCACACTTTTTAATTCTTGCCAGTAGCTGTGTTTTGATTTTCACACTGCATCAATTTCATTGCACTGTGCTCGCCTGACCCAGTGTCTAACTCTCACTGATTTCCTGATACCCTGTTGGCCATTAGTTGAAAGCAAATCTTGACACTGAGCACTACTGATGATGCCGCTGACATGTAATCATTTACCACGCCTGTCATTTCCAGTCATTATGCTATGTGTCAGGGCAGTTCCCCAATTACCATTGAGGAGGTTAAAATCAGACATATCACCATCACAGCTGGCTCTCATCAGGTCTCATGTGTTTCCAGTGACTGCATGGAAAGACCCACAGATGGTATTAGAAGGCATAGCTTGGTTTCCTTGGCTTACAGAAATTAAGAGAAGTGGAAACTCTGGAAGAACATAAAAGGCCAGGACTCCTGCTCAGCCACTCATCTTTGACAAACAGAGGCAAATGTCCAGGTGACATTTTTATGCTTCTGCACATGAAGCCTCATCTGCTAATTAAGAACGCCCAAGCCATGTCTTAGCGTAGGCTGTCTTGATTTATTGAGGAAAGAGCAGATTTCCAAAGAGAGGGCTTCCTCTTTGCCAGGACGCATGCTCAGGGAAGACGCACACCTGTGCGCTTGCTAGTTTAACAGCAGGAGAGTACAGTGTGAATGCCAGTGTGAATGCCAAGAAAGGGCATGGACTCCGAAGATGCTGGACAGTGAACCCAGTTCTTCAGTGTCAAGGGACCCAGCAAGAACGTTATTCTACAAAATGACAGGCTTTGGTGGAATGTCCTTGAGTGTGTCATGACATTGCAGAATGCCCTTTGAGGTACCTGAGGCCTACTCATACACAGCATCTTTGCAGAAAGCCCATTGAGTGAGTGCCACGGTGGAAGAGAGGCAGTTGGTGAGGATGAGCCTGGCAGCTGGTGATCTCAGTCAGCAGACAAGATCTGAACATCAAGTTCACACCAGAAGGATCTTTCCATGCTGGGCCTCTTTGTGAGCCAGGCACACCTCCTGCCCGCCCAAAGCAGAGACACGTCTCCAGGGCTGATTGCCTAGTACTCATAGCATTCAGTACCTACCTCAACCCATCCTGCTGGCCTCCCCTTTCTGCTGTATTTGAGAAATGCCTAGCTTTGAAGGAACATATTCAAAATGAGGTANAATGGGAAAGGAATCTTAGTAGGACTCAATAGTAAACATGCAAAATAAAATGATAAAAGGAAACATACTNTATTTAATATAGGGCGAAAATCATCACTGAAGAACTGAGCCCTAAAAGAGCAGATGTTTGTAGACAAGGACTCCTGTATAATACTAAATGAAGAAAAGGCAGTAATTGTATATGGGTCTCTCTCTGTGTGTCTGATCTATGTCTTTGTATATTTGTGTGGAATGTATACACATATGCATGTTCACATGTGTACACGTGCAAATGCACCTGGAGATCTACAGTTGATGTTTGGTGTCTTTCTCTATTGCTCTACACTCCATTTGTTGAGACAGGGTCTCTTGCTGAACCCAGAGTACATTAATTTGGGTCTGCCTACTGAGTTCTCGGTTTATAAGGGGCACCACTTTCTTGCCTCCCTTTTATGTGGGCTCTGAGGATCCAAACTCTGGTCCTCACACTTGCATAGCAAGCACTTTATCCAAGTGAACCATCCACAGGCAGTATTTTTATGCCGAGACAAGCACACAAAAGCAGATGAGATGCAACAACGGAAGGTGACAGGCAAACTGAAAGCATCGAGGAAAGAGGTCGGAGAGAAAAATCAGGTCACCGAATAGATAAATGTCAAATTTAAATCAGTAAAAAGGAAATCAGTGCCATTAAAATTGCAATCAGGGACACAAAAGAGAAACTCAAAGAAATAAAAATGGAAACAAGAAGAATTGAAAGGATTATAGGACACATGCTGTACATGGAAGGCAGACAGATGAGATACAAATGATAAAGCTGGTGCCCTTGGAGAAAGCCTAAGTGGAGCTGAAAGCTTATCAAGGACATAGCAGAAGAAAAGTGTCTCACGAGAAGCACCAACAACAGCAGGAAAAGCCAGCACAGAACAAAAACCTGAGGTTTTTGTAAGGTTGAATTTCTGTAAGGTTGAAACTTACAGAATAAATTAGATGTGTGTCAGACAAAGGAAATAAAAGCCATTTATTTGTTAAGTTAAGAATACCAATAATATTTGAACTCCTATGATTACAAAATCAAGCAAAATGAAAAAAAAAACAGGCTGAAAGGATGGACAGTAAATGTTGACTCTATAATCATGAACACACAATATTGGATGTATTAGTATTAGATGGGACAGCCTGGTTTCCTTGGCTTACAGAAACTAAAGGAAAGAAAGAACATAAAAGGGCAGGACTCATGTTGAGAGACTCATCTTTGACAAACAGAGACAAATGTCCAGGTGCCATTTTCAGGCCTCTGCACACGACACCTCACCTGCTTCTTAAATAATGCAAATCTGGAAACATGTCTGTGTATAGGGTAATCNATGGGCTGGGGAGATGGCTCGATAGTAAAGAGCATGTACTTCTCTTGCAGAGGACCCTAGAGTCATTCCTAGTACTCATATCTGGTAGCTTGCACTGCCTGTAACTCCAGCTCCAGGGGGATCAGACTTCTGATCCTTGGGTACCTGTACTCATGTGTGCTTACACACATGCACACAGAATTAAAACAGAAGAGTAGGAAATTCATTAAGATAATCAAAGACACCATGAATTATTAAATAAGAATGATCAGTTGACCCCCACCAGCAGCAAAATATGTATATTAAAAAATATATAATAGGGTTGGGCGTGGTAGCACACCTTCCTTTAATCTCAGCACTTGGGAGGCAGAGGCAAGAGGATCTCTCAGTTTGAGGCCAGCCTGGTCTACAGAGTGAGTTCCAGGATAGCCAGGGCTACACAAAGAAACCCGGTCTCAAAAGACCATTTTTTAAAAAGCATGTAATATTGGTTCAGCAAGACGATTCAGCAGGTAAAGGCCCTTATCACCAAGTCTGATGTCCGAGTTTGATTCCTGAGCCCCTCATGGTGGAAGATAAGACTTGATTCCTTCAAGTTATCTTCTGACTTCTACACACATGCTGTGGCATGTGCATACCCACCCTCCAAAATAAATAAGTAAATGAATGTATTAAAAAAATGTTCTTACACTCACACCCAGGCTTGATGGTATGAAATCCTCTTACTGGAGTAGGAAATGATGGACATTTTCCTACAGTGAGAAACCCACTGCTGGCCAATGAAGAAAATACCAGAAATGTTTCCAATAAAATTAGGATACAGATGCCTACTGTATAGTTTGCTAAAATTGCAGTGACAAATGACCACAGACTGAATGGCTTAAACAATAAAAAAGTATTATCTCACACTTCTGGAGGCTACAACTCTCAGATGGGTGAGTTTGGTTTCTTCATGCCTCTCCTTTTGGTTTCCATACAGCCATCTTCTACCCCAAGGCTTCACATGATCACACGTTATCTCTATCTTAATCTCCTCTTATAAGAACATGAGTTATTGTGAATTAAGGACTGACTATAAGACCTTGTTTTACCTCAATTACTTATTAAAGACTCCATTTCCAATACCATCACAGACTAAGCCACTAGCATTGAGATTTCAATACATGAATTTGGAGGGGCACAATTTGACCCATACCTTCCACAATTACTGCCCTGTGACATTGCTCTGAAAGGTAGTAGATGGCAGCTGACAAGAATTGTCAGGTTTCAGAATGCATCTCACTTGTGGGTTTGCCGTT
This sequence comes from Neotoma lepida, assembly GCA_001675575.1. NCBI lineage: Eukaryota > Metazoa > Chordata > Mammalia > Rodentia > Cricetidae > Neotoma > Neotoma lepida. The sequence continues at coordinate 190,092 of LZPO01007950.1, forward strand.
TGCATGGTAGATCATTTAGAACATTAACTGTCATGTCAGCTGTCAGTCATGCCAGTTGCAGCTGTTTGAATGGTCATTAGGTGACGTGTCGATTGCCTAAAAATGTGTGAACACAGTATCTCTACATATTGGGGTATCAATTCATTGTGAGATGTGAGGTTTGCGTGTACACTACACTATGGGTGACACTTCAAAACACTAAGCTAAGGGAAGAAAGTCAGTTTCCAAAGGCCAGTGAGTGTGGACAAGTGCTCTCAGATTGGATGGGGTCTGTCTGTGTAACCCTGTGAATACACTAAATGATGCTAAGTTGTTCACTGTAAATCAATTTATAACATGTCACAGTAAAGTTTTTTATTTATAAAATAGCAGTAGATTAAAAAAATCCATAAATGCTTCAATATATGAGTCCTTTCAAAAACAGATGGGCCTTGTATATCTGGATATACTTATAGTGTAATGCCCTACATGAAAAAAAGTAAGAAAGTATTTGCAGCTAGTAAAACTGACAAAGAGGCAACATTTACAATATTTTTTTTAATTTCCATGAATCAATATAAAAAGCAGACATTTCAGCAGACAACAAAAAAATTAAAAAAAATGTGACCTGGCAATTTTCAAGAATGGAAAGTGGAATGGCCAATTACATATGCATAAGTTTTAATCGTGGAAACCCAAATTAACACTCTAGTAATCAGCAGAATAACGAAAATGAACAATATCAAATGTTGGCAAAAATGTGAGGCAACAGGGCCTCTTGGACACTGCCAGAGGTAGGTCGGCTCAGTATATCCACAAAGGAAACACCTCAGTGTCAGGACTGTCAGGGACCCCACAACACTCTTGTGAAGATGCCCCACAGGGGTGTGGACACACACACCAAGTGGCTAACGAAAACACTTGTGATGACACTTTCTGTAAAAACCAGGACCCAGAGAAAGCCCAAAGAGCCCAAAGGGATAAATGACTTTTACACAGTCCTACAATGAATATTCCTGTACACCAAATTAAACAAACAAATTTCAACCATAAGCAGTAACATGAGGGAATGTGAGGAAAATGAAGCCATATGACTAGATATCACACTTGTCTGTGGGCAAATGAGTTCAAAAATCTGACAAGGATAAATTGTACTGTTAGAGATTTATTCTTATGCCATAAAGTTAATTTTAAGAACAACAAGGAAGTAAGTACCATGAAAGTAATTACTTTCAATAGTTGCCTTTCCTGGTGCAAGGGTTCTGAGCTGCTGGTCATGTGCTGTCTTTGGGTGTGAATGGGTTTACATGGGTGTTTTATTGTAATTCTTCAAGCCATACTTTATTATGTTATGCCTCTTTCTGTAGGTGTCTGATAGTTCTCAGTAGAAAGTGGTTTTTATGGACTGGGAAGAAGGCTTGGTGGGTTAAGTTCCCATCACACAATAGTGATGAATAGAGTTTAAATCCATAGTAACTATGCAAATTCTGGGTGGCTCTGATGGCCCTCCTTTAATACCAACACTCACAGTTGAGAGATGGAGATCGGGGTTCCTGGATCAAGCTAGACTTGCCAAATCACTGGCTTCAAGTGAGAAGCCCTGCTTCAATATATAAGGTACAGAACAATTGAGAAAGACACTTTATGTCAACCTCTGACATACACACAAATACAAACACACATACACATAAGAACATACACATGAACATTCAAAAACACATATGTGTACACACATGCACACATACATACATGTACCCATAAATGTGCAAACATGCACACACACACATGCCACATACATACACAAAAAAAGGAGAAAGTTTTAAAGCAATGCCACAGGTTCTAAGCTGTGGGCTGTGCTACTGTTTGCATGAGGAATAGATAAGCCTGGGTGTGTTTTTCTGACATGGACACAGGCAATAGGAAAAAGCTTTCAGAGGAACCTTGAATAACNGCTCCCTCTAGCACCTGGTATCTGTGTCTGAAGAAGACGTGTTTCGGTGAATGCTTTCGTATGGTTTGAATTTTTAACCTGCTTAAAATATGTAATGTCAGTCAGTCCTTTGAAATGTTTTGCCACAGCAAACACGAACAGTCCATTTAGAGACAAATATTCAAATTGTGGTCACTAGAGCAGCCTCTGTTCTCTTAATAGGATGTGGGAGGAGGCACTTGGTACCCAGAAGCGCTCCCTCATGGGTTTCAGGGAAGCAAAACTTCAGACAGAACAATGGAGAGCTATTGGNATGGGCTGGGGAGATGGCTCGATAGTAAAGAGCATGTACTTCTCTTGCAGAGGACCCTAGAGTCATTCCTAGTACTCATATCTGGTAGCTTGCACTGCCTGTAACTCCAGCTCCAGGGGGATCAGACTTCTGATCCTTGGGTACCTGTACTCATGTGTGCTTACACACATGCACACAGAATTAAAACAGAAGAGTAGGAAATTCATTAAGATAATCAAAGACACCATGAATTATTAAATAAGAATGATCAGTTGACCCCCACCAGCAGCAAAATATGTATATTAAAAAATATATAATAGGGTTGGGCGTGGTAGCACACCTTCCTTTAATCTCAGCACTTGGGAGGCAGAGGCAAGAGGATCTCTCAGTTTGAGGCCAGCCTGGTCTACAGAGTGAGTTCCAGGATAGCCAGGGCTACACAAAGAAACCCGGTCTCAAAAGACCATTTTTTAAAAAGCATGTAATATTGGTTCAGCAAGACGATTCAGCAGGTAAAGGCCCTTATCACCAAGTCTGATGTCCGAGTTTGATTCCTGAGCCCCTCATGGTGGAAGATAAGACTTGATTCCTTCAAGTTATCTTCTGACTTCTACACACATGCTGTGGCATGTGCATACCCACCCTCCAAAATAAATAAGTAAATGAATGTATTAAAAAAATGTTCTTACACTCACACCCAGGCTTGATGGTATGAAATCCTCTTACTGGAGTAGGAAATGATGGACATTTTCCTACAGTGAGAAACCCACTGCTGGCCAATGAAGAAAATACCAGAAATGTTTCCAATAAAATTAGGATACAGATGCCTACTGTATAGTTTGCTAAAATTGCAGTGACAAATGACCACAGACTGAATGGCTTAAACAATAAAAAAGTATTATCTCACACTTCTGGAGGCTACAACTCTCAGATGGGTGAGTTTGGTTTCTTCATGCCTCTCCTTTTGGTTTCCATACAGCCATCTTCTACCCCAAGGCTTCACATGATCACACGTTATCTCTATCTTAATCTCCTCTTATAAGAACATGAGTTATTGTGAATTAAGGACTGACTATAAGACCTTGTTTTACCTCAATTACTTATTAAAGACTCCATTTCCAATACCATCACAGACTAAGCCACTAGCATTGAGATTTCAATACATGAATTTGGAGGGGCACAATTTGACCCATACCTTCCACAATTACTGCCCTGTGACATTGCTCTGAAAGGTAGTAGATGGCAGCTGACAAGAATTGTCAGGTTTCAGAATGCATCTCACTTGTGGGTTTGCCGTTTGCATGGTAGATCATTTAGAACATTAACTGTCATGTCAGCTGTCAGTCATGCCAGTTGCAGCTGTTTGAATGGTCATTAGGTGACGTGTCGATTGCCTAAAAATGTGTGAACACAGTATCTCTACATATTGGGGTATCAATTCATTGTGAGATGTGAGGTTTGCGTGTACACTACACTATGGGTGACACTTCAAAACACTAAGCTAAGGGAAGAAAGTCAGTTTCCAAAGGCCAGTGAGTGTGGACAAGTGCTCTCAGATTGGATGGGGTCTGTCTGTGTAACCCTGTGAATACACTAAATGATGCTAAGTTGTTCACTGTAAATCAATTTATAACATGTCACAGTAAAGTTTTTTATTTATAAAATAGCAGTAGATTAAAAAAATCCATAAATGCTTCAATATATGAGTCCTTTCAAAAACAGATGGGCCTTGTATATCTGGATATACTTATAGTGTAATGCCCTACATGAAAAAAAGTAAGAAAGTATTTGCAGCTAGTAAAACTGACAAAGAGGCAACATTTACAATATTTTTTTTAATTTCCATGAATCAATATAAAAAGCAGACATTTCAGCAGACAACAAAAAAATTAAAAAAAATGTGACCTGGCAATTTTCAAGAATGGAAAGTGGAATGGCCAATTACATATGCATAAGTTTTAATCGTGGAAACCCAAATTAACACTCTAGTAATCAGCAGAATAACGAAAATGAACAATATCAAATGTTGGCAAAAATGTGAGGCAACAGGGCCTCTTGGACACTGCCAGAGGTAGGTCGGCTCAGTATATCCACAAAGGAAACACCTCAGTGTCAGGACTGTCAGGGACCCCACAACACTCTTGTGAAGATGCCCCACAGGGGTGTGGACACACACACCAAGTGGCTAACGAAAACACTTGTGATGACACTTTCTGTAAAAACCAGGACCCAGAGAAAGCCCAAAGAGCCCAAAGGGATAAATGACTTTTACACAGTCCTACAATGAATATTCCTGTACACCAAATTAAACAAACAAATTTCAACCATAAGCAGTAACATGAGGGAATGTGAGGAAAATGAAGCCATATGACTAGATATCACACTTGTCTGTGGGCAAATGAGTTCAAAAATCTGACAAGGATAAATTGTACTGTTAGAGATTTATTCTTATGCCATAAAGTTAATTTTAAGAACAACAAGGAAGTAAGTACCATGAAAGTAATTACTTTCAATAGTTGCCTTTCCTGGTGCAAGGGTTCTGAGCTGCTGGTCATGTGCTGTCTTTGGGTGTGAATGGGTTTACATGGGTGTTTTATTGTAATTCTTCAAGCCATACTTTATTATGTTATGCCTCTTTCTGTAGGTGTCTGATAGTTCTCAGTAGAAAGTGGTTTTTATGGACTGGGAAGAAGGCTTGGTGGGTTAAGTTCCCATCACACAATAGTGATGAATAGAGTTTAAATCCATAGTAACTATGCAAATTCTGGGTGGCTCTGATGGCCCTCCTTTAATACCAACACTCACAGTTGAGAGATGGAGATCGGGGTTCCTGGATCAAGCTAGACTTGCCAAATCACTGGCTTCAAGTGAGAAGCCCTGCTTCAATATATAAGGTACAGAACAATTGAGAAAGACACTTTATGTCAACCTCTGACATACACACAAATACAAACACACATACACATAAGAACATACACATGAACATTCAAAAACACATATGTGTACACACATGCACACATACATACATGTACCCATAAATGTGCAAACATGCACACACACACATGCCACATACATACACAAAAAAAGGAGAAAGTTTTAAAGCAATGCCACAGGTTCTAAGCTGTGGGCTGTGCTACTGTTTGCATGAGGAATAGATAAGCCTGGGTGTGTTTTTCTGACATGGACACAGGCAATAGGAAAAAGCTTTCAGAGGAACCTTGAATAACNGCTCCCTCTAGCACCTGGTATCTGTGTCTGAAGAAGACGTGTTTCGGTGAATGCTTTCGTATGGTTTGAATTTTTAACCTGCTTAAAATATGTAATGTCAGTCAGTCCTTTGAAATGTTTTGCCACAGCAAACACGAACAGTCCATTTAGAGACAAATATTCAAATTGTGGTCACTAGAGCAGCCTCTGTTCTCTTAATAGGATGTGGGAGGAGGCACTTGGTACCCAGAAGCGCTCCCTCATGGGTTTCAGGGAAGCAAAACTTCAGACAGAACAATGGAGAGCTATTGGNAGGCTAAACTCACCTTCCTCCCTGTTGTCCTCCCTGTTCCTACAAGTATACTGAGGAGCACTCAGAGGTGACNGAGTGAGACAGGGATAGATGGTAAGGTAGATANAGGGAAAGACAATGGAATGGGACAGATANTAAAATGGGACAGGGGCAGATGATGATGGAGCAGGGACAAGGACAGGGACAGATAGGACAGATAGGAAGAGGGATGGATGCTGGATCAGGGACACAGACAGGTGATGAGTTGAAGACATGGCCAGATGATAGGGCGGGGACAGGGCAAGATGATGGGCTTGCTACCTTCTGGTCCCTGCATTGATTTGACCTGAGCAGTCATTGTTCACCCAGGCACAAGGAGCCTCAACATTAGAGACTGTGATTGACTCAACACCCACCATCATCTCCATCACATCAAGGGATAATTATCAAGAGGATGAAAAGAAGCCACTGTTGTGGAATATTACTTCAGCTATGGAAAGGTGTGTTACATTTGTTTAACTATGTAAAGATGTGTTGGTGTTTTACCTTGCCTGCCTAAGGCACCTGATTAGTCTAATAAAAAGCTTAACAGCCATTAGCTAGACAGTAGAGGAATAGGCTNGCTGGTGGGCAGAGAGAATAAGTAGGAGGAGGAATCTAGGCTCGAGAGCAAAAGAGAAGAGAGAACAAGGGAGAAAGAGAGGGAGACACCTGGGACCAGGTAGCCGCCAGCCAGCTAGACATGGAGTAGGACATACAGAATTAAAGAAAGGTAAAAAGCCCCAAGGTAAAATGTAGATGAAGAGAAACAGGTTAATTCAAGTTATAAGAGCTAGTGAACAAGCATAAGATAAGGCTGAGTATTTATAACTAAGAATAAGTCTCCGNGTCATGATTTGGGAGCTGGTTGGTGGTCCAAGGAAAGCCTGTTACAAGTCACAGCCTCCCCAGGATGCCTAGAGTTTCATGGGANGCCTCATGTTTCCTCTTCCCATCTGCTTGGAAGATCAGCAAGTTCTATAATGTTCTAGATTCGCATGAATACTGCCATTGTCTGATACATGCCTTCATCTATAAGTGTACTGTAAATTGGTAGCTAGGTCTAGGACCAGTTAGACTCCAACTTAACACTTTCAACAAAGACACTTCATGATGTCT
>LZPO01007950.1:206190-229917 GCA_001675575.1 Neotoma lepida
GGGAAGTCAGCGGGCTGTTTGGAGGCCTCCTGTTCTCGCGACTTTCTTCTTCGTCCTACAGTGGTGCAGATAGTCTGGGGGCTGGGAAGACTCGCTCTCGGATGTGAGCATCCGTGAGACCAGAACACTTTGCTGTCTAGTGTTGTTCAGCCAATTTCACCCCTGCTTTGAACTTGTGCTCTTTCTGTCTCTTAATCGATGATTCTGGGATTGCATTTTTGATTTTTTGAAAAGAAAAAGAAAGTATAAATTATTTTAGATGAATAAAAAATAAGGAGATTAAGATAACTACCCTGAAGTCATTATCTAGCTTATGAAGCAAGGGGTCACAAATGCAGTGGAACCCTGCTAGGTGCCTACCTTCCTTTCAGTTACGTTCCTTGCAGCTCCACACAAACCCTGCCACTCCCATGATCTCTGATCAATGAACCCTGATGATCTAGTCACAGAGTAGATATGCAGCATGAAGGCAAATGGCTAGAGTCACAGGTATCAATTGGTGCAGGCTTCCAGGACTCTGGTGTTTGCCCCCTCCATGAATGTACATTTGTACCTCTACTGATCACATGGGCATCTGCTTTAATATCTTACTTTCCACATGGGAAGCCTATAACTTTACCAATGACCTGCAGCTTCCACCAGGGAGACTTCCCAGTTCCTCCTAATTCACTCAGCTTGGGAATTTCCAGTCGACCAGTATTGGTATTTCCCATCAAAAACATAGACTTTTCTTATACTTTCTGGTTTGTAATTTCCACAGGTTAATATGCTTCACACCAAGGGGAAAAAAACCATAATTACTTTGTACCAAGCTGTAAAGAGCTCTACCGACTCAAGAACATAATCATTGCTGTGTTGTGAGCACAGTGGAGCTGATTCTTATTTGTGATCCTGAGTTATTATGCTGCAAGTCTGCAAAATTATTTAGACAGAAATAATTATACCCAATGTAGTCNGATCTGGAGAATCACAGATTGCAGTAAATTGGAAAGTCTGATCCTAAATATATATATTATGTTATCTTGTTTTTGCTCTATCTTTCCCTGAGTCGTTTATCCCTTTCCTTGCAAACTTTGATTCACTTAACTGCTTGTTTTTGAAGGTTCTATTTTTTCTGTTCGCATCATATTTTAACAAGATGTAAATTAGGAGCATCAAATAACATCCATCCATCTTGGCTGTCTTCTAGAACAGTGTGTGATTACATGGGTCTTCATTCCTATCCTAGACACCCACTCGTCACTCAAGTCAAGCCAAGAGATTCATTGAGGACCTTAAGCAATTCTAAAGAAGTAATTAGTCCTTTAATGAGATCATGTGCTTTTCCTTCCCAGAATTCCCAGAGTTTCCATGAGATTCTGTTGGGTCTGCCTGTCTTTATGAGTCTTGAAAGCATAGCTTTCCCTTTTTCTTTTCTTCTTCCTTTCAGACGTTGGCCAGACCTAAGCATGTGTCCTCTGGTACTTTGTGCTTACTCACTCTCTAATCTCAACCATTGCTGACCTCCATGTCTAACACGACCAGCATGGCTNCCTCTCTTCCTCTTAAGCACCCACCTATGAGTCTATAATAAACTTCTCTCTAAAACTACAAAATCGCAATGACCAAACATTCTCTACTGGAGTGAGGTCAAACTCAGCACAAAGCCCCTCTAGTACAGAGCTTATGGTACAATGGCCAAGCCTGAGAGTTGCAGTCCCCTCCTGTTGGGGCCTCCCTGGTAGCTGTAGTAACTTGGGAAATATTTTTGCCCNTTTGGAACATCACTTCTTTATCTATGCNATGGANTTGGTACAATCAGCCTTACTCCTTTCGGATCCCATACTATGTAACTGGTAGGGTCTAGGACATCATTGCAGTAATTAAGAGGTAAGAATCTACACTGCTGACCTCAGGCATCTGCAAAAGGTGTCCAAATTGCTCAAACAGGGTTTCACTAGCTCAGTCATCTTCACCTTTGGCTGCTCTAGGATTTTCTAGTGCAGCTCTAAAAATCGACAAAGCTCTGGCCTCACCACAGGGACTTTGACTACAGTGTTNAGAAGGAAGGTGAGCTATCGAGTTGTTTAAAAGCTCCGCAGTGACTCAAGTGTTTCCTGGGATGCCTGATTGGTTTGGTGATGAGGTCCTGAGATAGCTCACCTCAAAGTGAATTAATNCTGCTACAGTGTGGATGAAACCCAATGCTGGCTTTGGATAAGTATCAATCCATGATGCCCAAACAAGGCTTTGCTCAGAACCATCCCAAATGGTATTTTAAAAGATATTTCTCAGTAAAATCCCAAGTCTGCTGAATAAGAACATAGAGGAGCAGAGACCAGAAATCTTAGTCATTTTTACAATTGCTATAAGACTCAGTGATTATGGAAACAGCAACTGAGAAGGGCTACTGCCCCCAGAGAGACTGTTTACTAGGAAAGAGATGGTGTGTATGTATAGGGATGGAGGTGGGGGGGGATCTAGATTGCTTTCTTGCAAATGACAATGAAAAGGAGGATGAATTTGAGTCGGCTGTTTACAATCATGCTAAGTCATTCCTTTAGTTCTCTGGCACCAGGGCAGACACCAGGCAGGGTCCCTGCTGGAGAGAGAGCATCAATGAATCCAGCACCGAGACCTGAGACCTCTTCTTTCTGGAGCCTGTTGAAGACTATTGGGAGTATTCTTGTATTTTTTCTTCTCTTGATATTCTCAGAAGAAAACAGACACATAACATCTTTTTCAAATGTCTTGCACATGCACAGTTGCACACCTGCATCTCCAATTCTCANCAATGTGTCACCTCTGAGTCATCTTGAGCAGAAAGNATCCGTCCTGCTGGGGTCCAAAGCCTTACCTTCCTTCATTTGATCTGGGAGGAAGGGCTCACCACTACACACAGGTGATGCTTCTTGAGGGTCCAAGGCAGCAGGGACAGTGGGAGGAAAATGGGACTTTCTGAGAAAATGTTGAAACAGAATTTGTGACTAGATTTTTAAGTGTCCCACCTGATCATGCCTGGAAATTGATTCTTTGAAAGATCTGTGACATTTACAACAGGGATTACATGATCACTGGGAGGGTCTGGCTGTCATTCTGGAGATTCACAAATCCTCTTTTGGGACAGCTTCTTGGGGCAAGGGTCAGAACCAGTCCTGTTCATCGCTCCTGCACAAGTCTTCTACTAATTCACTTCAAATCTCTGCTTGAGTCAAAGACCCAAAGATGCATTCATTCATTAATCCATTCATTCATTCATTCATTCACGCAACAACTGTGTATTTCATAGTCTTAGGCATCACTCTAGGTATGGTGAGCACTGAACTCGGTGTTTATGCTTCTGACTCCTCTGAGGCAGAGGTACCTCCTGTTGAGAGGTCAGAGCAGTAATGGCTCCTCAGGGAGTCTATATATTCATTACTTTTCTTGTTGGTTTGACCTAGTACCTAACAAGAGGCAACTTAAAGGAAGAAANGTGTATTGTAGCTCACGATTTGCGAAGAAGTGTGGTGATGGGTACGAGAGTCATAACTGTGGGAGCTCACTTCACAGCTGGCTAGATTTATCTTTGCTTGAATTAGGAAGCAGAGAGAGGGCCAGAGGTTAGAAGTTTGGCAGGACTATATACACCTCAAGGCCTACCCCTCAAGTGACCCACTTCTTCCAGCTGGACCTCCACATTCCGAAGGCTACACAACCTCTCAGAACAGCATCACCATCTGAGGATCAAATCTCAGACATATGAGCCTGTGGGGGACATTTCATATCCAACCCCACAAATAACAGCCTGTGTTCTAGTGGCAAGTCTGCCCCATCCCCCACCCCACCCCACCCCACCTCTGCACTTTGTCTTCTCAGGAGAAAACAAACACATAAAATCTTTTCAAATGTCCCAGAAGTACATGTGAGGAGCGTGTCCATGTCCAGGCGTGTTCATGTCTAGGTCTCAGCAATGTGGAGTTCTGGATTTCAGCCGTTATGAGCTGAAAGCGTCTTCCCTGCTGGGGCCCAAAGATTCATAGTGTGCTTGGGATTTGGAGACAGAGAAGGGTAAAATTCCANGTTCAGCCATATCCTCTGAAGTCTATGTGATTGAGGCAAGGTCTTTACAGCATTGTCTGAGGATGACCTCGAACTTCTGGTCTTCCATCTCCACCTGCNGAGTGCTGGGGTCACAGACATATGCTGTCCCCAGTTTATGTGGTCCTGCAGATCAGATTCGTGGCATCGTGCATACTCTACCAACTGAGCTACATCCCTAGCCCCTCTTCTGAAGTCTTGAGAAAGTGACTAAACAAAGACCAGTGTCGTCACCCACAAGACAGACATGGTAAAATACCCAGATGTCTTCTTTGTGAGCTATGAGGCTCTTATCAGAGAATGCAGGAAACAGCACAATTCCCATGAAGAAAAATTCATGCCTTTATTAATTATTACATATCAGTTGTAAGGTTATAAAACATATGCATTTANAAAGCATCATCTATAAGTTTGGCAGCTCACCAATTAATCAGTACCTCCAAGAGATGATCAGCCAAAGTTAGAATATAAGATATCATTCATGACAATTGGAATTGTTGAAGGGTTAATGTCATTAAAACAAGTGGGAGCTGTTTCAGTTAGAAACATGGTGAGCCAATCACGAGAGCCCTTGCACCAAAATCACAGTGAAGGAGCGCTCAGCTGTCTCCTGCCCTAAATGTGGTCCAAACTGAGATAATTACTCTTGGGCAGTCCTAGAAGTCTCCCTTTTCATTGTCTCCAGCTCCTTTAGGTTGCAGTGTAGACACCATAGCAGGGTAGAAGGAAGGCCTCAGGGTCACTTGGTACTAGATCTGGGGCCCTGCATGGGCTGCATTTGCCCTTTATGGCCTCCTTGGATGTGGTAGATGTATGGGACCCTGTGCTTATGTAGCTTCTGAAGTCTGACTCCTCATCTTGCTCTTAGAATTTGAGCCTCTGGTTCCTCTTCAGGTCCATCTGCATCCATCTTGAGAGAAGTAGCACCATCTCAGATGCTTTTTGCTCCACAGGGGTACACAGAGATCCAGCACCTAGAGGACAAGGCTCTAGGGAGCCTAGAAGTCCTCCTTTGTCCAGGGAGAGTGAGATGAAGACAGCTTCCCAGCCTCCTGGTGACCTACAGCCCAATTGCTTGTCCTGGAGTTTTGTCTTTAGCATCAGATCTGAGCNGTAGAACCTTGGGGGATCCATACTCTTAAATTCATGCTGGGACCCTCTGGTCNTTCTCTGATGACCAGCCAGCAAAGCTTTATCCTCTTCTGGACAGAAACAACTGAGTCNTCTTTCTAATCTGTTCTATATGGATTAACTCGATGGTCACATCTCTCAGATTTCAGGCTTTGATTTTTCCAAATGAAGGTTTTTGAAATTCAGATCAGTCTCTTCTCTTTAAGAGCCTGATTCCAGCAACAGCATGACTTTCAGGATTGGCATCAAGTCAACCTCTCTCATCTCTTCCCAGGTACTCCTGGAGGGAGCCAGGTTTCATTGGGAGAGTTTTCATGACACCTTTGTAGGAAAGTGAGGCAAGAAGTTAACAAATTCCAATGGAAAAGTAGATGATCATTTCTGTAAGCTGAATATAGACAGACAGACAGACGGACAGACGGACAGACAGACAGACACACACACACACACACACACACACATTAAATATGACTCCTTGGAACCAGTGAAGTTACCCTATAGGACAAGGAGATCTGCAGGTGAAATTTAAATACTCTGATATGGTCAGGTCATCTTCATCACCTGGGTGCCCAAGGTCACATGGAGGCGGAGACAAAGTTAGGAAAAGAGGGTTGACAATACAAGCACTGTCTGGAGAGATGTGAAGACAGGGGCTAAGGGTTTCAGCACCTTCAGAAACTGGTCAGAGCAAGTACCCAGGTTCCTCCAAGCAGGCTCTGGAAAGAGCTGAGCCTCCATCCCACTGAACTTCCAGGATAGGTGTCTCAAATTTTTTACTCACTTTTAACCCCTATGTCTATGGGAATTCCTCATAGCAGGAAANGGGGGCTANCAAAGGGATGTGTCAAAATTTTTATTATTGTTTGGTGACTCATCACTTTTGGCCAGGTGGGCCTTTCTCTTCATGGGGTCTGAATCCCATGAGGGAAGAATGTGGCTCTATCTTGTTTGCTATCTTAAACCACCTAGGGTAAGCATTAATTAAATGTTTGTTAGTGAGTGACCTGGTCCCTTTCCCAAAGGTGGTGTGGGTCATCTCCAGTGTGTAGTAACTATTCACTCTGGCCAGGTAAGGTCTCTGGTCCCTGCAAGGCATATGTTTCTTCCTTCCAGGACCATATATGTTTTATAAACTCAAAACATCCCATCTTCTCCCTCCTCTGCAGGTCCAGTTCCTGTCTGAGGAACATAGAACATCTAAGTCTGAGATGCTGAGCAAGCCAGTTCAAATGCTCCCTCCCAATCAAGTGAGATCATCAAGTCCTGTGGTCCCTGCAGCCCTGCCTTTTATGGGATGAGAGCACGTCTCCACCTTCACCAGGATACCAGGACACCAGGAAATCAGAGTTTACCCAGAGTAGCTATGACAACCCTTCTGTGTTTAGTCATATTGCTCTCGTGGATNTCAGCCATCTCAGCCACTTTGGGCTTAGTTCAGCAGAGGTGAGACATCTAGGTATGGACCTACAGAGATTTCTNTTCCTAGTTACAGCAGTGGGAATCCATCCCAGGAATGGCACATGGGTGTCCTGTGTATGNCAGCTGTCACGATCCATCATGGCTGCATGGAGGACCAGGTGGAGAAAATGTTAGAGGCTATANTCAGTTCACACTGGAATGACACTATCTATTAGTGACTGACAGCTGTCATAACNGCGAATGGTGNGAAGATGACATTTCCTTGTCTACATCATCTTGCTGGCACTTTATACTATGTTGAACCATTGATGGTCTGCAGTTCCTCTCTCCAGCTACATTATAGAGCCTTTGAAGCCCAAAACCAAAACCAGAACATAGCACTCAGCACAATGCTTGACATAGTAGGGTCTAGGGTGTGTGTGTGTGTGTGTGTGTGTGTGTGTGTGTGTGTGTGTGTGTACCATGTGGAGGCCAGAAGTCAAAGTTGGATGTCTTCTTCTGGTGTTCTCCATCTTATTTTTTGAGACATGGTCACTTACNGAACCAGGATCTCACCACTTCCATGAGGCTGGCTGCCCACCAAGCCCCTGGGATCGTCTGTTTTCCCCTTCCCGTGTGGGCCTCTATGCTGGACATTTGCATGGATGCNGTGGAGCCAAACTAGATCTTCATGTTTGTGCAGTAAGCACTTTACCCATTGACCATCACAGTAGGGTCTTCATAGATGTGTATTATTTTGCTCACTGAATAGTAGTAAGTAGCATTGAAGGGTCTTGTTCACATACTAAAGCCCTTAGAGAGCCACCTTGCATGGTTTCCACCCTCTCTTCACTGAAGAAAAAAGCCCCAAAGTACCCAACCAATGACTGTGGTTAATGTCTTTTTTCTGAGTGTCCCTCACCTCACTTCAGCTCCATCGATTCTGCCCTCCACGAGGCAAAACCTCTCCTATTAGTGTCCAAGGCACTTGCAGATAGCTGAGNTCCAATTCTGGTGTTTGAGCCATTCTGCACAGGTTAGTTTTCTAGGATAGCAACTCTAAATTGGACAGACACATCAGCAGTTAGCAATCTGGGGAATGAACTGCTGAAAATGTATGTTCTCACTAATCGAGTTTTTATTTCGTATTCTGAATCAAGCATGTGGAATGGGATGCTGGCAATGTGGTACTATGACTCTCCGTTAAGCGGAAATGGTAATCCCCAGTTCTACACCCTGTGATGCTGAAGGATGAATCAGCTGCTGCAAGGATGCCAGCAAAGAAACTCTCCTTCCAAATGACCCGCCCTTATTTAACTCTCTTTTGCAGGGGATTAGGCTAAATGAATGGATGGAGCTTAATTCTCTTCAAACCTTCCTTTGGCCTGGCTGCTGACCAGATGTTTCATTTCAGAATTCATCCTGGTCCTAAATATACACCAGATGGTTTAACTCTGCCCCTGACACCCCATGAATCTCAGGGGAAAGGAAGCCTGTGTTAACTGAGGCAATGAGTTGAACTTGTGCTTAGAGTTTCCAGGGTTGCTGTGGATGTCAGAGAGGCATAGTTAATGCTAAAAAGGCTTAATCAGGTTTAGCAGATTGATATCCACATTTTATTAATGTCAGGGTTTTCCTGATAATGCTGCACCCAGGCAAATGTGAGTAGCATAGAGAGGAAATCTCATAAAGTATGCCTGAGTTGATCCCAGGACACAGAGGGAGTCGTTTCCCAGGCAACACAAACGTCTTCATATTTGTTGGGTTCAGGGTCCCTCTCCCACCCCTGTTCTCCCTGGACCTGTGGCTTTTATTGGATGAGGGATGTGTCTTTGTTGTTGTTGGGGCCGTCCTGGCCAAGCTTTCTGGGCTGCCAGCCTTCTAGCTCAAGTCTTGCTCATAGATGGGATGGGGAGGACAGTGGCTGGTCAGAGAGGGGGAGACTGAACCTGGGCCAGGAAGGTTATCACCATGTTGCTCCACGGCATATTAGTGGATTTTGGAAGCAGATGGTGCCGCCTGCAGCCCAAAGTACAAGGGGCAGACATGATGGTGAGGAAAACTGCACCAGCTCTCTCTGCCAACAGATGGACAGGTTCTCTACTTACCACTCAGCTACGAGAGGCACTTCCAATTAGCTGTATTAGAAAGTTCAACCTGGNGTGGTGATATGGTTGTAAAATAAGGGGAGGCAACAGCAAATGAGGACTCAAACCTATAGGAGCAGAAAAGAACCGCAGCTCATGACACAGTTAATAATTTCGACCACAGATTTTAGAGCAGGGACATTCAGAGAGAAAAGTCTGACAATGACTCAAATGGTCAGCTTCAAAGAAGTCAGGACCATCTGTAGTGTGGGAGGGACTAGGGTTCCTGGAGCTTAGGCATGGGCTCTTTAATCTGTCTTCTGCAACACCTGAGACCCTCAAGGTAAAGGACTCTGGGTCTGTTGGGTAGGCAGTGACCAAAATGAGGGTCTCTTTAGGTCCCTTCTACTAGCTCAGGCGTCCTTGTGGTTCATATTGTGGCTGTTCTTTATCAAAGCCCATGGTACCTGACTTTTTATATCACTTCTGGGAACCTTAACTCAGGTCTTCACACTTGCAAGGCAATCGCTTTACTNACTGAGCCATTTCCCTCATCGATACAGCCACTGTTAGAAGAAAGGAAAGGAAGAAAGGAACAGCAAAAGAAGGAAGGAAGTCCTGTTACCCAGGAAGGCCATGTGAATGGTTGCATGGGTGAGCTCTGTTGTCCAGATGCAGGTCTTTCTGTCTCTGAGTCCCATCCTACCCTGATGAACACACACAAGTTCTGGAAGTGGAAATGGTGTTCATGGACATTTGTTTAACAAGAATGTGCCATGCATAGTGTGATTGCCGTGGGGAGACCAGGGTGTGTAGGGACGATATGATTTCCACTATTACGGATATTAGAGTTACATAGAGGTGGTTGGATATAGTTTATATCAATGAAAAATATATAACATAATCCCCAGGTGCTGTAAAATCATTGAGAAAGTGGGCACAGTGCTTTGGGTAGGGCGTTTAAGGAACTTACAGAAAAGTAGTCTGTGCTTCTCTACAGGATGCTAAGGGGTCAGGGTCACAAAGAGGGAGGGGAAAGTGTTTTGGCCAAAAGCCCCTCGTGTGTGAGAGNTNAGAGGCAGGAAAGAGTAGAGAAAGAGGCAGCAGAAAAAGCAGAGATTAGATCTAGCAGGCTCTGCTGAAGTGACCATGAGCTGGGATCTCACCTAAGGGCCACTGAGGGGAAGAGCCTCATCAGACATGTGGCCCCTGGGGACTCTAGCAGATGGATGGAGAAGAGCCACAGAGAAGCAGGGATTCCAGTTAGGGACATGCTGGGATCGAGGTCAGAGGTAAAAGGCCCCGACTCCAGTTCCTGCTGAGTGAATGAACATTGAGTTGTGTTTTGCAGTTTAATGCCCAGGTCTTGGGGACTCATGGGTCTGGGGAAGGGGAAGCTTTTAGGTTTTCTGTATGAGCATCTGGATGATTTATTGACAGTGAGAAGNAGAGGCAGGGAGAGGAGTGTTCGAAGGCCAGTGTTCAGTTTTGAACGTGGTAAGGTCTCTCAGAGATATTCTTGTGGATTTACCAAAAAGCTGGAGAGATGAAGCCTGGGCTTCCAATACACTGCGGAGACTCTTGGTACCTGGATCACAGGGCACAATCACACCTGGGAAAGGGGGAGGGGTGGGTAGTGCTACAAAAGTGGACATGCTAGCGGTGGAAGCCTTTGTTGCCATAATGAGAATCTCTCTCTCTCTCCTTCTCCCTCCTTCTCCTCATCTTTGCACCTCCAGCCTCTCTGTCCCTCTCCTTTCCTTTCCATAGATGGTCTTACTATGTAGCCCAGACTAGTCTTGAATTTATGAGCCTCCTATGTTTATCTACCCATTGCTGGGATTACAGGTATGTGCCTCAATGTGCCCCTAAATGGAGGATTTTCCTTATGATTCAAGGTGATAAGGTGCCTGAATAGTGTTAAACCATCAAATGGTCTGATGAGACCAGGACTTTTGCAAGGTCCCTGGCAGGTGTTGAGCAGGTGGATGGAGGCAGGCTGACACAGCAGCAGAGGTAGCTGTAAGAAGACTGCTCTCATGCACATNGAGCAAGAAGGGCATCTGAACCAAGTGCCAGAGAAGACAGCAAGACCAGGATGGAGACAATGACCACAGAATGTGAAGACAGATGGAGCTTGGAAGTGAAGGGTCAGAGAAGCAAGGACGTTGGCGGTTTGAAATGGAACTCTGTTGAAGCCAAAATTCAGTAAGCCAAATCTCAGAGGGTCTAATAACAACTCAGTCACCAGCAANTCATTTCAAACTAATGCAAATATTCTGTATCTGTGAGCAGTATCTGCAGTGTGGGGTAACTTCCCTCAAAGCTTTCTCCTCTTCTGTCTGNTTTTCTCCTAAGCTCTGGACCCCAAACATCTCCCCACATGCCCTTCCTACAGCTTCCTGTCCTACCACCTTCCAACTCAGCAACACAAANCCAAGATCTAAATAAAGGCTGGGAACTCCTTGGGGTATGTGAAGAAGGAAGGAAACTTCCAGAAAATTTTAGAAATAAGAAAAGCTGTTTCTTTAGTTGAGCAATTAAACTTCCTGAGCCTATGTTCTCTCTGGATAGCAGAGACCCCTCTCATTATGCAGAAGAAGAGGAAGTTTTCAGAGAGAATGCAGCAGCTGGCTTTGTTAGCTGGCAATGGGATCTGCTGAGATGATGAACCCACCTCAACCATTTGTTCACCCGTGTTCCATGCAGTATTTGTCAGGGAATCACCTCTGGCAATAGAAAGCCAAATACAATACNTGAGGGTACCCGTTAATGCTTTGTGCATCTCTCCAGTTTCATTTCTCTTACTGAGCATGCGTGCTCACTTGCTTTCTCAACTCCCTTTCTCTCCTCTTACATAGTTCAAGACCCCTGCCTAAGGATTGGTGCTGCCCACAGTGGACTGAGTCTCTTCCCACTTCAACTGAAGCAATCAAGATAACCCCCCACAGGCACACCCACAGGCCAAGCTGATGCAGATTGCCCCTCACTGAAACTTTCTTCCCAAGCGATTCCAGGTTGTGTCGAGTCTACACATTAACCATTACAGGCTGTATTTGATTGCATCATTGTTTTGTTGTCATGGGGAAACTGCACCAGGACTATGATATAGGAACAAGGTTACTGGAAGCTAGCTGAGCTTTGTGGAGGGGAGCCTACTGTGGATGAGACCACCAGGTTGGAAATCCTACAGGAAGCCAACCCTCATGGAAGAACCTTTAAAAGAGTAAAGCTGACCATGAGCAGTGAGATGCTGCTGGAAAGGGTATTACCACAGCTATCCAACTCACAAGTTAGTTCTCCAACCTGAAAAGAAGAGTTGACAATGTTGAGAATGTCAAGAGGTACAAGTGATGCGAGTCAGAAAATTCTTGTTTAGTTGTGCTGGATGCAGATGGTCTGCATGACACACCTACAGAAATGGCTCCTTTTCCAGGTATCCAGCTTAGGAGGGAAAACCCCTCTACCCCTGTGCAGTGTGTGTGTGTACTTACACAAGGTCAAATTTCCACTGCACTATAGAAATCAGAAGTTGTCAAGGTCTCAGGTCTCTATTAGAGTTTGCTTAGAACTCACTATGTAGCACAGGCTGGCTTCAAACTCATGATGAGGCTATTCTCCTAAATTGACTTCCAACTGTTGGGATTACAGATGTGTACCACCACACCTGACTCCATCATGTCCTAAAGAACTGCATATGTGAGCATCTAGATTTCATGAGATCCAATTTCGGGGAAGGAGGGAAAATGTGATTTTTAATACAACCTCTGATTAATTTGGTGTGGAAAGCCCCATTCCCGTCAGAATCATCGCCTTNGGAGTCTCCTCATGCTTCCAAGTCTTCTCTGATTGCTCAAACAATTGAGCATGGCAGTCAGAGTCCCATTATCTGAAATTCCAAAAAAATCACTCTGGTGGTTTCCTGCCATGCTTCAATTTCAACCTAATAGCCCCAGTTTGATACCTACCAAGTTCACAGCCCTGGTTCTTGGTGACTTTGTTCCTCTTTGTGAAATTCAACCCTGTGCAAGGCTAAATGGTTGAGAACAGAAAGGACATTCAAAGGGGTCACATTTCTTATTTTCCCACACTTGAAAATAAGCTTCAGTCAGATAAAATCCTTGGTTAAAAAACTATTTGTGGATGTACTGACTAATTTTTATCAACTCGACAGAGCTAGGGTACTCTGGGAAGAAGCAATTAGTGGAGGAAATACCTCCATCAGAATGTAGGCAAATCTGTGGAGCATCTTCTTGATCAATGATTGATGAGGGAGGCCCAGCCCACTGTGAGCCATGCCACCTCTGAGCAGGTGGTCCTGGGCAGTTTAAGAAAGCAAGCCGAGTAAGGCATGAGAAGCAAGCCAGGGAGCAGTGTTCCTCCACGGTTTCTACATCAACTCCTGTCTCCAGGTTCCTGCCTTGAGTTCCTGCTCTGACTTGCTTCATGATAGACCATAAGCTGTAGGACAAAATAAACCCTTCCCTCCCCAGGTTGCTTTTGGTCATGGTACTTATTGCAACAACAGAAAGCTAACTAGAACAGAGGGCTAGGGTTTGTCATGAAGGACTATTCATGATTGAGGAGTGAATTCATGATTGAGGAGTGAATTCATGATTGAGGAGTGAATTCATGATTGAGGAGTGAATTCATGAATGAATGAATGAATGAATGAATGAATGAATGAAAGTTTAACAAGCCTTCCTGAGGTGTTTTCCCATGTCTTTTATCACAGATCCAGCACTGTCTAAGGGATATGTAGTTAGACAAGCCGTGGTCCTGATGTTGGGAGTAGACTCCCACACTGATGGTCACTATTGGGGAAGGTATGGGAGTGTTAACATTACAAACTCATTAGAGTGTCTGCCGGGATGGGTGGAGGTGGGCTAGAGCTCTCAGGTGAGAACAGCAGCATGAGAGAAACAGCTCAAGCAGGAGGAGAAATCTAGTAGGCTGTGAGCTCCAGAAAATTCTGGAGCTGGCTTTTTCTAGGGCTGTCTTTTCTAGGCAACACAGTGCAGTCAGAGATTTCAGCCCAGGACATGTTTCTAATTCCTTTAGAACCAGAAGCNTAGATGAATGGTGGAATCTATTNGTCTTTAGATTTGAACAGGTGTACAATACTACTTTTTAGATTCCTTTTGATGGACTTTTATATTTCTGCACACACACACAAACACACATGCACACACACACAAACACACACACACGCAGACACATACAAACACACACACACACATGCACGCACACATACAGACACACATGCAGACACACACACACACACACACACACACACACACACACACACACACACACACACACACAGGGGTTCCATGAAATCTCCCAAAGCAGATCGTAGCAGGCTAGCCATGAAGCCCTTTGCAGTACAGAAGCCCAGTGGGAAGCCCATTGGCCACAGAGCTGACAAACAGATTCTGGGGCTGAGCCAGAGAAGTAGGACTGAGCTGGAGCACACAAGGCCCTGACATCATATTCTCTTGGGGACTGGGAGGCTGTTCCAGATAAATGAAGCCTGAGAAAAAGAGAAGTCAGGCAGTCTTGGATTTGGTGTGGAGTGTGGAGTGGGGAGATGTTCTTGCTTGGAGCAGTATGATATTCTTGGACAGGAGTCTGTTCTTGCGTGGACATCCAGCCAGGAGCTCAGAGCCAGCCAGGCTATCACTTGGGCCAGGACTCTGTCTGTGCTGGCTGCCTTTTCTGAGAGGGACCTTTTCATTGACAATGACAGGCATCGGCTCTGGGCTCCTGCTGACATTTACAGCCGTGTGGCTCTCTCTTGCCAGTCATTTCTTAATAAAGCATGTCACCTCAAAATGGCAAGGGACTGGGCTCCTTTGTTCTACCTGGCTCTCTTCCTGTCACTTGCTCCTGGCCCTGTAACCACAAGATTTTTCTCCCCCCAGATTCCCATGCCCTGAGCTTCCAGGACATCCAGCCAACCCTGCTGACTGCGCCATCCAGCACCTACCTATCTCCTTTCTCCTTCCAAAGATCAAGGAGCATGACAGCTTCCATCTACCTCACCTGTATGCACTTATTCACCTGCTCNTCGGAGAAGACAGCCACTTCCCCCAGTGTTTTTAGAAGGAGAATACAGGCCTCACAGGAAAGTGTCATTGTTGGAGGAACAGAAAGGCTCGGGCTCCCAANGAGACCAGTGTGTGGATGAAGCCTGGCCTTTTGGATGATCCAGGCAAGGCTAGCTCTGGAGACATGGGATGCATATAGTCCCATGGGAACTAGTTCTTGAAAGGGCTCCACACTTGGGTGTAATTCTATGTTATCACTGTCTGCAATTTTTTTGAGACACATGCAGCTCAGACTGGCCAAAAATCTCACCGTCAGGACCCTCCTGCCACAGTCTACCTAGCANTGGGTCTTCCTGGCTCTGCCTACCCAGTGCTAGGATTACAAGTATGAACCATTATTCATGTCTGGGAATTCCTAATAACTATTGCACAAGAATCCCTATTCTTGTAATCTGTACTGTACTTTGCAAATTGTGTCACCAGCCCTGGATCTTGAGCAAATAGTGTTTTAAAAACAGTGACCTGGTATAGAAACACCAAGAGCTGCTCACCCATGAGTTCCCTGCAAGCCAATAAGCTAAGGTTGGTATCTCTTACAGGCTCCGCTTGGCAGGTGAGGAACTGAAGTCACAGAGAGGTTGAGTCCCTGTCTGTCTACTCTCCCAAGTTAGGAGCTGTCTGCACAAACTTCCAGGTCCGTTTTCACAGTCCCACTTTCCAATGACCCCTGAGGCAAGCACTGGCCTGGGTTAGCTGTCTAGTATTCTTGGCTTCCAGAAGTAGCTGTGATCTACTGTGATCCCCCCCAAAGGTGGGACTTTGCAGCCAGCTCCTTTTGGGATGTTTCTGGTGGAGTGGTTCTAACTTGACCTGGATCCCAAGTAAGTTCTCATCACCCAGTTAAAACAATTCAGCTGTCTTTTCTGGGAATTTCCCTAAGGCCATCTNGCACATTCGGGGTTTATGCTTCTAAGATCNCTGGATCTGCAGCCCCAGGCATGGTCAACTCATCCTTTGCTTCTATGAGCTCCAACAGAATGCTTCTAAATTAGCCTGGCTCTGCTTTTCATACCAGAGACTTCTCTTGTGTGGTACCTCAGGGGCTTGCTTACAGAGAATGGGTGACAATCCCTGCTATTCTGGATGTTGGTGGCAGATTGCTGACTGTGTATGCCCCTCCCCAGGGGATGTTTAGAAAAAGATGGTTGTAGCCATTTGATCTCAATGTCATGGACTAGGGACTTCACACCCTTGCAATTTCACTTTGTATCATTAGTATTGGCAGCTTGTGCTGTGGTCACAGAGAAATTCTGCATTTTCCACATGCTTGGCTGAGAAGCCAAAGGAAGCTGTTTGTTCTAACGTGAAATGAGGCTTCATCTTTGACAGGCGTCTTCATCTTGATGATGGCACCTCTCTCTCAAGAACTACCTTTCTATAGACATTCTCCCAAGCAGCCCATGCAATTGTCACCATGCTGCCTGGCATTTACAGTTCCTCAAGTTCTCAGTCTGCTAGCAGTTAGAGGTGGCACATTCCTGATGTCACCCTCCAGCCAGCATAAGACTGGAATGTTTTCTGCCTGAATGCCCCTGCCTTCCTCCCGAAGTGTCTGTATGCACATGAAGGAAGTGGTTGANCTCCCTGCAGGCGCTCTAGTTCTTTAGCTTGAGTTGGGAGAGTCTTTAACAAGGCTTTCATGGAACCTAAGGAAAACCATTGCAAAAATAGGAAAAGGCAGATGCCTCTCAAAGCCTTCCAAAGCAGGCTGGCTGTGCTATTCAAGGATAGGGCTGGGGCATGAACTGGAAGGGCTTCCCAGTTGGCTGCTGCCCAACATGGCAGCCGATGAGAAGGCTGGAGCAGGTGGTGTGGGAACAGAGAAGGCAGAATAAGAATTCTGCCCTGAGCAGGCACCAGGCCACTGTCTCCAATACCCTTTTCTAGAAACTCCCTCGTTTCCATGTAAGACATTGTTCTCCATTCCATCTGTTTTTGAGGCATCTCCCTGAAATCTGAATTTTCAGGAAGGAAGGAAGCAACCAGGAATGAGACTGTAGGATCAGTGAGCTTGGAGGAATCAGAACAACCAAGGAAGGTAGAAACAGGGATGCGGAGCCAGGAGACACTTCCTAAAACCCTGGTGAGTCACTTGTGGGGATGGTTGTACCCAGGTTGTGCTCTTAGGCACGAAGCTAATGAGCATCTTCTCAGTGTGACCCTCACTGTTGAGCTCCTTTCATTGGCAAAATTCACCTTGGTGGCCTTTGTGGCCTGTTCTTGAAGCCAGCAGCACCCTGATGCAGGCTGGCAGAGCCCTCCCCCNAAAAGAAACAGACTATCAGTAAGGTGGTGGAAGTGCATCCCAGCAAGGTTGCTGCCCCCCAACTCATGCCCTGCCTGTAATCTAGAAGGCCGCATAGGTCTTGCAGGGGCATGCAGGTCTGTGCTGGAGCAAAGAGCAGGCTCACATCTCTCTCACNGAAGCTTAAAAGCAAACAGAGGCCCCATGACTGACCTCCAAGCAAATCTCTGGCTGGCAAGTCCCGCTGAGATCTAAGAATTCGGCTGGACTGTGCAGAATTTTTGTAGAATATACGGGCTGAACGTGGAGCTGGCAGAAGCCCAGATAAGAAATTCTCCACCAAATCTCCTTGGACCACCGGGGGCCTTCTCAGCCTTCTAGCCTTTGAAGTCAACTTGACCTTGGATAGGATCACACTGTATCACTTCCAACAATGAAGAGCCAGATTACAGTTTTTCCTTCACCTGAGCTGTGTGTCACAGCCATGGAAACACAGTTTACAAAACTGAGCCAAGCTCTCTTGACTTCAGTGTGTGCAGTGGCCCCGCCCCTGCCTTCTGGACCCAGAGCTCTGCAATCAGATTTCACATACTTGTGAATCTTCAGTCCAGGATGGCTAGCATGGACTCTGAGACTGTCCAGGGAGGGAACCCAGATGGAAGGTCATTTGGTGTTATTCTGCCATTCCTACTAGGAGGAATTGAGTGCCCCCCCCTTGGAGGCATTCAGGGCTAGAGAGATATTCGGTGGTTTTGAGCACTTCCTGCTCTTGCAGAGGACTGGAGTTTGGTACCCACTATTAATGTCAGGTGGCTCACAACTGTCTGTAACCCCAGTTCTAGGGAATCTGATTTCCTCTTCTGACTTCTTTGGGACCCTCCTCCCCCCCGGCATACACACACACACACACACACACACACACACACACACACACACACAATCTTCAAACAAAAAAATGAGACAGAGGTTGACATTAGGACCTATCTGGCAACTTGAATGATGCCCTGGTTTGCTTTCTAGTGCTTCAATAAACACAATGACCAAAAGAAACCCGGGGAAGGGANGGTCCCTTTGACTTACACTTTCAAGTCACAATCCATCACTGAGAGAAGTCAGGGCAGCAGCTGATGCAGAGGCCATGGAGNAGTGCTGCTTACTGGCTTGCTTCTCATGTTTTTCTCAGTCTGTTTTCTTATAAAATCCAGGACCATCTGCCCAGGGGTGGCACTGCCAGCGAAAGGCTGGGCCTCCTATATCAATCAGGAAACTGCCCTACAGACTTGCTTACAGGCCGATCTGAGGGCAACAATTCCTCAAATGTTGTTTCCTCTTCCCNGGTGACTCTAGCTTGCATCTAGTTGACAAACACNATCACAGACAGAGAGGCAAATGGACTCTCTGGTTTCTAGGGGAAGGAAGGAGTTACAGGGTGAGCTCTCTACATCCTCTAGATGTGTATAAGAGACAGGGATAAGAATAGGTAGGCTAATGCACTAGCTGATTTTGTGTGTCAACTTGACACAAGCTAGAGTCATCAGAGAGGAAGGAACCTCAGGTGAGGAAATGCCTCCATGAGATCCAGCTGTAAGGCATTTTCTCAATTAGTGATCAATGGGGGAGGGCCCAGCCCACAGTGGGTGGTGCCATCCCTGGGCTGCTGGTCCTGGGTTCTATACGAAAGCAGGCTGAGCAAGCCAGTAAGCAGCACCCCTTCAATGCTTCTGCATTAGCTCCTGCCTCCAGGTTCCTGCCCTGTTTGAGTTTCTGTCCTGACTTCCTTCACTCTGAACTTCAATATGGAAGTGTAAGCCAAATAAACTCTTTCTTCCCCAATTTGTTTTTGATCATGGTGTTTGGTGACAGCAATAGAAACCCTGACTAAGACAGTCCCTGAAGAACTTTTCCATTGCCTTTCTGCATAGANCAGGAAGTACCTCTTATTGTTTCTGCATCCAGAAAGGGCCCCAGCCAGCTCCCCCGGCTCTCCAGCAGCCTTCNTGCTGCNCCCAGAGAAAGTGATATGTCTGGTTACTTTTAAATTTCTGTGACAAAACAGCATGACTAAGGCAACTTAAAAAAGAAAGCATTTAATCTGGCTGACAGTTCCAAGAGGGTCAGAGTCCATGATGGAGGAGCAAAGACATGGTGGCAGCAGCAGCTGGGAGTTCACATCTTGATCCACAAGTAGAAGTNGGAGAGAGAATGAGCCTCCTGGGCACTGAGTCTTTTGTGACCTCAAAGTCAGCTCCCAGTGATACACCTCCTCCAACAAAGCCTCACCTCTTAATCCTTCCCAAAAGGTTTTAAGAGCTGGGGAACTAGTATTCAAACATATGTGCCTCTGGGGGGGGGGACATATTGTTCAAATCACCACAAGGTAGAAAGCAGCTGAGGGGAGAGGCCATTGCTTTAGCTGGGATAGCCAAAACAAGGGAAGGGAGGCCCCTTCACAAAGTACAGGGCAAGAAAGCCAGGGTGTTGTGGGGTGGCCAGGACAGGGAAAGAACAGAACGGGCCAATGCTAGGCCTACAGCGGACAGCCCTGCTCAAGAAACACCAACCCGTAGCAGGAANGTCCTTGGCACCTGCTGCTGAAAGCCAGTGCTCCTGGATGCCTAGAATTAGAGCAGCTGCCAAGTGTTAGCTGCTCATTAATGCTCAGGGCAGTAAGCATCCAACCCAAGTGCCTACAGCCCAACTCTTTGGCTTTGGAAGCCCGGAATCTAGCATCTGTGTCCACCAGCCTGGCTCCTAAGGCTTGGGCACTCATGGTCTGGAAGAGTCTCTCTTTACCTACCCGTAATTATTATTCTATAGAGCCAAGGGACCCCAGCCAGCTCATTGGAAACACTATCTTACCCAGAAGCCTCTGGATTGAAGAGAGAAGCAGCCAGAGAAACCCACTGACAGAGTTGTCACCCTAACAAACACCCTTGATTCAACAGAGCTGCTTAACTAGGGGACCTACCAGCAATTGAGATGTCTTTAATGGCTTTATACATGGGGCCTGGGGATTGAACTCAGGTATCCATGCTTGTACAACAAGCACTCTATCCGCTGAGCCATCTTTTTAGGCCCTCTTGGCTCTTCCTGCAGCATAAAAGACAAAAGCAGATGGTAGCTGTCACAGAATCCCTTCCATTCCTGGAGGAGGATTGGATGAATCTGGCATCACGAAACCTCAGCTAGCCAAAGTAAAGGACAAGAATGAAGACAACTAATTCCCGATTCCCACTCTGCTCTTGCAGTCCTGAGTGGGCTGCTCCCCTGCCATTGGCTTTGTACACAGNGGGATGAGATTTCCTGGCATAGCATTCCTGACCCCCAAATTTTCCTCATCTCCACCCACAACCTGTCAGGTTTGCAATTTTTTCCTCCTGGCTGCATCTACCCTGTATTTCAAATGTTTCTCAGTCAAATATTTGACAATATAGAAAAAGTGCATCTTTAAAGCAAATGGGATGCTTTTGTTGGGCTTAGCAACTTTTAATTTATTTAAGAGGGAATTAAGTGCTTAAAACANTGGCCAAATGCCCTTGAAATGTTCGTAGATGGGAAACCACATTTGAATAGTCTAGTACACAAGTATAGCCGCAGTGTAATTATAGATAACAGCGTGCCCTTTAACACTACACCCGGGGACATGGTTCAATGAGTATAGAGTTTGTTGTACAAGCAGGAGGGCCCCAGCTTGGATTCTAGGCACCCACGTAGAGCCTGTCTCTTATACACATCTAGATGTGTATAAGAGACAGCATCCCTGGAGTTCCCTGGCAAGCTAGTCTAGCCAAATCAGTGAGGTCCAGGTATANTGTCTCAAAACTAAGGTGGACAAAGAAATAGAGAGGAAGGCACTTCTAGCCTCTCTGTGTACACACACCTGTATATATACACAGACCTACACCCATATGTATGCATATACCACACCTAAAAACCTAACATATACCACAACCAAACAATGTGTAGCATCAATTTCATATTTGAAATTAGACAGTAGTGTTGATATTTTAAAGAATTATTTCATTTTCAGTGTGTGTGTGTGTGTGTGTGTGTGTGTGTACTCGTACACGCACGCGTGCACAAGTGTGGTGGTGCCTGTGGAGACCAAAGGAAGGTGTCTGCTTCCCTGGAGCTGGAGTTAGAGGTAGTTGTGAGCTACCCAGTGTGAGTTTTGGGAACTGAATCTGGCCACTCACTACAAGAGCAGTAAATGCTCCTAGGTGCAAGCCAAGTCTCCAGCCCTAGTCATGTTCATTTTTATAGAAAATTAAATATNCTTAGTTCTTATGATAGCTTCACTATTATAAATCAGCTCATTCAAAAGCATTTAAAAATTCCACAGGATAGCAAGAGTGTGAGTTATGTACACATCCATCTTCACCTGTTCAGGGTCTGAAACTCACAAAGCTCCATCCGTCAGAGATAATGACTTGGTGATTTTAGCTGGCAATCAGGAGCATTTTGGAAGCCAAAGCAGAAGCTTCCAGTAGATAAAGTTTCAAGTGCCTGNGATTTATCTATCCATGAACGCAACCCTAATAAAAGATGTAAAGTTTAAATGGGTACATAGCTGGAAAATAACCACAGCCCTAGTAAAATTTAGATAGCAGAACATGTGGATGAAGGGAAAATGTGAAGGAAGAGACCAAAAGCAAGGATACATTTAGTGGGTTCATTCCTGANAAGAGACGGAATATAAGATGAGTGTTACGAGACCGCCTCCATGGAAGGCTGGGTCTCAGAGCCCTGCTTCTCCCCTCAGCAGTCCTGGGGTGCTGAGGCTTGTTCTCCTCAAAGCCTTTCAGCTGGGCCTGTGAGACAATAGGGACTGGTTGGACATTAGTGGCCCACTAGGGACCATCNCCTACCCTGTCACCTGCTCTGTGTGTGGCCATGCTTAGGAGATGGCCTGGGGCTCCAGGTAGAAGCAGGAAGGAAGGCAGGTCTGAGCTATAGGAGCTGGCAGTAACCTCTGCAGGTTTTACCTTCCTTGTGCACAAATGTTTGGGGTCCTGGCTGGGGCATCAGGCGAGTGACCTTGGACATTAGTGCTGGGGTCCAGCTGTGCCTCTGGGTTCACATCCTTGAGCACTGAGCTGCTCAGGATGAAATGTAGACGAATTGCTAAATGGGGAACACAGATAAAATATCGCCACAATGATGAATGAATGAAATGCTGNGCAGGTTGTTCTCTTTGCCTCAGTCACCTGGCAGCTCCTCTGAGAATTAGAAGGGAACATTTGGTACCTCCCAGGAGGACCTTATACCTGACTCAGATCACCCCTCAGCAGCACACAGACCTCTGGAGAGACCTGTCTATTACTCAGGCTTTGCCTTGCTCACGTCCATTGGATTCCCCTGTGCCACCACCATCACCTCAAGCCAGGGGCACAGCATCTTCCTTTGGTCCCGCCAGCTGTGCTCAGCCCACCTCACATCTTTGTCTATGTCGTGTTGCCCTTCCCTCAAGCGCGTGGTTCTTCCTGGCTCTACTTGCCTGACATAGGTTGCTTTGGTCATCTAACTGTTCACCCCAGGATGATTTTCTGGTACCTAAAGCGCCTCTCTAAATATTTCTCCAATGTCAGTCCCCAGAGGCAGGAACCAGTCACAGTTGGCATTCTANGGGAGACAGAGGAGAGGAGATCAAAGAGAAAGGCTCTGAGGTGAATCATCATTTGGGCAAGATGTCTGTTAACGAACAGCAACATGGTGGGGAGTGTGAAATACACACCTAGACAAAGCAAGATGTCTTTTAAAGTTTTCAAGAAAAGGGAGACTTGCATAGTAGAGAAGCAGGCTTAGTTCATCTGTGACTTATGTGACAGTAGCCATTCTTCCTCTGGGTAGGCAAGTAGGCCAGTTAATGTGNGACCCAGGAAGAGAGATCTACAGCCATGAATGTTTACTAGAAAAGGTAGCATTTTCCTGTGGTGATACCTGAGGGGATCTTAGTCATGGGTAAAGTGGCTTCATTCAAAATGGATGCTGGGACAATGTTGCCAGTTGTGTTGGATGGAGAGTCAGAGGGTTTCAGGGAATAATTATGATAGTGGATGTTTTGGGGGAGGAGAAAGAGAGCTAAAAAAAAGATATTGAATCAAATTGCCCTTCAGGTACAAGATATATTAAAACTGTGGCACCAGACAGGCAGCACAGCTTTGGGGTCCAAAGAAAGAGGACTTAGTCCTTCCAGACAAAGCTAGATATCTACTCTTGAATGTTTTATTAAGCAGGCTTAGTTAAATATGTGACCTATATAATGTGACAAAGGTAAGAAAATAGGATTTTAGACTCTATGACAGAGGTCATAATGATATCAGATAGGCNAAGAGGGACTTGGTTAATGTGNGATCAGAATGAAACTGCCTCAGACCACAGGTGGTAGGGGGCTAGGTGTGTTTCACACCGTTTGCAGTCCCAGGGCACAGTCATCTGGGAGGCTGAGGTTTTCCACCTAAGCAGAGGATTCCTGTGCTAAGTGATAAAGGAGGCCAGGCTCCAGTGAGTGATGGGTGTTGAGGAGGTGGTCAGAGCAGAGGTAGGGGTGTGGAGGTGATCAGAGCAGAGGTAGGGATGTGGAGGTAGTCAGAGCAGAGGTAGGGGTGTGGAGGTGGTCAGAGCAGAGGTAGGGGTGTGGAGGTGGTCAGAGCAGAGGTAGGGGTGTGAAGGTGGTCAGAGCAGAGGTAGGGGTGTG
>LZPO01007950.1:237762-255896 GCA_001675575.1 Neotoma lepida
TCTTTCTAACTTCCTTTCTCCTTTTATCTGCATCATCTCCTGATCTTCACCTCTTTCTAACTTCCTTTCTCCTTTTATCTGCATCATCTCCTGATATCTGTCTCTTCTTCATTCCTCTCCCCTCTGTCCATCCATCCTTTATTCCTTTCCTCTCCCTTTCCATTCCTAGGTTTGGATTTCTGNTATGGGCTTTTTTCTTTTAAATTAGGCAGTGGTTTTCTATGCAGCCATACAGATGACCCCTGCCGTCTTCAGACATAATTAGTCCATAATGTTGTAAACTCTCAAAGCTTTACTTTTTACATCGTAGCTAACAGTAGACTCTACTGAAAGAGTCAAATCATCCAAGAAGCACTTNATGATAATAGCCCATTTCCAGTTCAGCTTCCTCCTCCAGAGCCACCACTTTCAACCTTTTAAAGCTGATTATCTTTGTAGTTATCTCTGAATACATAGTGTGGTTTGAATTTTCATTTTCAACATTATATCTTGAGTTCCCTCTACAGAAATTAGTTGATCCACTTTACCAGACACATGTTCGTGCAAGAAATAACTTTCAGTGCAGTTAAGTCACTTTTGGATTAGAANCCCGTTGGTAATAACATCATTATAATTGTGGGTGTTTCCTTCTAGTTGAGTCAAGTAGTTAGCTTACTATTTTCCTCCACATGTGGCATCATTTTCCCTGGAGTGAATATCTCTCTCTTTTTCCTTTGTTTAGTTTTCTATACACTCATCACTAACTCAATTTCCAATTCTCCAGTGGTCTAATTCTCCTTACAAGGCATTTTGTATTCTTGCAGAACCTCATTCAGAGCCTTCTATGCCGCCCCAATATGACTGTGATTCTCCAGGTCTGTTATACAGACAGAACTGGGGGGACATACACCAGATCTAGAGAAAGGACAGGGTATTGCACTAGGGGGAGGTGACATCTGAAATTTTTCATTGGAAATAAATGCACTCGATTTCAACACCAAGATAATCCAACTTCAGTGTGTATGTATGTTGGTTAGGAAGTGAGGGCTTGACTGTCTTAAGTACTGGCTATTCCAGCCATGGTCAAGACCATGCATGGTAGAGTTGACAGCCTGTGAAGTCCAACAGAAGTGGAGTGAGAGCTTCTCTCTTCTCCGTTGGCTTCATGGCTTTGGGCAAGTTGCTTAACATCTTTGAGACACAGTTGTAGAAGACAGTGGGTTGTAACCATGCCATCCCAGAGCTGCAATGAAGACAGTGATCTGAGCCACAGAAAGCAGCCTGGCTGCATGCCACCTACCACAGCAAGCACTCAGTACAAAGTGTTAATTTTCAAAGATGGCTCTTGATTGCCACCTGGGAATTTCCTTCATCTCCTTTGTTCACCTTTTGGCTGTGTCCTTTATCTTCTTCTTCATGGTTTTGTACACTTTGATGGATTATATCTTGAAGTTCTAAGAAAACGTTTATGGGAAGTATTGTTTTGAAAACTTAAACATATGAAAATATTCTCAAAGCCTTACAGTTAATGAAGAGGAATGCATTCTGGTTATTTCTGAATTATTGGATTCCAATTCTAAATTTAAAATAGTAGTTGGAAATTCTTCCAGAATTTTGGAAGCACTGTTTTACTGTCTTCTACATTCTCAATGTTGCTTTTGAGACATTCAAAAGTATTTGTGAATTGAATTTTTGTGGATAATTTAGAAGCAAATTAAACCCAATTTTCTGGAATTTTATGGTGGTATTCTTTGGGACGGGCTGAGTTTTATTCATTGTGTTAGACAATGCTGAGTCCTTTCCACCTGGAAAACTTTGGGAGAAGTGATATTTTATCCATGGTTCTCTGCTTTCTCATTCCTTCTGCTCTCTTTTCTAGAATTTCTATCATATCTGTGTGGAATCATGCTGGTCTTACTCTTTTAACACCACAAACTTTCTCCTTTGTCTTTTTAATCTAATGTCTGGAAGATTTAGTTAACCTTCTTTTTCAATACTTGTAAGTTTTCTTTCATTTTAATTTTTATTAGATAAATTGTCATCTGCAATTTTTCTTTTGTATAACCTTCTTTTCTTGCTTCATAGATATATTCTGTCTTTCTTCTGAGAGTATCAAGTTGTTTTCTTTAAGTTTTTCCCCTTTATATTTTTCATATTTCTTGTTTCTTTTATTACTTCACAATTTTTCATATTGCTATCTTCCATCCTCTTTCTTCTGACTGGGGCACAGCTCTGTAGGTGTTCTTTATTTATTGTACCTCTGTCTTGGTCATGTGTGTNTATTTAAGATCGGNTACTAAAAACATTCACAAAACAATGTTGTGTTACCAGAGCTGGCAACAGGGCAGGTTAGCACACTGCAGTCAGCTGAGATGGTTTTGTTTNGCATCCCTGAAGTTCCTGCAGCTCTTTCCTTTTGTCTTGGGCAGATGCTTCAGAAAGGGGTCTTCTGTCACCTGTTTTGATGGTGAGGAACCATCTGGAAGTGTGCTAGGAGCTGAGCTACATCCAAGGCAAATCCATGGGTTATGGCATTGAGTTGTGCCTTTGACTTTAGGACTCCACATAGCTAATCCTCTCCATTAGGAGACTTCTGTTTGGGCCCTCCTTAGAAAAACTCTCTAGTCTCCTGCCAAGTCAAAGAAGAAGGGAAGTGGTGTGGCATGATTTACATGATCCTTAAACACACTCCTACTGGCCCTCCTTCTGGTGCTAACTTTACTCCACGTGAAGAGCCCCCAGTCCTAAGCCTAGCTGAGTCTACTAAGAATCTGTCAGCAAGCACATCCCAAATCTAGCTAGTCTATTGCTTGTCAGTCAACAAAAGGTTGCTGCTGGGTATAACCTCTTTCTTCTCCATTCTGTTGTTGTTGATGATGTTTTGTGGAGTTTATTGGTGTGTGTGTGTGTGTGTGTGTGTGTGTGTGTGTGTGTGTGTGTGTTTTAGCTCGTCTTAAGGAGCAACCAAAAGAGAAAATATATCCTCAGTTCCTTGTGCCCCCTTTATCTCCCAGTGTCTACATGATGTCCTCAAAAAAACTGTTAACAAAGGTGTTTGGAACACTTGCCCCAGGCCTCTGGCTTGACACTAGTCCTCTGATCTGAGTTCTCTCAGGAGCTGGGTCACCTCTTGTCCTTGTGGTTGTCAGACTGGGACTATATGATTGACAGTTGCCCAAAAGTCATACAGAGGGACATTTCCCAAGAGAAAGGAGTGAATGTAGCTGTGACAATTAGCTATGTCCCAGACTCAGGGTGTCTTTGCCCTCCAAAAGATGAGAATCTTGAGGAAGAAAGGATTTTCTTCAGTTGCTTGGTGTGTGTGTGTGTGTAAGTCTGACATTGATGTTACTGACTTGTTACTTGTGTTTGAGATGGGGTCTCTCATCATCCAGAGGCTCACCGACTAGTCTAGATTGGCTGGACATTGAGCTCAAGAGTTCTGCTTGTCTCCAGTTCACCAGTGCTGGAGTCACAAATATGTACCACTGCACCTGTTTTTTATGTGGTTGCTAGGAGTCCAAACTCAGGTCCTTATGCTTGTGTGACAAGCACTTTGGCATTTTCTGCCTTTCGATTGTAATGAGAAACACTGGCACCATTTCAAAAACAATAGCAGAAGCACCTGCCTTGTTGTTTTCCTCCATTGTGGCCCTCAGCAACATCTGTCCCACTTAATGCCCCTTCTTAACACCATCGCCCACTGATGTGTAGGGACAGTCAGGCTCCTGGACAGGCTCTGTCCCTGGAAAGGAAAGGAAGTATTGAATGTAGAGGCTCACAGTCTGGACACAGGACTTCGACGGTATCTACAGAAAAGGACAGACATAGTGTCNTTCCTTGACTTGGGGACCAGCAACAACAGATATGCCATTTGTTTTGTTTTGACAGTTGAAGTCCTGAAGGAAGGAGACCTGATCTGCCGGCATCATTTGTATAGTCACTCGAGTCCCTCAGTGATTTCAGTTGTATTGGTCTCTGACATTCAAAAAAACACTGTCATCCTTTCTGAGTGTTTAAATTCCCAGATAAAAACAATATTAAAGTTCCTTTTGAGGCCCCTGGCCACCCATGTCACAGGAAAGCTGCGTGGGGGAC
Source organism: Neotoma lepida (assembly GCA_001675575.1). Taxonomy (NCBI): domain Eukaryota; kingdom Metazoa; phylum Chordata; class Mammalia; order Rodentia; family Cricetidae; genus Neotoma; species Neotoma lepida. Next base: position 241,840 of record LZPO01007950.1, read on the forward strand.
TGAGCCTTTGAAGGGCATTCTTAATGGCAATCTTTGAATGAAGTCAACNCCCGGTAACTCAACGACAGCTTACATGTTACTGTCCTTTTCTTACTTAACAAGAACAAAAGGCCACAGCCAGGCCAACCAGTCACACAAGATGGATCTCAGTGACATTTTTACTTCTGAACTTTTCTGATATAAAAGAGCCACCCAAGGAGGATCAGCCAGCCAGCGTGAGGAATTTGACAATAAAAACCCAGATCTGCGCAGATCTCAGAAAATCCAAAATGATTAGGTAAAGTACTGCCTATTTCTGCCTAGAGAAATGTTGAATTATTATATGTTCTTAAACTTGTTTCTGCTTATGTGAGACTTAACCAGAGATTCTGCCTTTTCTGCTCCNTAGCTCTGTAAAACTCAACCTCCTCTTGGTTCTGTCGCTGTCCATGGTGCACACGTTTTGGTGTTATCCAGTTCTCTCTTCTAAGGTAAGGGTTTCACTGCTGTTTCTGATGGTCAGATCAATGATTAGGGTGATGGAGTACCCAAATTCAAAAGAATCTCAAGAAATATGTGACAAAAAATCATTTATTTTATTTTTAGACCTTTAGAGGAAAGTATGTGTAAACAGACTCATGAGATTAGTAGGACAGAAATTTATATGTGACAGTAGGTAATTCTGGAGTATACTAATTTGTTGTGAATTATTTGATGGTCGTGTCCTGCATGTAGAAATGGCCATTCAAATATAAAATGTTCATATTTTGGTCAATGACAATTTATTTATTGCACACACATACACTCTTAATCATAGCAAATATTTTGCATTGAAATTGTACAAAAACAAAACAAAATCCACAGTGGTCATTTTTCAGGAGCAGAAAATTTCCTAATTTTACCAAAATGTGAGCTCTTTTCCCAGGTGAAGAATGTAGGTAACATGTTAGATTCCAATGAAATATTGCCTAAAATATTTACTCATATATGTATTCAAGAGTATTAGTGGAGATTGTAACTGTATTTCTGGAGCTGCTCAAGACATCCAGGAAAATGATCGCCTTTCTTTGGGGTATTTACATCCCTTCAATGTCGTCTGTTGTCTTATGTCATTATCTTACAATATTAAAATATCTTTGGTTGTTGATGACACTGTGAACTTTAACTTTTCTTCACTAAAACTTAGCCTGTCATAGTGTAATTACTGAGCTCACCATAATTTGAAGATCTACCTTTAGGATAAAGAGAGGTCACAGAAATTCCAAGTGACAACTCCTTCAAGCATCCTGATCTAGTTATTTATATAATTGGCCCTCTCATTGATCTCCACATCTGTCACTTTTCTATTTCCTGTTTACTTTACACAGCCTCTCTTCTGCCTTTCCCTCCTATGAGCATTCAACACTAATTTACTCATTGATCCTTTAAGACACGGCATTGATCAAGTGGATGAGTCACGATCCATAAATGGGCACATCTTAAGTGTCTTCTTGGTTGCTTTCTATTCTTTGTCCCTGAAGGTTTGCTCACAGCACTTTTGAACAAGTAGCACTTGTCTGTAGCTGTTTTTAAATTAAGAATTCTTTCTTCTGAAGTACGCAGAGACCTCCTAGGCTGTAAGGCAGTGTTTTTCCTTTCACTGTGTTGCCCATATTTCTAGCTTTGCTCATGAGGATGCTGTTCTCGTTACAGCCCTGTCAGGCAGTAATGCCATGGATGGTATTCATGGCAACCTGACTGTTTGGGGTGAGTGATGATGTAGTCTAATCACATAGGATTTTATCCTCTTGTTCAGAGCTTCATGGAGCCCTTCAGCTAGGCAAGCACACAGTGGTATCCTGATGATGGGTTGGCCCAGCTCCTTTCAGATCAGCCCAGTATGTCGAGGTCTTTTTAGGGATGACTTAAGGGTCTCATAACCAGCACTGGTACTTTTCTTTTGTGGGATAGAGGCAGCATAATGAGCATTTCTGGAAAGAGTCAGTTGCTTCCTTTCTGCAATGACGCATAGGTCCCTCCTGCTGGAAATTTAAAATAGGCAACATTTATCCATCATGTTAACACAGGGGAAAACAGAGCGCTGTTACACTCAGAGTTTTTGATTGGTTTTTACCATAACCAATATTTATGAAACTACTTTGACTATTCCCAGATCAAACAGAAAACAACAACAATACACACACACACACACATACACACACACAGAGAGAGAGAGAAAGACAGAGAGAGACAGAGACAGAGACAGAGAGATACACAGACAGAGACACAAAGAAAGATAGAGGGGAGAGAATAAAGGGAAAGAGACACACAGAGAGAAAGACAAACAGACACACACANAGAGAGAGAGAGACAGAGACAGAGACAGAGAGAGAGACAGAGAGAGAGAACATCTTCTTCCCCCAGGGCCATTGGGAAGGTTTGCTTGGGAGCTCTGAGCACTGGAGACCAGTCAGTCACCCAGCCAGGGCAAAGAGTTCCAGGGAGTTTGATGCCTTATAAGCTTCATCCCAACACCCTAACAATAATTCAAGGCAAACTTGCCTCCTACACCAAACAGTAAAAGGTGTAAGCTTTTGTACACTTTACTTCGTGCTGTCTCTACATTTCTAGTAAAATGCTTTGGCTCTTGTTCTACTGGAGCTGAGAAACCAGGGCTTGGAGTCAGCAGCCTTTAAACAGTGACATCTGCAAGCACATGGTCTCCTCACCTAGAGCCAGGGAGCCAGTGTGCTGGCTTCACACAGCTCTTTTCTTTGCAGAGAGGAGGCTCAGAAAGTGTCACTCAGAGATGGCTTTACCAAGGTCACTGCTATATCAAGGACAGGATTTGGCTAGCACCTTGCCAGTTATTAGACTTCTTTTGAAGCCATGAAAGAGAGAGACCTGGCAAGTGTCAGCAGCTCCCACCAGAGCTCTGGATCACTGCTGCCTCTAGGTCTTAGCAGCTGTGACCAGAGGTGGCCTTGGCTCTGGTGCTTGCCTCCCCATCCACACAGTGTGGAGCTTGACTGCAGCCTCCTTGGGCCCCATTTGAGCTCTGGGGTTCTGGATCTGTTTCTTCCTCACCTCAGCACTCCAGCATTGTGATGGGTTATCCAGGCCTTGAGCCATGATGAGGACTGGAACCACAGCCAAAGGTGAAGATGTCAGGGTCACTCAATGGTACTGCTTTCTGGAAACCTTGGTGGGCAGCCACAGACAGCCCAGAAGGAAGTCCAGTGCTTTGAAAAACCCAGAGTTGAGTCACACTGGGTGGGTTTTACCTGGGGGAATTTCTTTTAGTTCATTTAATTTTAAAACTAGCTTATAAAGCAGGAGGTTTCCTTATGGCATTTCCGTGCATACTTAGGACAATAGGAACTTTTGAGACAGGGTGTCATGCAGCCCAGGCTGGCCTAAAACTCATTCAATTTTAGTGACTTTTTTTTTCAAGTTTTAAGTAGCCAAAAATAACCTTAAACTTTTGTTATTTTTTGATGATTTATTTATTTTCATTTATGTCTGTATGAGGGTGTTGGGTACCCTGGAGTTACAGACAGGTATGAGCTGCCATGTGGATGCTAGGAATTGAACCCAAGACCTCTGGAAAAGCAGCCAGTGCTCTTAACCCCTGGACCATCTCTCCAACCCTGACCTTAAACTTCTTATGCCCTTGCCTCCACCTTCCAAGCACTGAGATTTCAAATGTATGCAGTGCTGGGGCTTGAACCAAGGACTTTGGGTATGCTAGCCAGTGCCCCACCAACTGAGCCATATTCCTAGCCTTTGAGTGAATTTTCAGTAGCATTCCCAGGACTAATCAGAGCCTTCAAATATTCCTTATAAAATAATGGCAATGTGTTCATTATGTGGACTATGGACAGTGTAAATGCTGAATGTCAGAATAAAAAGTAGACAAGCCGATTGTAACCCAGATGCTATCTACAGTGAGTTGTGTTTCAGCAATGTTTCTCAGCATTAAGAAGGTGAGATATAGACTTTATAGTCATAAAAGTTCTGAAAATCGTTGCTGTTGAAATAAACTTTTAACCCAGAAGCTGTATCCTCTCCCTCCTCCCCCATCTAAATCACCAGGTGCCTGGGAAACCTGATTACTTCCTCATCCTACTGAGCAGCTGCCCGACCAGGCTGGAGGGGAGCGACGGACCAGCCTTTCTAAAGCCACTTTTGGAGAAGACGTCGATGAAAAGGTCCTTTCGCAACGGAGTTGGCTCAGGGGTGAAAAAAACTTCATTTCGAAGAGCAAAGCAATGAATAAGTGTGCAAAGGACTCTGGGAATTAATCTCAAGCTATGTAGAGTGTGACTGATGTACTAAAAAGCTGTTGTATCTCACCATGAGCTGTTGCTTCTCTCCTCACCCTCAGAGGAGGCCCTCTTCTCCTAACCGAATCCGAGTAAATTAAGTTTTGGGGAAAAAACATTCAAACCTGTCTCAAACTTCCACCTGTGAGTGGAAAATGATTTCTGTGCTTAGCTACTTACTTCCTCAACTGCAGAGGGATACGCTGGCTTTGATCTTGAGTTGGCCGAAATATGTGGGCATTTTTCCTGTCATATTAGTGTGATTTGTCTCCTGCTGTCTTGCTATGCTGTAACACCAAATGCAGTGGTAGGTATATGCTATTTCTCCCTTAATATACAATTTTCTGCAATCAGCTGAGCTGATTCTTTCAGGTTGTGCTGCTTCTGTTTGTAAGAGTCTCTGACATCCCAGGGTGAAGATGAACGGTCCAGCTGGATCTATCAGTCAATTAATCAGTACCTGCAACAAGTAACCCCCAGAGCCCTCTGGGTCTGTTCCCCGCCCCCCTCTTTTTCTGATTCCAAATATATATAAAGATGGCAGCCTGTTTTGTCTTGGAAAATTTGTTTTGTCTCCGACTCTTAAAATCTTAAAACATGAGACACTGCCAGTCATAATGGTGATACCAGAGAGTTAGCTGGTGCTTGTGTGGTAGGGGGTACATTTCCCAAAACCTTGCTGGTGGGTGACCCCCATCCCCTTCCTTGCCAGATGAGGCCAAGCACTCTTCCATGAAGAGATGCTTAAAAATAAAAAAAGAAGAATGAAAGGGCAATGCAGAGGTGCTGGTGGTGGCTCAGTGGTCAAATGCTGACGAAACGAGCATGGGGGCCTGGATTTGGATCCCTGGAACCTATTTTGAGAGCTGGAGGTGGTAATGTGTGCTTGTAACCTCCATGCTGAGGAGGCAGATGAGGGAGGATAACTGGGACTTGGCCAGAGAGTTTAGCCAGATGCGTGAGCTCCAAGTTCAGTCAGAGACCCTGCCTCTACAAATAAGGTAGAGAGCAATAGAGGAAGAATCCCAGTGTTGATTTCCTACCTCCATAAGGGCATGCATATACACACATATGTACACACACACACACACACACACACACACACACATTCATAGAGTGAAGGAGCAGGCAGGCATTGGTTGAGGATGAGGAGTTGCTTCCAAAGTGTAAAGGGAATGAGCATGTTCGCACATGCTGGACTCTGGAACATGCTGCAAGTAGTGTTCTCTGAATGCTTCACACAGGTTTCACACGGCTAGCTTTGAAAGCCAAAGAAGGCCCCTGTCCTTGGTCACCAGCTTCAGAGAGAAACCAGCTTCAGAGAGAAAACAGTCTTCAGGAATGGGAGCTCATGGTGAGCGGGTCCCACAGTGGCCAGGCAGGTCTGCTCAACCTGCCCTCCAAGAGTGCGGCAGCCTCCAGATGTGTCAGATTGACAACAGCCTCCAGATGTGCCAGATTAAAGAAGGGTCTAAGAACTGGCCTGAAAACAGCAGGCTTTGCAAGGCTGTCTGGTGCTTGGCCGTGCCTCTTGTACAAGCGAGCGACTCTCTGGTTTGTGTGTGTTCACTTTACTCTTGCTGTCCAGAGACACAGGAAGTAGTTCAGATTGGAGTAATATAATGATGTGTGCACCTGCTAAAGGGGCTTTTCAGGTTCTAGGAACCTCAAGGAGACACTTTTGAGAAGCACAGAGGGAACATACAAGAATGGAAGGTCTCCTGTGCTGCTGTGTGTACCCACCTGAGACCAACTGTCCCTTGTCTCTTTCCAGTGGTTGTGTCCTTCTTGTAGACCCAATGGTGTGAAGACTGTGCTCTCCTGTGATGTCTATGCATCACTCTGTGACCTCCCTACTCCAATGCCTAATACCTGGGCCTTCTCCTTTGTGTTCCTTTTTGGGGCAGGTATCCATTGCTGGTCCCTTCCACAGAGCCAGCTGTGCAGGGCCCCTATCTAAGGGCTGTGCCAGAGCAGATCCTGAGAAAGACCACTGGGGAGGAGGACAACGTCACACATAACATGATACTGGGTACGCTTTCCCTTGGTTCCTTAGATGGAAAAGGACACCTTCACCTTCTGGGCTGTGGGTTTGATTAACACACATTATACATTATAAAAGGGGACATACGGAGTTTCTGACCATTTGAAACAATTATTTCTAGACTAATTTTTATTTAAGTATAAGTGTCTGCCTCTGTCTGTGGTATNTGCGTATGAGTGAGGGTGGCTACAAGGCTAGGAAGGCCACCAGACCTCCTGGAGCTGGAGTTACANACCTTTGTGAGTTGGTGTAGGTTCTGGGCCAAACTCCGGTTCTCTGCAAGAGCAGTAAGTGCTCATTCTAGCCTCAATTTTGAAACATTCTTAGAAAATCTACAGTCTCTTTCTAAGGTCACGTCCCTCTCCTTATTTCTGTCCCCCTAAATATACATATACATACAAACCCTCATACACATGCTAAAGACCTTACACACAAACATATATACCACATACACATACAAACACCACATGCATGTCCACATATCTCATATATATACATACCACACACACATACACACCACGTATACATTAACATCACACACATACCCACATATACACCACACACATGCATACACACACAACACACACACACATGGGCAGTTGAAGTGAGGACTAACCCATCTTCAAGGGCAAATCTTTGGGTCCTGCTACGGTCATGACCTAGGATCATCCCCATGCAAGAAAGGGCAGTGNAGAGAGTGATTGTGAAACACAGAACTAACAAACACAAGATTGGTCACCTAGCTGAACCCTCACCTGTCCATGAGCCTGGAGCTCACTCAGTCACAACCACAATAATGTCCATAGCTTCCCCAGGGCCTTCCTCCAGCCAACAGCTGTGTGAAGGTAGTACCAGCCCATAACTGGCTCTTCAGCCCTTCAGTTGTCGTTTCTGCTCTCAGAATACCTGAGATGGAAGGCAGAAGCTTTCCTGAAGGTGCTGAAAGCAGACATTAGCCTGAGTCATGGAAGGACTTTGGTGTGTGTCCGTGGTACCATCTCCCCTCTTCACCATTTATATTGAGTTCCCTTCCTTCTAAGGGCCCTGGAATGTGCTGAAACCATTGAGATTTTTCAAATATTACTGAAAGAATAAACAAAGCCCTCAAAGTGGGTGCAGCTCTTCTAGTTTCCTGTCAGTGGTTACAGTTGGAAGGAAGGAGTCCCAGTGCAGCCAGGACTGACNACCCTTGGCCCTTTGTTTTCTGTCACCGAGNCTGAGGCTGTGGCTTCAGAAATCTAAGGCCTTGGGCAGTGACAGCTCTACTCTCAGAACATTGATACAGCCAGAGATCTGCCTTCAGTGACGGTCATAAGCTCTGTAGCACCTGGAGTCCCGACGGTCACCGTGGTAAGCACTTCTAGTAAAATGTGGAAAGCCTGGCTGAAGTGTGTCACGGAGCTGGGTGCTTCGCATCTTCCCAGAATTATCAATGGAGACACTAACAAGATGATCTCACGGCTGATATTTACAGCCTAATGGCAGGAAACAGATTGCCGCATCCGTGTGTGGTGTGAATGAGGCTCCTTGTGTGCAAGAAAGGTAAGACTGTTCCAGGGAAGAGTCTCCTCAATCTTCTACTGTTTCCATTGATACAGGTTGGTTGAAATAATAAAACACTAAAAAAATAACTGGAAAATTTCCCTTCCCAGTTCGGAATGTAAAATATTTAAACCTTGGGGAAGGGGGAAACTATGAAAAAGTGTTTACTATCAAAGGGTCAGAGGAGATTGTGCATGGGCAGACAGGGAGGTTCTCTTTCGGGAGAAAAGTTATACACTTCTCTCCCAGATTCCTGGAATGAAGTGTTTTCAACAAAACANTATTTTGAGTTACCAAAGAGGTGACTGAGGAAGGTCATTTAAACCTTTGGGGAAGGTGAGCCTGACACAGTGAACTGGTTTTAGTCACTGAGGCAAGCAAGGGCACTNCTCTAGAAGCTAGCTGTATGCCTGGTGTGATGGGGTGGAGATGATAAGGTACCCGTGACCCTTCACCCCCTCATTACCAAGGGTGTTGGTGGAGGCCAGCATTTTGCTTGTCTAGCTAGAGGTTCTGGAAGCCTTTGGGACATAAACATCCCACAACATGAAAGANTTGTTACATATTTCCCTCTGCATTACCTGAACAGGATTGAGTTTCATGTTCTACTNAGAGTTTTAGTGGCTTGAAAGAACAAGAGCCAGCAGGAGCCATAGGTATCTGGCGAGGAAGGCTGCTGACGTGGAGGAGTTAAGCACAAAGTTGACAAGGGAGGCAGGAGGGCCAAGAACCCCTGACCTCATGCTGCCCTCACAGCCCATGGCCATGATTGCTCGGTTTTGCCGTATCACCCAAGCTGCCAGAATTCTTCTAACTCTGAGCTTCCCCAGCACAAGTCAGAGCTGGTATCACAAATCTTACCAGGTTGTTTTTCATTTACTGATAATTCATTAGCTCAAAAATATTTGCTGAGCTTGTACTATACTCAGACACAGTGTTCCAGACACTGGGAATGCAGAGGTGAAGAGAATACATCCAAACTCTTGGACAAAGTGGAGATGTATGCAACATACATGTAAAAATAGCATAGGGGGGGTGCTCCCTGTAAAACAGACAAACTGGTAGGAATCAGTCAGGGAAATTAATATTTCTTATGTACCTAGCATTATTGATAGGAAAACTAATTTAATAGATGAGTAGATCTTATTTAACATGTACATGTATGTAGATTATATTCAATGCATACATGAAATAGTACATNCATTCAGATAGCATGTATATGCATATATATTTGATTATTTTCAATTATGTAGATGTAGATAGTATCTTAGATGACGGTAGAAAGGAGCAGNGAGGTTGACAGAGGGAGGATTGTGGCGNGAGGAGCAAGAGGGCAATTTCGGNATAGTTGTTAGGGAAGGTGCCTACAGGGGAGATTAGAAAACAGAAAATACACAGAGATCAGAGGGTAAGAGGGTCTCTGAAGGGGTCTCAGAAGACTGTAGCTTTTCCTGTGAGGGACACAAGGGAGCANGGGTCCCAGCAGACCCGTGGTTTTGGCCTTGTTGACTTTATACTGGTCAGTTTTAACAACAGTAGCAGTTANTCACTACAGGAGGGACACCCAGGGACACACACTATCTTCCCTCCNTGCCTGCTCCGGTTATGTCCTCAGACTAGCCAGGCTGGTGGAANGCTTCGTTTGTTTGTTTGCTTTTAGACAGGGTCTCACTGTATGGCCCTGGCTGGCTGGCTTGGAACTTGCTGTGTAAAGCAGGCTGGCCTCGAACTCACAGAGNTTTGACTGCCTCCNCCTCCTGGGTGCTANTATAAGGAATGCATCACCATAGCTGGCAGAAGCAGCCCAGCTGTGATATGACTCAGGTCCTGAGCAGGGACACTGGGCAATATCCAAGGTGCTGAGGGCACTTGAAATGACAGAGGAATTCATGACNTCTCCCTTCCCCTATCCCCCTTCTTCCCACCCCTCACTCCCCTGCTCTTCCTTTGACTCTCTTGGACTCTGGGAAGACAGCAGGATTCCTACAGGGTTCAGTATCTTTTTATTCTCATGGGATGTGAGAAAAAGCTGGCTTCAGGTAGAGGCCAGTAGAGATGGAGTAAAGAATAAAGAGCAGAAAAGACAGCCAAGGGCACAGTAGGAGATGAAGACATGCTGGGAGGTCCAGGAAGCATTAGCCAGGATGAAATGTATCCCAAGGAGGGACCANAGGAGCAAGCAGAAAATGACTGGACCCAGTTCACACTCAAAAGTCAGAAGTTACAGAGCAGTGTCCTATGCACCTGGCTACAAGGCTCCTGGAGAAGCTAGCCTACAGGGGACTGGGAGCTTTGTGCTCCTGTCCACAGTGCGACTTTGCACATCCTTGGGCAAGCAGTTTGGTAATTATCAGAGTGACTTACGGTCACTGCCAAGAAATGACATTAACTGGAGTCGTGCTTCCTGCCACCATGATGGAAATCCTCCAGGTACATAAAAGAATTATGGGTTATGGCTCTTTTATAGTCTTGAAGTAAGATGTGCAGCTCAAGCTGNTGCAGAGTTCTGTCCCAGGCTCCCATGGGGTGTGCTACGACAGAGCNTGTGCGTCACAGGCACCTCACTTTCCTTGGGTTTATAAGCACTGACTTTGCGGTCAGGTACGCGCAAGCTCAAATGGCATTCACTTAACAAACCATAGGCANGTTCCCAGATCTTTCCAGCNTCAGTTTCCTCATCCGTAAANATATGAGCCAAAGTGACAGCACGATAGCATCTCAGAAAGGAAAAAGTCAAATAAGAGATACTATACACTCAGAGGCATCACTGACCGCCTGGATTGCTGTTGACTGAAAGAAACGGGTGTCTACGTCACAACCATAAACAACATTGGTGGGGAACTGGAGCCAGATAATGATTGTTGATGACAGACATGCAAAGTGGATATTATCCCAAATATTGCCCCAAGGAAAGTTCTAGCCTAATATGGTGCCATCATGGCTGATTCCCCAGGGAAAAGCCCTATATTCTTTGGAAATCATAGATCAATTGAATTTCACTGAGGAGCTGANTGTAGAATTAGGTGATGGCCGTGCTGTTGCCTAGTCACACAGACCTTCATCTCTGAATCAGCCAGCACAAGGGNAGCCAATCTCTGTGGCAATCGACTCAAAACAGTCAGTCATGGTTGATAACTGGCAGCATTGCCCAATTCCAACTCAGAGCAGAAGAGAAAGCCAAGGGTGCACACTGATCACCCCAAGCTAGTCCACCTCTGGCTNCTCCACACCAATGCTTTCCATCTAGAGGACCCCTGAAACCCTCCTCTTCCCCGCTGCAGCCTCCTTCCACTCTCTGCCTTTGAGTCTCTACCAAGNGTGATGTTGATGCCTTTGCCATGGGAAGTTCAGTGAGTAGCTCCTGTTTCTTTGTTTTACAGGGGTTGGAGGTCTCTGTTTTGACAATGTGTACAGCCAGGGTGGCATAGACCAAGAAAAACTTGAGAGAAACCCTGCAGTGCCAAATAATCAAGAAATGCCAGAGACTCTGGGTCCTAGGATTTCTGTGTCACATGACTGTGCCCAGTCAGGCCACCAAGTCTCCCTCCTGGGCGTGGGTGCAAGGATGAAGGTGTGAAGCTCAGACTTTTGCTGAGCCTGTCAGAAAGAGAGATTCTTTTCCCCCAATATGTTGGAGCTGTGAGGACAAGGACAGCCGTTTTTCCATGACAAATGAGGGAAAGTTTAGACAACAGGGAGTGAAACAGTAGGAATACGGGGAGATAGCAGTCCCTGAAGACATGGGCTGGAGTCCTGCAGCCCCTCATATGTGAGGTCTCACCTCCTCTTACCTATTACTTGATGTGACCCAGTGTCTTGTCTTTTTATCTTGAACAGCTTTGAGCAGAGGGCTCTGCATCAGGCAAAGAGGGTTCCCCCAGCTCTACTGGCTTTGAGAGAGCCTCACAGTCCTTTATTTCAACTGAAGTCGCATGCCAGCCCTGCCTCCAATGGCCTGGCTTCTCCTTTGATGTTCTGTCCTATCTCAGCCATGTTTCCTTTGCTCAGGGACCTGCCTCGGGGTGTTGTTTTACTAGGAGCATTACATAAAGCCCTCCACGAACAAAATTAAGATGAAGCTGCCTTCTTTGTAGGTGGGAGACGTCATCCTTTTCTTGGTGTGGAGAGAATACTAATATATTTCCAGGGAATGATGACTGTGAAAAGCCTACAGAGCANACTCCATCTCCTGTGTGCACAGAGTACCTACTGCCAGCAATCGGGAGCAGAGAGAGATAATCAAGGCTGTGCATCTTTGCTTTAAAACTCCTGTAGGAAGAAGGCACCATCCCCAGGAGATGGGAAGGGGGCATTGGATGAGAGTTTTTAACTTGTTTTACTTTGTGGTTATAATCATCATCATCATCATCGTCGTCATCATCATCATCATCATCATCATCATCATAATAATAATAATAATAATAATAATCACTTTCATCTGAATAAGGATAGCAAAGAGCTTTCCCACCCATATTGGAACTAATCTTTGTAGTTCTGGGATGCAGGTAGAAAAGTGTTTGCAATGTAACTGAGCTCCACAGAAATGAGCCCGGACACAGAACTGATTATTTAGTGTTCAGGGGGCTCTCAAGATAAGCACAACCTCGCTTTCTGATGTGTAGATAATGCTTTCACGCTGGATTTCGAGAAAATTATGCATGAACTTGCCATGGAGAATATGTCCAANATCCCAGAAATCTCAGCCTCTGTAAGGACTTGACAGAAGGCCAGCATCCCCAGGCTTTATGCTTTCATCAACAATTCTTAAAATCAGTTGATTATGAAGACTACCTTCTTTTCTTTTCTTTTCTTTCCTTTTCTTTCTTTCTTTCCTTCCTTCCTTCCTTCCCTCACTTCTTTCTTTTTTTATATAGTAATATTTGGGACATTTAAATGCACCACCTGCTGTCCACTTAAGATTTCNACTTCAGAAGCAGCAACTTGTGCCAGGTGGGAGGAGCTATTGATTGGCATCTCCCCTTTAAAGCACAGGATTGCATGAGTGTAGGGAGGTGGTTCTTTTTGGCATCAGGTCAATTTTAAGATATAGGATTTCACCTATATTCTGTCTGGTTTGTGGGTTCTGGTGCTATAAATTCACCAGTAATGACAGCTCATCATTTACTAGCTGGCAGCCTTGAGGAGGTCCCCTCTCCAAGACTGAGTTCTTTATTTTGCAAAATGTAAAAACAACAACTTTTTTTCATGTATCTGTATGTGTGTGCATTTGTGTATGCATCTCTACATGTATGTGTGCACATGTGTGTGCATGTACGTATGACAACCTGAGGCTAACATTGGGAGTCTTCTTTGATCACTCTCCACCTTATTCACTGAGGNAGGATCACTGAGGTGAACCCAGAGCTCATTGAAATAGCTAATTTAACNTGCTGGCTTGCTCTGGGGAATCTCTTGTCTCCTCTTGAGAGTGCTAGAATTAAAAAAGAACTACCATACCCACCCAACATTTAAGCAGGTTNCGGGAATCTGACCTCTTGTCCTCACAAACNCTGCTTGCGTAGCAAGTGCTTTAACTACTGAGCCATCTCCCCANCTCAAACAATAACTATGNATGGTAATAACTATTCTGCAGGATTTATAGACTAAGTGAGTTGATGCACATAAAACACCCAGTCCAGTGCCTGACAGAAGAGCAACAGTGTGTGTAGAACTTTCAGCATTGTCCTCAACATTGCAGTAGTACTGCGGTCACTGACATTGTCAGAGCCCTCCAAACTAACTNAGCACTCTCTTTATTGATCACCCTNTGACTACTCACAGTCTAATGTCTTGATACCCACAGTATGTGACCTTGTCTGTTTCTATGTGTGATATAGAGAGAAGATACCGGATTCCACACAGGAGTCACAATAAAACAGAACAAGAGAGGGATTTTTNTGTGAACACTATACCTTGTAGGATCCAGGCTCAATGACTTGACTGCTCCGAAAATATTGTGTGATGAAATCAGAGGGTCAGGTAGGTACAATCCATTTGTAGCCACAATCCCAAGTGACTTAAAATTGACTTTTTTTTTTGCTGAGTATAGTTTCCATTCTGTTTTCTCTTTCAGTTTCTCATGGGACCCTAATACTTCCTGGTCCAAGAAGAATTCATTACTGTATAGCAACCCTGGACAATGAAAGGCTTCTCAGTACTTGAATTTCCCTGAAGAACTTAATCTGATG
>LZPO01007950.1:256756-275626 GCA_001675575.1 Neotoma lepida
CTTGTGAGGTTGCAGCCTCGGCCTCTGAAGCTGTAAATTGGCTTTGTCTTGACTGTCTGTCTTAGCTGTGATGTAACAGGCTTGGGTATTAAATCAGGAGAAGCTATTAATACAAACCCTCACAGTATAATAGCTCTGGCTTCTTGAATATTGTCATGAACTTGACTCTCACCTTCCACACAAACGGGCAACAGGAATATTGACTTAATGCATGGTGATCAGACCCTTGATGAAGAAAGATGTTTGGTCATCAATTAATGGGTGGAAATCTGTTGGGTGCCTCTCCTACTGTGTGTCACTGCATTTAAAGACAAAAGAGGAGGAGATGGAGGAAAATAAGAATGCACATCCGGTCTCCGTACAGCTACCTTGAGTAGGAGGCACATGAACACAGTGTGTGAAACATGACATGTCTTCCTCAGTGTCATCATGCTCAATCAAGAATCTCTAAGGGGACCAAGGAGGAAGTTCCCCAGGGACTTNACTACGCATCANAGGGGACACTTGCCAGTCCTGACTCAGACAAACATTCTCTGTGGGTTTCATTCAGAGGACACACTCCTTTCTTCTTTACTCTAATGAAGCACCACTTGACATGGGCTTTGAAAAACAAGCAATGTCCCAGAGAATATGACAGCTACTGGCTTCTGATCCTGGAGAAAGAACCATGGGGAACCCACACAACTAGTCCNGAAGAACAGCAATTGGCATTTGTTGGGTTGGGTGGGAAGACAACTTGAGAATCTTTTGGCGATAAGTCACAAGAACAAACCAACAGAACCTCATGAATAAAGGATTTGCCACAGAGATGGAGTTCTGAGCATAAGTAAACCTCCAAGACCCCTGGATGAGGGGCATGTGCCACCACTCTTTCTCTTTTCTGGATGAGCATGCTACACCTAATAGGCACAGGGCCACTGTGAGCTCAGAGCCATGGCAGCTGCTCAGGAGGAAGGGAGCTCAACTTCTGAACCCTTTTTGAGTGAGAACCTTGGTGGGAGAATCCTGGCTGACCTGGCACTTTGACTGCCCCCCAAAAGCTGCCCCTATCAACATAGCGATTGATGTGATGAGCCTCTGAGATGAGCCTCATATGCGTCTGAGCCATCCTCATNATTAGCAGCTATGAGACCATGATGTTGACAGACACCATNAGGATGCAGCCATACAGAGCAGAGTACTCTGTGGGAGTCTCCTTCTAAGGTAGCTTGTTCCTTGTCCATGGCCTTTCCTTCAGAGACAGGCTTCCTCTAAGTCTTTCAGAGTCTACAAAGCAGTAAAATGCCAGGAAGAATTAGTAAGAAGACATTAAGGCAACCCCCTGCTTTGATATTGTGTAGACTGTACTTGACCTTCCAACTTGACCACTCATATGTCTAATTACAATCCCTCAGCTCTTTAGAGAGGACAAGTGTCTTAGTCAGGGTGACTATTGCGGTGATGAAACACCACTGCCAAAAACAAGTTGGAGAGGGAAGGGTTTATTCAGCTTCCCCTTCCACATCATGGTTTACCACCAAAGGAAGTCAGGACAGGAACTCAAACAGAGCAGGAACCTGGAGGCAGAGGCCATGGTGGAATGCTGCTTACTCCCCATGGCTTGCTCAGTCTGCTTTCTTATAGAACCCAGGACTACCAGCCCAAGGGTGGCACCACCCAAAATGGGCTGGGCCTTCCCCCATCAATCACTAATTAAGAAAATGCCTCACAGCTGGATCTTATGGAGGCATTTTCCCCACTGAATTTCCCTCCTTTCAGATGACTCTAGTTTGTGTCNAGTTGACATAAGACTAGCTAGCACAACAAGTGATCTGAGAGACAGGATGACAGTGTTGTCTTCACAGTGTTCCTGAGGTCCTCCTCCTTGGCACGAATGTTCTGTCCTTCTTTTGAGGGAGAANGGAGTACAGTGACACTAGCCTGGGNGAACAGGTCTTCACCTGATTCCATGATGAGCAAGAGAGAGTGGGCACATTCTGAGGGCTTCTCCTTTAATCCTATGACTAGGAAATCTAGCAACTTCATAGCCGAACATATCCGGAGTCTTCCCGGGTTCATTCTTACTCCTAAGTTTCCATTTGCTCCTCTGGGCATCGTTTTATGTTGCTAGGTGCACATTTTATGCCAGCTTTTGAGATGAATGAAAAGATACACCAATTATAATTGATTTATTTAGTAAGTGATACTCTTACTTTGTGTCCTTAAAATAGCTTTGTTTACTATTTGGCTCTTATAAATCCATGAATGTTTTAACATTGCAACCTTTAGACTCAGACACATCTATTACAGGAAATGTTAGAATCTGAGAACTGTGGTCAAACCTTATGAAGAATGAGAGACATTTCTTCTACTGTGTCACCATTAGAACTCAGAAGGAAGGCCGACTTGGGAAGAGGGATGTCCATACTATGTGTAATGTGTTGCCCATGTGACAAAAAGGCCAGCAATGCCTTATTACAACTTGGTGGAGTCCAGATCTACTCNCTCCAAAGAACAGNATTCCAGCAGCTCTTCTTTAGCATGTGTGAATTATCTTGCATATTAACGAGACCAGAAGAACACAGGGCATACCAGTTTCAAGGATCAGTCNAGGGTATGACTGCTGGAACTTCATTTCCTCTGAACCAGGCCATCAACTTCCTGGGGACAGAGCATTTCTTGAATTCCCAGTATAGACCCAGCATGCCCATGATAACTTTAGCTGTGTTAAGTTGGTAGTTAAAACCAATCAGCAAATAGACCTCACCAACTCCATTCAAATGTCATGAAATTTCAGAAACTTCAAGGGAAAACATTGCTACAAGTTTCTAGGAGAGAAAACAATGATCATTCAGAGGATCTAGAGCCAGGTCTCAATCTTCTCAATAACACCAATGGTTAGCTGAAAGCTGATGAAGATCTTTATAATTNTGAAGGAAATGGTTTCCTGTAGGGAATTCTATACANAGCCANCTATCAACAACCTATGAGAGTGAAGTAAAGGTATTTTCCCACAAGCACATGCAGAGAGATGTGATTCTTAGGCCTTTTTCTTGGGACTCTGTAGACAGATGTAGTCTGCCTCCAAATAAAGTCTGAATCAAGAAAGAGAAATACAACATGAAGTACCAGGTGATAGAAAAAAAACCAAGTGAGAAGAACCTAGAAGAGATGGTCAGCATAGAAACCCTCATGTGTGTGAGTGTCAAGAGATGTTAGAACACTAAGGAGGTTTTGTGCTTGGATTAATGGTAAACACATAGGAAATCAGATGAACCAAAAAGAAAACAATCCTAACTCCAGGAAAAGTAAAGATTATGCATGAAAAGAGAAATAATCTTAGCTCTTGATATGTATTGCCTGTGAATATTGTTGCAAAATCATGATGCATAAATAATAAACAGCTACTTAACTACAAAATGCCCCAAACAGAAAAATCAGGAAAAATATAAGTTTACGTTTGGAATTGGGAAGCTGAACATCAAATTGATCAGCTGAAGGTGTTGAATGCAGTTGGGTTAGGCATTAATGAATTGAATCATTATTATAGCCCCTGGGAAGGAAGAAGGAGGAACGAGGTGGGAGCGGCCATTATTCTNAGAAGATGTGTGTGACTAACAGACCCTTTCACCTATGCTATATGTAAGTACGACAAGACTAAAAGCTAACTGAGGGATGGAAAGAAGAAAGGGAGGGAAAGGAAGAATTGGAGGGAAGGAGGCAAGAAGGGAGAGAAGAAGAGGAGAGAAAGGAAGAAAGGGAGGGGAGGAGGAAGAGAGGAAGGAAGGGATGGAGGGAGTGAGGAAAGAAGGGAAGAANGGAGGAGAGATGGAAGGAGGAACAGAGAAAAGAAAAGAAGACAAGAACTGGAGGGAGGCAAGAAAGGAGTGAGGAAGGGAAGGAGAGGAAGGCAATAAGACCATTCAGCTCCCTGGACACACAGGTCTCACTGGATTAACACATGGTTTCANTTCTGCATGGGACTCTGGACANGAGCCCATAGAGATTTACACAGCCTTCCCCACTGTCTTCACAGCACTGGTCTTAAGATTTAGCCTGCTCTCAGACTGCCCGTGATCACTCATTAACAAGCCAAAAGAAAATTCTTCCAGTTCCCGTTGGGCTAAAGCAGACTTGTATAAGGCCAGTCAGTTATCACCACAGTGGAGTTCGCCCAGCTGTTCACACATTGCTGGTACACTTGGGAGGTCTACGTTGTGTTTGTAGAATTTACAATTCGGATTAAAGGAGAATTGTACAGCTATTCAGAACATACTTTAGAAGACACTCCTTTGATCTTCCCAAGCCTTAGACACCTGTAGGTTTGGCTGCTACNCTAGTGACAAGCTTCACAGACAGCTCTGTGGACCCCTCAGAAGCAAATGACCTTAAATCACATACCCTTGGACCTCAGTGGGCAGGGACTTAGCGTGAGATGTGCCTGCTTTTCCCTGTCCTGTAGCCTTCATTCTCCATGGCTGGTATGGAATCTTCCCTTACTACAGGGTGTGTGGAAACCAGAGCAGCCAGGGGCAANGGAGCTGATCAGAGCCCCAAGCTGGGGGTTTAAATTTTTACACTCATTTGGTCAATTTATTCCACAGCTCTAAACTGCAATCTCCCTTGCCTAAAAGATGTGAATCTCAACCTTCTTCCAAGGTTTCTTGGAAGTATTATCTGAAGCCATGTCACTGAGGCTGGGTGTGAGCTGTGTGTTAAGTACTAATGAATTAAACTACTATACTATCTGGGAATTGCCTTGTCTCTAACTGGTAGCCACTGGCTCTCCTCTTCTTAAGAGTGATGACTGATTCAGGTGATGACGTGGTTCACCGGAACTCATTGCACGTTCTAACAGGATCAGAATAAGATGCAGAAAGAGCAGGTAAGATATTAGGCCTGAGGAGGTTATCCAGCAGGAACACACAAGAGTTGAACAAAACATTCTACAGCTGTATTCCAAAAGTTATTTGCATATCAGAGGCAGTTTGAGTTATTGGACCAGGGCCACTCACTAAAGTGGGCTTACTTCTTCGAAGCAGTCACCCTTTGAGCATTTGAAAGCAGCTACTCTGTCCCCTAGAGTCCCTTACCTGCTACTTCATGATTTGAAGCTAAGACTCCCCATCTACATGCCAAGTACTGAAAATCTTCCAGTACCAGCATGCAGAAGCTCTTGAATCCAAGATCCATTCAAGGATATTGGAAACTGTTCTCCTCTGGTGGCCATTGCATGAATGCTAAAGGATTTGGGATTCCCTGATCCCTTAGATGGCCTTGTCACAAAGCCCTGGTGGCAGCTTTGGTTACATGCATTAGGCTTAGTTAGTCATCTTTACAAGCTCCTATGAGGTTGGCTCATGAGAATATTGGAGTAACCATCCAATAAGAAAGTGTTCAAGGCCCACTGCTCTTGGCCGCGCCTCCCTATCCTCAGGGCAGACTTTGCATTCTTACTTGATTAAATCAGCAGAACACATTTCATTCTCAAATAATGATTTTCACGGGCTGGAAACTACAAATCCAAGGCTGCCAGCTTCATCTTCCTGTAACTGGCTGTGCAACCCTTGGCAGATGACCCCCATTCTCCATCCACATGGGTGTGGAGGGTTTTGCTTCTCTGGGGCTGCTAGGGCAAGAGGGCTTTGTGATACAAATTAGTAAAGATCACCCTAAACGCAATGCTAATTAGATTAACATTCCCTTGTAAATAAAACTCTGAACACAGAAAGATCTTGTTATCCCAGGAGAATAAGAAGGCATGGGTCCAAGGAAGGTGGGGAAATACAGACTCGGGAGTTGTTTTGTGCCCCGCCCCGTGTTTCCTGCTGTGCTCANGAGTCAGAGGGTCTGCTGGGTACAAGCACTGGCTTTGAGGATATCTATGGGCTTCAAATCCAGTCCCAGATGAGGAAGGTACAGATGGTGCCAGCAGTGTCGGGTGGGAGGTTCAGTCCCTTGGAGAAGAAAGAAACGGCGTACCCAGATGGAGAGGTCAAGGCTGTGAGTATTTTGGGTGTTTTTCAGTGGGAGGACAGCGTTATTCCCATACCTGATTGGCAATTCTTTTTGACATAATGGAATTGGAACGTTGGCAAGGATATTGTCACGTGACTGCGTTACAGAAATAAAACGCAGGGCACTCTGTGGTCTGACGTACTCTTTGCAGGCAGACTTCCTTTTCTGCGGCGAGGGAGGGAGGCAGGAACTCACCAGATAATTTTAGAGAAGAAAGCTGACTTAGTTGCTCTCATCTTCAAGAGAAAGCAGGAGAGGAGAATGGTTGGCCTGTCAAAAGTGAGTTCTGCCAAACAGCTCAAGGCAACACAGCCCATCACTAGCTGTGTTGCCCAATTAGCTGTCTTGTTTGTGTTCTCACTGATCTTAATTGAGGGGCCAGTAACAGGGGGTGAGGGGAAACAACAAAAACATACAAAAAAACCCACCAAACATTACATTTAAATTTTGACCTGCACAATTTGTGTAACTCCCTACTATTAGACGCTTAACAACTGTCAAAACTCTGTTTCCTCTTAGTACTCTGCTGAACTCACCAAATATTGGTGGATTTTATGCACATTGGTGAGAAGGAACTAGACGTCTGTCCTCTACACNCCTGACAAAGGACCAGTGTGCATAATCTCACCCCATCTTTTCTTAATGAAAACAGTGCCACCAGCTGGTTAATAAATGGCTTCTGCTAGATTTTTATTGACTGAAATAAGCAAGTTTTTTAAAAGGGGCTCATAAATTCTATTAAAGATAATTTTCTCTTTCCATAAACAGTCATAGAACCTCACCCTCCCTGTCCTCTACAGAGTGAAGAAACGACCTGGAGANGTCCCGTGCCTGCCATTTCCTGAGCCATGGCAGCCCACAGGGACACTGATGGTTTCCCGTGCAAGGGGGTGATTCTCACGTCAGTACGCTACAGCACACAGGCCTGGTCACCGTGTTAATGGGACAACTATCTCCTGTCCATAAAAATAGGAAAAGCCCAGTGCGTTAGTTACTTTCCTCTCGCTGCAGCAACACTGCTGACAGAGGTGAATTAAGGAAAGAAGGGTCTGCTCTCACTCATAGTTTGAGGGTACTCGTNACAGGGAAGGCATGCAGCAGGAACATGAGGCAGCTGGTCACAGTGTACCCATCCACACTCAGGAAGCAGAGAGAGATGAATGCTGGCGCTCAGCTCACTTTCTCCTTCTTACTCATTTCAAGCTTCTGGTGCACGGACAGTGCCTCCAACATTCAGGTGGGCCTTCCCACCTCAGTTAATCTAATCTAGACAATCTGTCACAGACCTGGCCAGAGATTTGTTTCCGTGAAGATTCTAAATCCTATCAAGTCGACTGTCAAGATTAACCCCATGCCTGGCTTACAGACAATCACAGCTAGTGTTGAACTGGAGTCCCATGATACCTCAGTGCTGCAATGGGAGGCTCCATGCGTTCCTCTGCAACCTGTCCAGCTTTACCTCCTGTACCCCAAAGGACCTGTTATGACTCGGGACATCTTCAAGGAACCTAAGATTTCTTGAACTTGAACTGTTAAGACACAGAGCTACAAAAAAGAACTAAGGAAAAAAAATCAAAGCAGCTACATCTCAGATGANCAGTGAACTCAAGCAATCAGGTTTTGTTAAAGTCAAGCATGGTCTCAATGCTCACATGCCTCCTTTTAGGTCAAACATGGCATTGTAACAGAAATAGTGTCCATTGCCTTGTTGAGAAATGTCATTAAGAAGAGGACATCTCAGCGGAGCTCAGATTCAAGGTGTTCTAGTTTGAATGTGAAATCTCCCTTACAGACTCATATGTGTAGACATTTGGTCCCCAGCCGGTGGTGCTCTCTGGGGAGGTGAAGGGACCTTTAAGAGTTACACAGCCTGTCCATCTTTCTCCCGAGTGTCCCGAGCAGAGCTAAGGGTAGAGCATGTCCCCAGTCCGAGGAGTGTATGCAGGGGAGGCTGCAGCTGCCACTCTGCTAGGGGACTGAAGACAGTGACCTGAGGGGATGAAATCCAAGATTCCAGGCTGCAGAGTAGTTTTGTGAAATCATTTCATGAAGTTAGGCTGGGTGGTGAGATGCTATGGCTGGGCGCCTGATTCTAAGAAGGGCTCTGGACTGGCCTTGTTTAGCAGGATGCTGGTGGTAGGTGGTACAGTCACTTCAAAATCTGCAAGAGATGGGTCGCCTTTAAAATTATTCAGTTGTCCCTTTGCCTGAGGAACAGGTGCCAGGTGACTGGTAACACATAGAGCTTCTCACCCACGGGTCTTTTCCAGCTCAACCTGCCTTGGCACAATGAGGCNTGAAGGGGAGGGCTGAGTGACCTTTGACATTTGCAGAAGCTGTTTCTCATCAGGAGGCTTGAAAGATGTCATTTCCTTTCCTCCCCGTGGTGCGGGTGGACTCTGCTAGAGGTGGGAAAACAAGCAATATTCAAACTCATGAATCCTGCTCACCCTGACACCATTGGATATAGCAGAGAGCAAAGAGTCTGTCTGTGCTATGCCCAAGGCCAGCTGGTGACCCGACAAAGCACTTTATGAACCCCAATTTTCCTTCTTATCACATGAAGGGGTAGGGCTAGAGTGATCTCTGGAAGAATCCAGCTGCTCCTGTGTCCTAAGGTTTCCCACACTCCCTTGTACGCATGTGTGCATGCAATCATCCCACCATGAGTCTCACCATAGGAAGACCTGTGGGNACCTGTGATGACGCTCCAGGCTTAGGCCACAGTGACATGAACTGAACTTTCACACTGAAATTCAGTTCTACCTGTTTCAAGTGAGCACAGACTCAAGGGCATGGGGAGAAAAAGAAAGACTCACTGGAGTCTCTTTCTCTCCAACTAATGAGGAAAATGTTAGGGGTTTCCCAAAGAAAAAGATTCATTTCTCTAAGTGGCTTTAGTAAGAAAGGGGGAGGGTTCATTAAGTATTTAGAATATGAAGATAAAAGTCTCCCAGGTTTCTAAGTGCTGGTATTACGCTGTAACATCATTTATTAACTACCACACAGCTTTGTAGAACTCTTTACACTTAATGCTTGAGTCTGAAGATATGAAAGTATTTACTCAGTGTGATTGCATTATTTAAGGGCACATGTCCAGTTCAGGGCATTGTGAACAGTGGACTAGTACAGCGTAGTTCATGTTAAGATCAGAGGAAAGCAAACATTTTGACTGGTAAGGGTTTCCCACAGGCCTTCAGGGTGGTCCTTAGTCACAAAGTGGAGAAAGATATTTTTATTCAAAAATATCCATTTTAAAAATGTTTGTTAAAAAAATAAGGT
The DNA here is from genome assembly GCA_001675575.1 of Neotoma lepida. NCBI lineage: Eukaryota > Metazoa > Chordata > Mammalia > Rodentia > Cricetidae > Neotoma > Neotoma lepida. The sequence goes on from LZPO01007950.1 coordinate 266,036, forward strand.
ATAATAGTTAATATATGTTCTCTACTTGGCCAGGATCTAAAATCACCTAGAAGACAAATCTCTTGCCATGTCTGTGTGGGAGTTTCTAAACTAGGCTAATTGAGGCAGGAAGCCTCATCCTAAAAGTGGGTAGCATCATTCCCTAGGCTAGGGTTCTAGAGTGACTATAAAGGAGATAGCAACCTGAGCAGGAGCATCCATTCTCTCTGCTTACAGTCAGGAAGCTGCTGTATGCTCCTGCCGCCTTGCCTTCCCTGTTGTGATGAACTATACTCCAGAGTTTAAGGGAAGTCCGTCCATCCGTCCTTCCTTCCTTCCTTCCTTCCTTCCTTCCTTCCTTCCTTCCTTCCTTCCTTCCTTCCTTCAATTGCTTTGGTTGGGTATTTGTCACAGCAATGAGAAAAGTAACAGGTGCATAAGGCTTTATAGTGTTCTTCAATCAATTTGCTTGAAAAATTCTTGCTGGGCCAGGCTTTCTGCCCACCTCTGAACACCATACCACTCTGCTGCCTTAGTATTACAAAGCCCTGAATATCAACTTCCCCCAGCTCCTCCTCCACACGCTCCTGGCCCTCTCCTGGCTGATGTCAGACCCAGAGCAAGGCCCTGACCTCCATCCAAGCTCCACTGGGCATGAGCTGACCACATGACTTTTCTGCTCTAGTGGCCAAGTCTTCACCCCCAGGAATGTCCCCAAACACTCTTGACACCTCGATTTCCTTAATTCAGATGGCTGTGGATTCTGCTTCACCCTCCCAAGGTCTCTGTTTCCTAACTGGAAGCCTTAGTATCTCCAGGGTAGCGCACTCCCTTCCCAGTGTATCTGAGCGTGGGACCTACACAACCCTCCCTTTTCTCCGGAGAATGCTATAACCACAACTGTGCAAAGTGCTGTTACTGAAATCAGAGACCCCCCAGGCTTCCTTTTCTCATCCAGGCTTGATTTGCAGAGACAGGGATTCAGGAGGATTCTGACAAACACCTCTGCAATTTCACACATTTTCCACTTGACCTTTCTGTTGGGCTTCCTGTTTCCGGCTGGCTCCTGCGCCTCCCCTCCAGCTGTACAACTTGACACACAAGCTCTGACAGCTGGGTGGGCATCACCCAGCCCATCCAGAGGCAGTCACGTGGTGGAAATATATCAGAAGGGCTTACCTGGAGGAAGTGGGTGGCTGCAGGCAGGATGGGTCTTGAGGTTTCTAGCCTGACCCTGCTTTCTGTCCAGTCTGCTTCCTAGGTATGAGCAAGCAGCCTCACAGGCTTGCCGTCCTGACACTCGGCGCTGATTCTCCGTGGTACACATGTAGTCTGCCTGGCTCCAGTCAAAGAGGTGTCAGGGAAGCTCTGTTGAGACAGCAGAACACTGTGTGTTTGTTCTGCCTTATCGCAGTTTAAGGCTTAATAACGCTCTGTACTTAAACAGAGGAGCAGCACACAGTTGGAAAGTGCTCCCAGTTTTTAAAATGTATCTGATAATTTTGTCTCAGCAAAGAGAAGAAAACAACTCAGTTTAAATCTAGAGGCTTCACTATAGTAAGTGGCAAGCCTGAATCAGGCCTTCCATCTGTATTTGTTAACATCGCCAGTGTTTCTGCGGTCTCTGTCCTGTGGTCACCTGCTCTNTACAGACCTGCCACACACAACAGAGTCTTCTAGGGGCATTTATTTCCATCCCGGTGTTTTGCATGGCTAAACCCAAGTGCATTACTTCAGATGCTGAGAAAATAAAATATAAGTATACATTCAGTGTAGAACACTGGAAAGTAGGGCAAAGGAAATGAGAAAAAGTCCTGTCACTAGAGAAAACCTTCTTTCACGTTTTAGTTCATTTTCTTCTAGCTTTTTTCTCCATGCATTAAAAATGGTTTAAAAAGAATAACTTCATCTATATAGGTTTTGCATTCTGAATTTTTCATTTAGCATGGCATAGGCATTCCCCATGTTATTAAATATTTAACAAAACATATTTAAAGTCAGCATAATATTCTGTTATATTTATATACTATTATTTATTTATTCATGATTCTTTAAGGCAAACACCCATTTGTTTGGCAAAAAATGTAGGAAATTCCACTCTCTGTTAGGTAGCATGTGTGGCTGGACATTTTGCTATTTTGTTTGTATCTTTTGTTTTTTGAGACAGGGTTTCTCTGTGTGACAGCCCTGGCTGTCCTGGAACTCACTCTGTAGACCAGGCTGGCCTTGAACTCACAGAGATCCACCTGCCTCTGTCTCCCGAGTGCTGGGATTATACGTGTGCACCACCACTGCCTGGCTCATTCTTTGTATTTTTACTTTTGTATACTTCCAGGTGGTGAGTCTATTTTTTCCCTACCCCTCAGCATCTGTGTATGGTCATTTGATTAAGATGAGCTTCTGCACTACTGGTCACTGTTGCACAAAGATTAACATATTTTTCTGCCAACTTTTTATTTGGAAAAATTTCAAACCTATAGAAAATCAAAACAAAAATCTAGTATGAGCATTTCATTTGTGTTCACTGGGTTCTCTCTCTCTCTCTCTCTCTCTCTCTCTCTCTGCTTCCCTACCTTCTCTCTTTACACATGACTAAAAGCACAAAACCATGTTCTTGCATGCACAGCACACACAGACACATATGTATACTCACACACATTCACACACACACACACACACACACACACACACACACACGTATGCACATGCACATACCTTACCTTTTCTCTAAACAATTTGAATCTTGGAAAAGTAGCTGGAGACCACCATGTTTTGTTTACTCTGCCAGCATCTCCAAAGTAAGGACATTCTCTCATTGCCCACGTGACCTTCATCACATCCAAGAATCTTAGAGTGGTGAAACTAACCGTGCTGTAGTTCGAACTTGACTTTTCCCACCTCTCCCAATAATACCACAGNAGCTGCTGGTTTTTAAAACACTGTTTGCTTCTGTGCTTACTGATAAGCTTGGGAGCTGATCACACACTGCTGTCATGTCTCATTCCTTCCTCCCAGTAAATTTATTGAGGGAGAATTTTCACTGCATAACATTCGTTCATGCTTAGGTGCCATGCATTCTACATAAGAATGCATCTTCAAGATACTGAGGTCTTCCTCTGTCTTTCCTGCACTCACTCGTCTGACCCCTTCCCCATTGTTAGGGTTTGGATATAAAACGTACCTTGCAGGCTCATGTGTTTGAAAACATGGTTCCTAGCCAGCAGCACTGAAGCACTTGGGCTATGGAACCATAGGGAGGTAGGGCCTACCTGAAGGAAATCTCATTGCTGTGGGGTAGACAGTGAGGTTTCTAGCCTGGTCCCACTTCCTCTCCTGTCCTGGTTCCCTATCTACCTCCATGTGAGCAAGTAGCCTCAGGTTCCTGCTGCCACAGTGGAGAGTTGCTCCCCACAGCATGCCTTCCCCACAGAGACCATGTATGTATCCTCAACCATGAAGGCAAAATGAACTTTCCATCATGTGTCTCCTTGTCAGATACTTGGTCATAGGAGGGAGAAAAGTAACTATCTGCCCACCTCTGCCAGGGATTAAGGTGGGATAAAGTGCTGGGATTAAAGTGGGTGCCACCATGCCTGATCCTAGAAGGTTTTAAAAGTGGGATTAAACTGTTGGGGTGATCCACTCAGTGGTTTCCAGGGATGGTTTGTCTTTCTATTTTATAGATATTACACAATCTGCCCCCTTGCCAGCTCATAGACATGTGAGTTGTTCCTAAATTTCAGGGATAGTGAACAATTGTGTGCCTTCTTCTGCATATTTCATTTCTTTTAGGTAAATAAACAAACTTGCAGTTTCTGGGTATAATACNGCATGTGTGCTGATCTTTCAAAGACCTCCACACNGCTCTTCAAAGTAGTTGTNTTCATTCGCATGCCCACCAGCAAGCCAGTCTCTGTTCGGTCGCCAGCAACTAATAATGTCTGTTTCCTTAAGCCGTTCCAGGACACGCCCTGGACCTTACTGTCATTTTGATTGGTGTTCATTGCCTCTTGTTTATATTGTTTGTCACCNGTGTATTTTTCTGGCAAAGTGCAAAACTGGAAGCCAGATGTCACGCTTTTGCAAGACATCCTTTGCTGGTGGGAGTTTGGATTAAAGGGGCATTTAATTGTCGATCTTTCAGTCCCTAGAATTTAATGTTGTACATCAAAAATTAATAAACCTTTACATTGTTCTTGCCCTTTCAAAAATATTTATACTGCTCTTCTGGCTTTTATTGATTAAAAGAAACAAGATATAGAAAGTGTTCTTTTTTTTTATTGGACTCTGAGGGAGATTTCATATTCGTCTTAGGGCCTTTTGTTTTTGTTTAATGAGACAGGGTCTTGCTTTGTAGCCCAGGCTGGCCTCAAACTCATGATCCCTCCTGCCTCCTGTCTCCTGTGCTCTGAGATCACAAGTGTGTGATCTTCATGAATCTAGTCTCCATGGGGCCTTTTTCACCTTCACCTCTGGGGGCACCAGTCCATTCCTCCAACCACAGGGGAATATTTAAAACTACTGGATTTTTTTTTTTGGTGTTTTTTTTTTTCTCCTAAAACTTTCATGTGAAAATAATCCTTTAAAAATACCATGAAGAGGAAGAGGAATCAAAGGTGACTCCTGTTCAGCTGCTTAGCAGGTAAAAGGCGGATACTGTGAATCCACGGATTTCTAGAATCAGGCTTGAACCAGAAGCAGTCATCTATGGGGTTCTAGAGGGATCTGGACATCTTTTTTCTTCTCTGACTTGAAACTCACCATCCAAGGATGTGTGGCTGGCATCAGAGTTCTCACTCTACCTCTACTGATGAAGATGACTGAAGTGTGTCCCAGCACCCCGTCAGTGTCCACTGTGGAAGGCTCAGCAGTGGATATTGCAAATGGGAGTTCACATATCTGTGCAAGAGGCTGATTGAAGGGGCCTCCATGCTCTGTGTGTTTAGATAATCTATGATAAACACAAACTCATTACACATCCAAAGAAAGAGCTAAGACAGGAAGCCAGGGAGATGTCACTGGCTCTTCTGGAGCTCAAGGCCTGATGTGGTAGTGAGGGGTTAAGTTGGTGACCACACATGACAATGTGGGTGCTAAGTACTCTGAGACAGACAGGAGAGCACCCAGCCAGCCCTTCACACTGTCACCAGGATGATTTCTCAGTGGAAAAAAAGGATAGATGATGTGTTCCATTTTCCTCAGATACAGTAAATCTCATCCCATGTAAATGAGCCAAGAGTCTCCAGTGATTAATCGTCTCCATGATCAATTGTCTTCATCCAATTCCCAAGCTCATCTTCATTTCGACAATCTTGTCATCTGCAATAAACATATTCCATTTTGCCTTGCGATTGTTGATTAAGCCGGTTCAACATCTGTTAAAATAAACCAAATCTGGGAGACATTCTTTATCGTTTGGATGAACAATGAATTCATTCNCCTTATCCAAATTTGCCTATTATTCATCCTCCTTGAAGAAAAACAACAACCCAACCACAAATTAGAAAACTATGATGAGATCTCTTTCCCATGTCAGCTGGTATCCATGGACTAGGACACACACGCAAGGTCACTCCTCATTACGTGAATATTTAGCTAAAGAAACAAAAGTCATCATCTAATTTATTATGCATCTCTGCTCACTGCAGCATTTATGAATACTTCCAGAGGAGATAAAAGAAACACATGCGACAGTAGCTTAGCTTGAGTTGGCTTTCAGGAGNACTAGAGCTCAATCATCTAGAATGATGAAGGTTCGCCAGAACCAGATACCATATGTGTCCCTAAGTTTCAGTCTTAGAAACCCACTAACCTTGTACAGACCAAACTATTCCTGCTTGTCAGCTCCTGTCACTACATGACTTTCTAGCGAGAAAGGGCCTCTTCTGCTTGTGCACTTCTAGCTGCAAGGGAGCCTGGAAGCATGCATACCTCACCTGGGCTCCTCATACCTAGAATGAAAGCAGTGTTCATTAGAGAGAAAATGAATGGAAGAGATATTGCCTATGCCACACATGGAAGTCCTAGGGCAGGTCTCCATGGCAAGGTATACTTGGTATACTGAGTATGCAGTGGGTTCACCAAATAATTGGCACTGCTGCATATCACCTTTATGCCTGCCTACTCTCAATTTGACATGAAAGCATCCATGGCCCTTTGTCGGGAGGCTGCTGAAGAGCCCTGCCTCCTCACAGAGAGAAAAGGGAACCCAATGCATGCCCCGGTTCAACTCAAAATCAACAGTGTAAATATTTCCTTTCTTTTTATACTAACAGAAGTAACTGAAATGGAAGTTGTATACATTTATGATCTAAAATCACAGGATGAGCCTCTGACAGAAGCCCACCTTCTGTGATTTTCTTGCCCAGTCCCATTCCTCTACCAGGGCTTCTTGAGATCATTTCCTAATAAACTTTCTACAAATAGCTTCACTTCCAAGGAAGTCTCTCAGGAGCTCAAACTGAACCATCACATCAACTGTCAAAATGTTAGCTTCCCGGGTACATCCAATGTGTGTGTCCCATAGCCAATCAATCCTGCAGTCACTAAAACACTCACACATGCTTAGAGATTTTTGTATCATTATCTAACCATCAGGCACTTTGCAGCATAATTTGTGTTTATAGCCATCATCATCATAAACATTGCAAACACATATTTATATAATGGTTATGTCATTAGCATCTTTGAGATCAACCAACTGCAAGTAAAAAATTNAGTAAAGTCAGTCTCTCAGCCAATTATTTGACTTTTAATCAGAATAAAATGTGTTCTTCTCTTATCATTCAAGAAGGGTGTATTGTCCAGCACGTCTGCTTATATTTGTTCTGAGCCAGAATCAATCATAGTGACATTATAGGACATCACCAGCTTCTCCTCACANTGTGAGTATTCACTGTTAGTCATTTCTGAGATGACTCTCAATAGACAAGCCCAGTAACTTTGTATTAAACTTTACTTACAGTGTTTGTACTTTTTTTTTTACTTATTGTTTGTACTTTAAAAAAATCACCCTTTTCAGCTTTTACAACATTCTTGGATTTTCTTTGAAGTCTTTGCGTTTGTTTGCAAGCATACCTTTGTGATCTTGGTATGGGTAACTCTGTTTTTATATATAAGAGACAACAAAATATGTTTGTTTGCATTTCCCCAGTTGTAAAACGTATCCCTGAAATGACTTGCTAAGCACACCCATGTGTCCAAGTCAACCTCTGCTACTGTTGCTTTGGTGTCAGCCAGGCTGGAAATGCCTTCTGCTATTACATTCAGAGGCATGCCTGACTTCAAGACTCNGTGACTTTGGAGGCTCCGAACAACTTCATTACCTGGTGTGTTTTCATTTATTTCAGGCTCAACTTTCAGACGTCCCTCGTCGGAACAACATGTTTCAGGTTCTCAGATGAAAACATAACTTTAAAATTCTGCTCCTTTTCCAGAGCAGATGAGGAATGGCACTCGCCCAGCGAGTATGGACCTCACCGTCCTTTCTGTCAGGAGAATTCATTGCAGCTGGAACCAGAGGAAGCTGTTTTGGTAAACAGAATGTTGAGCCAATGCAACAATGGCAGGAAGCTAAACAGACTTTTTAGTCTGGGCCAATTTTATTTTCTATAGTCAAACACTGACCCAAGCGACAAATTCACTTTAAAAATGGCTTCTGGCTCAAGATTTTACAGTGAGGACAAGTTTTTAGGTCTCTCGTGATAAACCTCCAATGACAGTTTCATAAAAATCACAAAAGAAAATAAACTCAAAAGAAATTGCCTTAAAATGTCCCATGAAGGGTGGTGGGAATTCCCAGAACTCTTTGAATTTTAGTCCTTCAATTCATGGTGGCACTTCATGGGATGACCTGGAGCTAAGTCAAGTGGCTCTTAAATCAAATGTGCCTGGGACACAACTTCTACAAAGTGAACCAACTGGTGCTTTCTTATCCAACGCCAACTCATCAGGTAGTGCTGTCATATCGGCCCCAAACTTCAGCTTTTACCNTCACTCAAGACTCTGAGCTCCCCCTCTACCTCCTTCCAACAGAAAAGGTATTAAGTCAGGCCTAGAAACACGGCACAGTCTGGAAAATACTTGCTAGGCAAACATGAGGATCTGATTTGGTGCCCAAAGGCAGATGNGCTGGCTTGCATTTGTGATCACAGCACTGGGGACATAGAGGCAGGGGGATCCCAGGACTCAGTGGCCAGCCAGCCAAACTGATTGATTGGGTGAGTTCCAGGACAGTGAGAGACCCTGTTCCCAAAACCAAAGTGGATGGTGCTTAAGGAATAACACCCAAGGCTGACCTGTGGGCTTCACATACACACATGCCTGCTCAACTGGACACATACACACCCATATATACACATACACACATGGACGCACATGCAGTAGGAAAATGCACTGAATTCTGAGGAAATGATCCCAGTTCATGGGAAGTATTCAGTCAATCAAAAGTCTGATAGGATGGATGATCTGAGGCAGAAGGCTGTCCACTCAGGCACAAGCTCAGGGCTCTGGAATCAGGGGAGGACTTTTCTTTTCATAGAGGATGATGCCAATTGGTGGAAGGAAGAGCAGGGATTGAGCTAAGAAAAACATAGTGTTTGAGAGAAACTCTGTTGGATGNCACCCCACTTCCCCTATCATCACGTCCTCTGCTCTCACAGAATGGAACCATCTGCAGGGAAAGAGCCTGGTGTCAAATTCTGAGTGTTAGGTATATGCCTAGCCAGGGCATGTGGGGAGGGGAGAGAAAAGGTGACCTTGACAGCTCTATGTCACCCTGCACAGCACCTAGGGAAGCCCCCCAATCCCATCCCAGAGCTCTGAATAGGCAGGGTAATTTTAGGCACCAGGAGCCAGCTCCTGCCCTCCAGAATCCAGTGTGGCAAACCACAGATGAGCAGCAAGAACTTCTCCCAACACTGTCTATTTCTAGCAAACAGCAAGCCATCTGCTGGGTACCATCGGAACCACTGTCCATGTGCCAGCAGCTCATTCCAAATTTGCATGCGTCAAAGGGTTACTGGGCCATGCCAATCAGCAAAGAGCTCCGCACACTCAGCTCTCAATAGAAAACTGAAGGACTCATCAGAGAAGTTTGTGCACTGCCCATCTGTCTCAGAAGAACTTAAAATATCCCATGACACTGTGACTGACTAACCGGGAACCTAGCACCTTTAGGAGCTTGTTTGATGAATAGTTTAGCCACACACCAGCACCTTATTCTGTTCTGATCNATCCTGTGGTCCTCAATGAAGGTCAGTGTGGAATGGCCAATGTAGCCCATACAAGGAACATTCAGAACCAACCTGCAGAGTCCTCAGAGTGCCTCTGAGAAGTTTGAGTGTTCCAAGAATATCCAGAGCAGCATTTCAGAAAGAACACATAATATTTGTATGTATTTATGGGGTGCAGTCTGACAATTCCACAAAGATGTACACAGAGTGNCGATCACATTGGGGACACTGTAGAGGCATTAGCATCTACTATCCTCTAGCACNGATTTGGGCTGGCAGACTTTGGCCTTTCCCAGCTATCTTAAACTATCACACAAATTACTCTAGTCTCTAGCTAGTCTACCAATGCTACAGCACACCAAAACCCTCTCCTCCTATC
>LZPO01007950.1:286295-304425 GCA_001675575.1 Neotoma lepida
CTCCTTGTCTGCCTATGTGACCTCTTATAAGGGAGGAGAGAAGGGGGTCACACTCTCTCTTGGGTTGTGGAGACCTAGTCAGGCAGCATGTCGATCCCCATCTTTCCAGGACAAAGAGGAAGGACTCTGCAACTGGATCTACCTTACCCTGTCCCCGTGAGTCTGTTTTCCCATAGCACCCATTAATAAATTGATATATATTCTTATATGCACCCTTTTGGTTCACGTTTCAATTGTGTCCCATTTTTACTTGGGTTCTGAGGATCCAAACTCAGGTCATCAGGCATGAACAGTAAGTGCTTTTACCCACCAAACTATCCCCTGAACCCTTCCCTTTGGTCTTTTAAAAACATACAACACAATCTACTACATACATGCACTCCACATTGTAAACATGTACTCACACATATGCTGTCATGTGCACATACGACAGTCTGCACACTACACTATGTATACATGCTGTGTACTGTACTTTGTGCTTCTAGAATGCACTGTGCTGTGTGCATAACTTATACACTGTACTATAGATGTGTTCTGTACATGGCATTTTGTATATTTTATACCCTGCTGCATGCATATGCTGTACACTGTGATAGTCATATCACATAGTCATAGCTACATGCTATGCTATATATACACATATATTACAATCATCCCGCATTCATCTACCACATGCTGTGCTGTGTATGCACACTACATACCATCTTATATACATCTACTGTGCACTATGCTATGTACATCTGCTACATACNGTGAGATACATATATACATGCCACANACCATACTATCTACATTCACTACATTCTGTGCTACATACAATTACCATGCACCATGATGTATACATCTAACACCATTATATATACATATGTGTATACATGTATATATATATATATATATCGATTGCCTTGTGCTGTATATATCCACTATACAATGAGCATATACCTACATTGAACATGTACCATATACACATTCACAGTGTTAGATACATGCTACATACTATGCTATTCACATGTGCTACACAGTGAGCTACATGCACCTATGCACTATGCTGGCTACATTTCCTATATACCATGCNATATACAGCCACTATGCACTGGGATGCACATCTTACACCATCCTGTATACATCTGGATTGCTCAGGCTATGTACACCTACTATACAATATACTACAAACTAGTGTCCATATGTTATATGTATTCATAGTGGTATATATGTTAAACACTATGTCACTAACATGGTCTACATACTGTATCATATAAATGATTATGAACTATGTNTATAATCATTCTATACACTATCTTATATACACATAGTCTCATGAGAGATGCATGTTCTGTGCACCCTGCCATATATATCCTATACAGGATAGTTGAATTGTGATACGTGTGTGTATGTTACACATAATCCTACATGCATCTACTACATGCTGCACTGTGTGTATATACACTATACACCATCCTATACACATCTACTGTGCACCACACTATATACCTCTACTACATGCTACATACAGTGTATTATATGTGTCTATACTCATATTATGTCTTACGTATGTTCTACACACTATGCTGTGTACACCTGCTGTGGGCTATGCCATNGGTTTCTACTATGCCCTGTGATGTACATGTACATCACATACATTTATCCTGTGTTATGTTATATGTGGATGATACATACTATACTACTTGCATACCATGCAACAGGTTGTATATGTGGGGCCCCAAAACAACTTGACCATACAACTGCCATGACAGGCTTAGAGGCCAGACACAGTTTCTGTAATAGGCTTACTGGCAGGCAACACCTGGACCCAGGAAAAGCCATAAGCTGACCCCACCCAGGGAGGCCTGCATCTAAGAGGAAATACCCGACATTCCAAACATGCCCCATACCCCTAGACAAATGTCAGCCAATCAGGGTCCTGAACCCTGAAAATCCCCTCACCCGCACCTCTGCTGTGATAAAAAATCCCACCCTGCCTGGGCTTGGGGCTCTCTGCTCTCACTGCTGTGACCAACAGAGANTCCAAGCCCNGAGCTTGAAAATAAAGGCTCTTTGCTTTTACATCTGGGNTTNGGTCTCCGTGGTGGTGGTCTTTTGGGTATCCCTGCAATTTGGGCATAACAGTATACACATGGCACATGCTGCACTAATGCCTGCATTCTGTTCTATTCTCATACTCCATACCATTTCATAGCACAGTTTATCATGGGATTCTGTACCAGAGCTGCCTGGCACCCTCACTGTCCTCATTTTACTTCTCTTGCTCTCTCCTGCTGAGACACAAAATCGTAGCCCCACGATCAGGCAGCCCACACCCCAGTCTGAGGAAGTCTCTTGTTTTCTTANTTCATACTTTCCATACGGTCCTTGAGACTGGTTACTNGTAAGTTTCCTACGGCTTCTGCCCTGTAAGGATAGGTTCATGAATGAGCTGTCTGGCTCCCTCTATCGCTGCTGCTGCCCATAGCCCTGCAGGGCCTCTTGAGTGAAAACATTTTTCTTTCTTTCAAGAGATGCTCTGTTCTTCCCTCATTTGCAATGAAAATTTGCAAAGGAAATTCTGTTTCCTCATTATCTCTGGCACTTGGGCTCGGTGCTTGTGGAGAGAAAGGACTTTGACTGTACANGGGGCCCACAGAGCCATGAACACTCATCTCTCAANAGTTGTCTGACTTCTCGGTTGCCCTCCACCCTGGGACTCAGAGTGCTCCCCCACCTCCCGACCACCCCCCAGGACTCAGAGTGCTCCCCCACCTCCCGACCACCCCCCAGGACTCCTCAGAGTGCATGGCCATTTCACAAGCACAAAGCTCATATGACACTAGTATGTCCCCTGCCTGGTGTTGATTCCTCATAGATGGGGCACTTCCTCTTGGTAAGGGAGGAGGTGGGGCCTCTATGTGTTTCTGCTCTGTGGCCTTCATTTGCCCCAGGACAATGTCTTCACCAGTTAGTGCTGGGCCTTTTGTCTCATACCTTCTCTGATGTTTATGGTCCTGGATAGTATGCTTCTAAACTTGATTTTGTTAGCATGTAATAAGTGCACGCATGAATGGGGTTTCATGTGACATTTCCATGTGTGCATACAGTGTGCACCTACACACTGGGTTAGCTAGCTTTTCCCTCTCCCTCTTATTTTTTTTTTTTTTTTTTTTTTTTGCAATCTCAATTTTGAGCTCCTCTCTTCTAGATACTAATAAAACACATAGCAGGTTGCAATATGGGTGCTTCTTGAAAAAAAAAAAAGCATGCAGGATCATAAACACATCAATAGNTTTAAGAGTAAACGATCACTTAAAATGATTTAAAAAACCATCACAAATGACAAGTTTTACATAAACCTCAAAGAATTCAGAAAAATATATCATATCTTCCCTCATATTGTGGTTTCATATTCTGATCATGTTTTCATAAAGAAACAATTCCAAAATACCATTTTCTTTTCTTTGCTATTTTTTTTTTGAGACAGATTGCACTGTGCATACAAGACTAAGAAACTGGGGTGTGGACTCACTTTGTGTTTGAAACTGGCTTATACACAAAAGCCACTGCACATCACATGCCTGATCAACCTAAACTAAATGAATCCCCTACTCAGCTTTCATGAGCAAAGCTCCCTGGGAAAAAAAGACAGAAAATGAAAACCATTTGTATCCATTCAATACTGTTCAAAGTACGGAGAGATTGGAGCGGAACTGGACAGTAGTATCAGCTGACTGGACACCAAGTGTTGCATATTGGCCAGTCATGGCTTCGGGAACACNAGTGTAAGCACCTCCCTGGCTTGAGAGCCTTGCTGGGAGCAAACATTCCGAGCGTGCTGCAGGCAGCCGTGCCTCTTGGGCCTCCCACCATAGAGTCACCAAAAGGCTCCCAAAGCATCCCTGCTCCCTCACCTGAGCCATCTGCTCCAATCTCTCCAAATCTGCTTCTGTCCATTGTCCTTAAAATGTTTGTCACTGCTTTACAACTCACTGAAACTATAGAAGAGTAGGAATTGCTGTGATTTTGTGACAACCAAGTTCAAAGCTTTGGGGTGGGGGAAGCTGCCTTTGGAAACATGAAAACATGACTTAAGAAAGAAGTTTGAAGACCATTTGTCTCACTTCGAGGTTTGTTGTTACAGCTGTTTCTCTTAATGGCTGGCACTAAACTGCAGAGCCAACAGTGCCTTGCTGCTACACAAACAGCTAGCCACCGAGGCTGCCTAGAAGAGTGCCCTTGCCAGCAGTGGGGCACAAAGAAGCCCCACTCCTAATAGCCTGGCATCATGATGCTGCTGGAGAAGTCCAGTGAGCTGCTAAAATGCAAGCCATTGTCCTAGTGCCTGGTGCTCAAGATTGCTCNGGACTCCATGACCAACCTATACTTTGGCACTGCAGGAGGCATGGGAAGCCTGCTTGGGGTCTCTTTGAGGACACCAACCTCCTATGTCCATACCAACCAAATCACTATCCTACCCAAGAACATCCACCCAGAGCCCTGATGGACATAATTGCACACTCAATTTTAAGATCTCAGCCAGAGACTCTTTTCAGAACCACAAATCATTGGGAAATATTTTGACAATATATGTTTTTTAAAAAAAAACTGGAAGATTTGGAAGAAATGGATGATTTCTAGACATGCAGGATCTACCAAAATTAAATCAAAGGGACATAAACAACTTAAATAGATCAACAACAAGCAATAAGGATGAATAAAAATCTCCCAACAAAGGAAAAGCCCAGACCCAAACTGATTCACTGGTGAGTTCCAGCAAACCCTGAAAGAAGAGCTGACAGCTCCATCAAATAGAAAGGACAGTCTATGAAAGTAGCATCATCCAAACCTCACCCCAGGCTCCATTTCTTATAGTAGTGCCTCCTTTTGGTAGTGCCCACCCACTCATTAATAGGACACCATTANCCTGATAGCACTCCTGAATGAATAAGACATCATCGTTGTGGCATCCCTTCCCATGGTCCATACAAAGATGAGCTTCTTTNAATGGGAATTACTGGCTATAAATATATANAGAACACTTTTGAAATTTAATATTTCTTTATTCTTTGAGGATTCTATACATGCACACAATGTATTTTGAACTTACTCATCTCCATTTCCCCATCACAATCCCTTTTGGGTCCCACCACTCCCTCTAATTTTATGTCCTCTTTTTTCTTCTTATAAATGACTGAGTCTAATCAGTGTGGCTCATATATGCATGAGTGTGGGACCATCTACTGGACCAGGGGCCACACCCCTAAAGAAAACTGACTCTCCCTCCCTAGCATCCATCACCTGCCAATTGCTCCTCAGCTAGGGGTAGGGGCTCATGTGCATTTCCATCCACGCTAGAGTGTCCACTGGCTTGATCTTGTGCAGGTCTTATGCAGGCAACAGCATCTGCTATGAGTTTGTGAGTGCAAAAGCCCTGTTATGTCTAGAGGACACTGTTTTTGCCTCAGTTCCCCTCAACCTCTGGCTCTTAAAATCTTTCACCCACTCTTCTATCATGTTCCTTGAGTCTTGGGTGTTGGGAGTATGATACCGTATTTATGGATGAGCACTCGACAGACACTTGTCTCTTTGACCAGTCGTGAGAATACTGTGTGCAAACCAAATTTAAAAACACATNCAAAGGCTCAATCACCATGGTCAAGTTGGTTTCATTCAGGAATGCAGGTATGGTTCAACATATGTAAATCAATAAGTATAGTTCACCACATAAATGGACCCAAGGGTAGACACCACAAGACCATCAATGCAGAAAATGCCTTTGACAAAATCCAACAATGCTTCCTGATAAAAACCCTGGAGAGGCTAGGGGTGGAGGGAACATATATCAACAAAATAAAGGCTATCCATGGCAAACAGCTAGTCACAATCATGTCAATGTAGAAAAACTCGAAGCTTTCTTATAAGATGAGGAACAAGGTGAAGATGTCATTTTTGCCATGCTCATTCAATATANTACTTGGAGTGCTAGCTAGCACAACAAGACAAGAGAAGGAAATAAAAGGATACAAACAGGAAAGGAAGACNTCAAATTATTCTTGTTTGCAAATACCATGATTCTATATATGAGAGACCCCAAACAGTCCACCAGGAGACACCTAGAGCTGATGAACACTTTCAGAAAATATCATTTATAAAATTAACATACCCAAATAAGGAGTCTTTCCATATACCAAAGACAGACTGAGAAAGAAACCAGGGAGAGAATNCCATTCAGTCTAAAAAATACCTTGGAATAAGCTTAAGAAGTGAAAAATCTATACAATGAAAACTTTTAAAACACTGAAGAAATAAGTTGAAGACAATAGATTTCCTATGCACATGGACTGGTAAGNTTAATTGTAATTGGAAGTTTCNCAGTCCTGCCTGGTCCCACCAGGCCCCATGTTCTTCCAGCCTGGCAGTCCAGCAGCCACTTATAAAATAATTATTCAAAGGCTTATATTAATTATAACTGCTTGGCCACTAGCTCAGGCTTATTACTGACTAGCTCCTACACTTAAACTCAGCCCATTTCTATTAATCTATATGTCGTCACATGTTCTGTGGCTTTACCTGCCTCCCATTACATGTTGCTCCTTGGGCAGCTGGCATGCATCTCCTGACTCATCCTTCCTCTTCCCAGAATTCTCCTTGTCTGCTTATCCTGCCTACACTTCCTGCCTGGCTACTGGCCAATCAGTATTTTATTTATCAACCAATCAGAGCAACACATATTCACAGCATACACAAAGACATCCCCATCAGTTAATATTGTAAAAATGGCTATCCTAATAAAAGAAATCTATACATTTTANACAGTCTTGATCAAAATTTCAATTCACCACAGAAACTGAAAAAAACTATTAAAATTCACATGCAACCACAAAAGAACCTAGATAGACAAAACAATCCCTAAACTATAAAACCTGCTGGAGAGATCATCATTCCTGATTTCAAGTTATGCTACAGAGCCATAGTGGGGGGAAGACATGGTACTGGAAGAAAAATAGATATGCTGATCAATGGAATAGAATTGAGGACTCAGATATAGGCCTACAGTCCTACAGTCTTCTGATTTTTAGCAGAGACCAAAAATAGTCACTGGAGAAAAGACAGCATCTTCAACAAATGGTGGTAGAGAAACCAGATAGCTACATGTAGAAGAATGAAACTAGATCCTTCTCTTACTCTGCACAATAGCAAATTCTAGATAGACCAAAGATCTCAATATTAGACCTGAAATTCTAGAGGGAGAAGTAGGAAATACACTTTAGGATATGGGCTTCAGTTAAGACTTTCTGAGTGGNACCCTGGTCGTGCAGAAAATAAGACTAGTAATCAACAAGTTCAACCTCATAGTTAGAAACAAAGGAATGTGCTAATTTGTTAAAGAGGCAGCCTACAGGATGGGAGAAAATCTTTGTCAACTGTACATCTGAAAGAGGGTTAATGTTAGAATATACAAAGAACTCAAAACACTAAACACCCAGAAAGCAAACAATCCAACTAAAAATTGGGCCATGGGACTGAACAGAGAGCTCAAAAGAAGAAATATAAGTGGCTAAGAAATACTTTGAAAACTCTATAATGTCCTTATCTATCAGAAAAATGAAAATTAAAACTACTTTGAGATTTTATCTTGCCCCAGTCAAAATGGCTGTCATCAAGAAAACACATAAGTCTCTGTACACATAATTTAAGTGAAAATTTCTCGTGTGGGCTAACAATGCTCCCCCCAAGAGCCAGAGACCATGTAACAAAAACCCCAACACCAGGCATGAGAAGCCCTCTTTGAGTTGTTGGTCAGGGCTGTTCAAAAGACTCTGAAAACATTGCAGGCTATTGCTATTGTCCTTGATTGCCCCATATAGGAAAGGTAAGTTCATATTGCTTGAAGATACCATGCCCTTCAGGGGCCCCCAAGCTATAACTGATGTGAAAGCCTCCTCCCTGAGAACTAGGTTTCATGGTACCGGGAGGTATCATGCTAGCTTCCAAAGGAAGGAAGTAACCAACAGTCCTACCTGTTGATAACCCTAAGGATGTAGTAGTGGCATGCATACCTTGGTACTAACCAACAGGGCCTAGTTAGACTTAAGACCCTCTCAACAAGAGGGAAATAACACCTGGTACTGGAAACCTAGCCAACTATTCAAGGCTAGTGAACTCATGGGTCTTGGAGGAGAACCTACAACCACGATTTTATTAAACCAGCATAATCCCCAACTACTTTCTAAATATTTATCCTTATAACCACAGATAAATGTAGTCANCATCCTTCATCAAGGAAACTTCTCTTTGCAACAGACAAAGACCATTACAGAAAACCCAACCAATCAAAATGTGAGTTGTGGAGCCCCGTCCCAATGGATACAGTTACAAAACACTCCCAGACCTCAGGGAACATCATGNAAGAGGGGATAGAAAGAGTGTAAGATCCAGAGGACCAGAGAGTTTGCTGTGAGATTGTGTCTCCTAGTAATAACAGAAGCTACACTCATNAAGTCTCACCAATGTAATTGCCTAAACATGAAGTGAACAAAAGACAACAATAGACATGACAAAGTAGATGGGAGAAGCTCAGGAGGGCTTACTCTACCCAAAGAACATTAGGCAATTAAGGAATGCTGAGACACCAAATAGCCCTGAAAACATACAGACAAGTAACACTCTATGGACTGAGCAGGTGGTATTTAGGAACGTATATGTATATACATACACATTTATGTATGTAACAGCAATTAATGAAAAGAGAGGCTGTGAATTTGAAAAAGAGCAAGGAGAGGTATATGGGATGGTTTGAAGGGAGGAAAGGGAAGGGAGAAATGATGTAATTATATTCTAATCTCGTGGTTCTCAACCTGTGAATCTCGACCCTTTTGGGGGTCAAATGACCCTTTCACAGGGGTTGTCTAAGACCATCGGGAAACACAGATATTTACATTACAATTCACAGCCGTAGCAAAATTACAGTTATGAAGTAGCAACAAAAATAATTTTATAGTTGGGGGTCACCACAACATGAGGAACTGTAATAAAGGGTCGCAGGATTNGGAAGGTTGAGAACTACTGTTCTAATCCCATAAAATACAAGAAATAATCAAAATAATTTAGAAACCAAATAACAAGAAATGNTAGAATAGGTGTGGGGAAAGGAGAACACTTGTTCACTGCTAGTAAAAGCACAAACTGATGTAGCCACTGTGGAAATCACTGTGGAGATTTCTCAAAAAGTTAGAAGCAGATGCCCTGCATCATGTAGCTATAGCTCTCTTGGGTACACACCCAAAGTATGCTATATCCTATTACAGAGATACTTGCTCCCTCGTGTTCATTGCTGCTATCTTCACAATGGCCAGGAAATAGAAACAACCTAGAGATGTCAATCAACAGACGGACAAANAATGAAAGTGTGCTATATTTACACAATGAGATATTATTCAGCAGTAAAGAAAAAAAATTTGCAAGTAAATGGGTAGAACTGGGAAATATGGTGAGTGAAGTCACCCAGACCCTGAAAGACCAAAGCCTCACGTTCTCACTCATGCAGATCCTGGCATCAGGGCTTTAGCTCTGGAGTCCCTGTAGGCTCTGTAGTATAGCCAGGGAACCAGAAAGGGGCCGTTGGTGGATTTTAAGAGAAGAGGGATTTAATACTCGGATTCTTTGTTTTTTAGAAACAGTCGTCCTTTATATCTCTGGATGGGCTGAGACTCACTATGTAGAGCAGGCTGGCCTCAAACTAAGAGCAATCCTCCTGCCACTGCCTCCAAAGCACTGGGATAAAAGGTGCTGACTAACTCAACCTAGACTTAGAAATGCTTCTACTGACGTATTATTTAGTTGCAATGAATTCTGCATACTTAAAGGANNTTATTCTCTATGCCTTGGTACATGCATGTATAGGCCCAATTGAGACCATCAGGACTACAGATTTGATTTATTTTTGATTGAGCTTTGTCAGAGTTTTTATCTTTCAAGAAACATCTGTCTTATCCAAGTTGTTGAATTTTTTGGCATAAAACTGCTTGTAATATCCCCCAATCATCACAGATGTAGCTGCAGCCCCTTGTGGTGCCATCTATCTCAATGCCATTACCAGTTATTTCTGACTGTGTTCTTTTTGTTGGGCATNCTGGCTGGAGGCTTATCAATGGTATTGATTTCCTCCAAGAATCAGCTTTTGCTTCATTGATTTTTTTTTTTTAATGTGAGATTTCCTGCTTGGTGTTTCCCATATGTCTGCTCTAATATTCCTTACTTCTTCTTCTTCCTTCCTTTGGGTCTGATTTACTCGAATTTTAAATTTTTCCTAAGTCAGAGGCTGAGGTTGTAGATTTGTGATCTTTTCTCTTTTCTCAAACAGGAATTNGGCGCTATACATTTCCGTTGGTCTTTGCAGTCTGNTGCATCTCAAAAATTGTACTGTGTTGTATTTTCAGACATATTAGCATGGTTTTGTTCTGTTAAAAAATNCCTTATTCCNTTTTCATTTATTCTTTAGCCTGNAGGCTATTTGGAATTATGTTATTTGTTGGCAAATACCTGGAGGTCTACCTGATATCTTNGTGTGGTACGTTTCTAATGTAATTCTATCACACCCAGGTAAGCTAATGATCACTAACCAAATCCCTTTAAATTTATTCAGACATTTTTGTATCTTAGAATTTGGCTTATTTGGGTTAATAGAATGTGTATTTTAAAAGAGCATGGGTTTNGCCTATGCTGCNTCTTTAAAATTTCCCAACTTGGTTGATAATGGACTCAAGTATGTGCTGCCTACAAGGAATCCAATCTAAGGAGAAAGACATGCAGTGGTTGAAAAGTAGGAGGTTAGCTGGGAGTGGTGGCATAGGCTTGTAACTTCCAGCACTCAGGAGGTGGAGGCAGAAGGTGCNAGAATTCATGTTCATCCTTGGCTACACAGGGAGTTCAAGTCTAAAAACAAACGAAAAGTATTTGAATGGTAAAAGATATGCTTACACCGATCAAAAGGCAGCTGAATTGGCTGTCAGTATCCAAAAAAAGATCAAATTCCCTATTTTCTTGACAATTACTAAAAGTCAGTGCTGGGGTTTCTAACAGCTGTGAATTTGTCTCTTTTTCCTTTCATTTCTATCAGGTTTGCTCCACACATTCCAAAGAACATTTACAGGGGCCACGTGTGTTTAGGACTGTTACTTTGTCTTGAATAATTTATCCCTCAATCATTTTGAAAGAGTGATTTCATGATCTCTGATTTCTTTTACTCTTTTATNTCCTTAATCTTCAGATACAGGAAACTTGGACCAATGTGTATTCCACTATTTCCCATGTCTCCCCCACTTTGTGACTGCTCAAGGATTCCCATGCTACACATCTTAAAACACTACGAATTTTTCTTCAACTCACTGATTCTCTATAAACTTTCCAGTCTTTCTCTGTCTTTGGAGAATCATCCATTCCTGTCTTCAACTGCTCTGTTCTTCCTTGGTAACTACTCATGCCATCCCACAGCAGGCAGCACTGCCTGGTTCACAGCCATGGTGCAGCCAAAGCTGAGAAAGATCAGTTGAGTCAACTGGACCATCCTGATGGTCTGGAGGGGTTGGCCATGGCCAGGCAGGCTGAGGGGAGTCAATGGTGGGGAGCTGAGAGAGGATAGCATGTGGGTAACAGGTGAGGGCCAGAGAAATAGCAGCAGAGACAGGCAGTTTCGATTTTGAACGTCTCTGTGTTCCCCANGTGAAAGACTTGGTCTTTATTGGAAGGTGGTGGGAACTGTGAGTGGAGCCTGATGGGAACCCTTGAGTCACTAGGGCATGCTCTTGGAAGAGCCATGTGGATGTTTTGTCCCACAGGAAAAACTGCAGGTGAGTGAGGGATGTGGAATTTCTTTGTCCTAGCTTCTTTCATTTGTACTCTACTAGAAAATGGGCAGAATTTTTACTCAGCTTAATATTTCTTNATACCAAGTTAGTCTGCCCTAACTACAGGCCTCAAAGCTGTGGGCACAACAGACCATGCACTGTGACCTCCAAAACCATGAGTGAAAATGAGTTTTTCTTCTTCTTACATTGAGCTGTCAGGCATTTGTAACAGCTGTGGAGTGTTAACACAAGGATGAAAATGGAATCATAGCAAACTAAGNGACTGTCCCCAGCTTAAGGAACAGATATCTCATGCTAAGTCTCTACCTATTGATTTACCCTGAGTCTCTCTCCTTGTCCAGGTTTATCCATGAAGANANAGACAAGTGTTTGACCCATTCACAAAGAACTTGTAACAGAGAAACTGCTCAGTAAGTCATTTTAAACAATTGACAGGAGGAGTTCACTGGACTGTGAAGGCCTGAGAGCTCCATTCCAGGAAAATGGCCTGGTACTAGCTTTAGGATCTAGAATTTTAGTGACATGGAAGCAAGAAGACAGGAGAGTGGGATACCTTCTATGCTCTGGCCCCTCTAAGGACTGCCCCCCACTATAGATTTTTGGCAGTTGGTATGTTTGGACAGAATGAGGAGGACATGAATACAGAGTGATGGTAATTGTACCCATATTGCATAATAGCCACCAGATTAATCCAGTATAAACAGATTATGTTTATAATTATAGGAAACTGTAATTTTAAGTAAATTGAAAATCGGGGTTATATAACACATCTCAAAATATCTAATTACTAGAAAGCAATTTTGTATAGAAATGTCCTAATCTATTATTCAGCACAAGCACATTTGTAAAAAGAACTACTAGCCAATTAGTGCTGCTTTGACATTAAAATACACATCTCTGCAAAGGCCATCCAAAGTGTCTCAGGACACTGGGGCTCCCAGTTTTCTAAGAAGGGTTGGAACTGATAAGGCANGGTGTACACTGGTAATCTCTGAGCTTGAGAAGCTCCAGTCAGAGTTCCTTCTGTTCCAGGCCAGCTGACTACATAGCAAGATCCTGTTTCAACAAAACAAAACAAGAAATGTTGTGGGGTATCCACCAGAGAAGGCTGCTTGGACATGGGTTTTAGCCAATGGGAAGTCTTTATTAGCTGGCTGGCAACTACACTGGGTGTTTAGGATCCCAGTGTAGCCCTGAGCCTTTCTCAGAGTGAGCTTTTAAGCACACACACAGACACACACACACACACACACAAAACATATCCTGGTTGACATACTTCAGCTAACAAGAACAGTTAGAAGCAGAACTACAGAAGCCAAAAAACAAGGTTTTTAGTGACTTCCCAGAACTATGGACTTTGATGGATTAGATCTTTGTTTTCATTTTAGTAGGTGGTGCTGCCGAGGTGCTAAGTTTTATGAATGGTACTTCCATCATGGAGTCAGTTTTGCTAAAGTCTAGGAGCCTACTAAGATCTAGGGTCCTGTTACACAGCAACAACAAAAAATGTCAGTGGGAAGACTGCCAAACGATGCCAATAAGACATGAAGACCTCAAAACTGTCAAGGTCATCAAGANCAAATCTGAGAAACCACCACAATCAAGAAATATCTAGAGAAACATGAATCTGATGTGGGACTCACAATGAGATCTTGGAACAGAAACAGGATGGTAGGTGAACGCCAAGGACATAAGAGAATACAGACCTCAGCTGCTAAGGCCATCANTGTTGATCTTGTCACCATAACAAACACGTCAACCCTCTAGGGTAAACACCACAGGAAAACTGGAGGTGAGTGAGGGGTGTGGAATTTCATTGTTCTAGCTTCTCAATTTCCCTGCAAATGTAAAAGTACTTGTATTAGTCAGGGTTCTCTAGAGTCATAGAACTTATGGAATGAATATCTCTCTATATATATGTGTGTGTGTGTGTGTGTGTGTGTGTATTCATGTACATTCATATTATATACATATGAATTTATTGGAATGACTTCTAGGTTGCAGCCCAGCTAATCCAGCAATGGCTAGCTGTGAATGGAAAGTCCAAGAATCTAGAGTTGCTCAGTCCCATGAGGCTGGGTGTCTCAGCTAGTTTTCTATATATGCTGGAATCCCGAAGAAGTAGGCTTCAATGTCAGTGAAGGAAATGAATGAGCTGGCAAGGCTAGGGCAAGGGTGAAGAAGGAGCATACCTCCTTCCTTCTTCCATTGTCCTTCGAACTGAAGGTGTGACCCAGATTAAAGGCATGTCTTCCAGTCTCAAGGTCTGGATCACAAGTGTGCCCTCGATTTCTGGATTATAGTTCATTCCAGTTAACAACAAGGAATAGCCATCACAGCATTATAAAAACAAAATGACTTTTAAAAAGATAATTAGAAATTTAACTGTGAACTGGAAACTACATGGTGCTGATCTGAACACATTTCACTCACTAGTTGTGCTGTTTGCTTGTCTTCAGAACTGTACCTTCTCAGAGTACAGCAGTTGTATAAGCTTNTGTAGATTAAATTACCCTTAATTTCTTCTGTTTACTACTTCAGATGTGCAAGTAGTCACATTCACAAACATAAAATTCACATGACCTTATGTGTTTGCCCAAGCACCCTGAAACATCCCGTTTCAAATGCAGAGTTCTCCCTACACCCTGTTCAAAGTTTTATAAGAACAAGGAGAAGACCAGAATATTAACTGAAGATTCTGGAGGCATTCTGACCATGTGCACATCAATCACGCCATGTTTATGGGTGACTTATGGTCACACTGTAAAACGTTTCATATGTATAAAAACAATAAATTCTGACAAGACCGAGGTGCTGCCAGCGGGGATGGGAGGCACAGTAGCACCTTCACACCACATTTGCATATTTTTAAAAATTTAAAGCAAATGATCGCACCATGGAGGTCCTAGACACCTGATCTAAATATTAAAAATCGGCTCCCTGCTTCCTGGTGTAATTTGAGGGGTTGTTACAATACATCAGCAGAGCAGGAAGAGAGCATTTTCCATGCAGCAGGCAGAGGAGNCATAATTCAGTCCTCATTGGAGAATGTGGTGTCAACAGAGCCATGGGGAGGATGTTCTGAGTCTCAAATGCTGATCGCGGCTGCTGGGCAGAAAGGGGAACAGCATGGGGAAACAAGGGAGCTAAAAATCCGTCATAACAACAGCCCGGTAATAACAACCATGGCAACTCGGGACCCTCCATCTCTGTAGCACTCACCTTATGTGTTTTACACAAGGATTCTCTCCTTGACCTTCCTAACTGTCCTGAAATGCCTGGCTGGTCTTATTGCAGTGATTAGAAGGATGCAGAAACCAAGGCTTTGGTGACTTCAGTATCTTATCTGAGGTCTGACAGTTCAGGATGATGGCTGGGAATCCTTAGCTAGAACCCACGATTTGCTGTTAGTGTGACAGCCCTGGACCTAGCATCCTCAAACAGTGGTCACATATCAATTTGTCTATGATTTGATTTTTTTTTTCACAGTTGTTATTGTGAGGACTTACAATTCTACTTCTTAGAAGTAGAATTGATACATGTTAATAAAAAAATAAGATAAAGAATAAACAAATGGCAAAATTATCAGATTGANTTTTTTAAACCAGATACTGTGGCAAATTGTCAAATTAGAGACTATTGGAGCTGGGAACAAGTGTTTTTTGCACTTCTCTTTGTTTTGAATACTTGAAATATTCTTAATAATAGCATAAGCATAGAAGCAAACTGGGTTTTGGTTTCTTCTATTTAATTTTTGAGATATGGTCTTGTTATAGTAGCCCAGGTTGATTTTGAGCACAGTCCTCCTGCCTGAGTCTCTCAAGTGATAGGATTACAGACCTCTTAAAGTGACATAAACTGTTTATCAAAATNACTCTAAATACCAAAACCTGAAAGCCATTCATTAAAATCAAGAGTAAAGAAAAAACACAATGAAACTGCACAGTCTNTCCCAGGTCTGACATCTGAACAATTATATACTTTCTCTTCATATTTAACACCTCTATTTTCTTCTCCCAGATCTGAAGTCTAAACACCTCCATATTTTATCTCCAGATCTGATGTCTGAGCACCAGTATGCTCTTCCCCACAAATGTGTGTTATGCCCAGATCACGGGGACCCTCAAAATATCACCACAGAGACAGAATCCCATATGTAAAAGCAATGAGCCTTTATTTCAAGCTCNGGGCTTGGTCTCTCTGTCCGATGCAGCAGTAAGAGCAGAGAGCCCAGAACCCAG
This sequence comes from Neotoma lepida, assembly GCA_001675575.1. NCBI lineage: Eukaryota > Metazoa > Chordata > Mammalia > Rodentia > Cricetidae > Neotoma > Neotoma lepida. Next base: position 302,392 of record LZPO01007950.1, read on the forward strand.
GCAGGGTGGGGTTTTTATCATAGCAGAGGTTGGGATGAGGAAGGTTATAAGAATGTTTGGAATGTCAAGTATTTCCCCTTAGATGCAGGCCCTCCCTGGGTGGGGTCAGCTTATGGCTTTTCCTAGATCTGGGTGTTGCCTGCCAATAAGCCTGTCATAGAAGCTGTGCCTGGGTCTCTAAGCCTGTCATGGCAGCTGTGTGGTCAAGCTGTTTTGGGCCCCCCACAGTATGAAGATGCATGCCTATTTAGTTTTTTTGTTTTCTGTTTTTTGTTTTAATTATTTATTTATTTATGTTATATGCATTGGTGTTTTTTTGCCTCCATGTATGTCTGTGTGAGGGTGTTGCATCCTCTGGAACTGGAGTTACAGACAGGTGCAAGCTGCCATGTGGGTGCTGGGAATTGAACTCTGGTCCTCTGGAAGAGCAGCCAGTGCTCTTAACTGCTGAGCCACCTCTCCAGCCTATTTAGTTTTTGCAGCTGCTGTTTTGTCAGACAATTTGAGAGTGCCGTGCAGCTACTGTGGATNTCCACTCAAAAGTCCTCTCAGACCTTCTCAGAATAAGAACATCCAGTGGAGGCTGTTCTGACGCAACCTTCACTGATGGGAAGACTGGCCTAGCAAGAACATGGAGAACCCACTGCTGTGGAGATGATTATAGTCTTTTGAGCCTGTGTCTCTGTCTGTCTGGCTATAGAAATTAAGTTCTTCCCATCTTATAGTTGCATCTTCTTGTCCCCTCCCATTCCCTGAAGACATCAGCAGCTCCCCATTGCTGAGCCTCTGTTGTTCCACTCCCTTCCGGGGTGATCAAAACCCTGCCAACCCTTCAGGGCCANGCTGCTGATGCTCTTCCATGGAACTTCCCATGACAGTCTGAACAGTCTACTTTTAGTTGGAGGAGCTGTTTCCCACCTGAGCCTCTCAGTGGGTAGCACACCCCTTTCTTCACCCCAGAGTCCTCCTTAGCACATTACATAAAGGATGGTGTATAATAGATGCTTAAAAATGCTCACTGAGTTAGATTGTTGAAGACTACTACACGCAGCTAGCTCTGCAATCACTTCCAAGTTTAGAGATTAGAAACTGTTCTTTGTGATTATTGGAAAGAAAACTAGTCTCACTAATTCACAGGTACAGCAGAGCATATCTGCAGCCCTGGAATGGCATCCGTATATCAGCCAGACACTTAAAGACACAAGTTTTCATTTCTCCTAAATAGCATTGGCATAAAAGAGCTCATATAGAACAAGGCCATGAGACCTTTCAGTATCAGCAGGTACAAGGGTTCCAATCCATTTCTACTGCAGACTCTAAGCCATAAGCAAGAAGAGGATGATGTGATGGACTATGTTATTTATTAAGCGGTACGATGTTATTCATTAAGTGGCGCTGTTTACCATCCGAGAAAAGCCATGAAGTACGACAAACCCACTATAAGAGTTTATTAAGGGAGCAGAAGGGATATACATAGGCCTATAGAATGACCATGCAGGAAGGGGGGGGGATAGGTGGAGCCGCCCCCTCCGCCACGTGCGCATATACGCTTATGTAGCTATGCCATGCATGGGCATAGATTACGTGATCACACTGTACAAAAATTTTGTTATCACACAGCACACAGACTACGTAGAACATAAGGCCCTGGGATGACTACTCATCTTGCCAGTGCATTCATGGTCATGTAGCTGGGGGAGTGGTTAGGAATTCTAACAGACTAAGCTAGGGAAGGGGGCCACGTGACTTTCTTTACAAGTGCCCACAGCCTGAAAAGAACTTAGGAAAAGGGAGGCTGCTAGCAACACATTTTCTGTAGAACAGAAATTCGTGCTACANTTCAACAGTCATGTTATTACGCCCAACTACCAAAGCTGTGGAAAAAGACAGTAAATGAAGCAGTTGAGACTAGCAGAGCCCATCTAAAAGAGGGAAAGCCACACTGTATTTCTAAATTCTTATAAGTGTAGCAAGATCTTGTTTAAATTACAGCGTTGTTGTTTGTGTGTATACTGCTTTAGGGCTGACCACATG
>LZPO01007950.1:407336-419753 GCA_001675575.1 Neotoma lepida
ACACACACACACACACACACACACACACACACACATCCATCCATGTAGGACATTTGGAAAGTGATAATGTCAGCAACATTACCAACAGAACCCAGCCTTTCTCTAAGACAGTCCATGTGTGGGGGAATATTTGGAGGGGAGGCATACCAAAATGTAGTTGACATGTGTTGGTGCAGCCAACTTCAGAGACATCACAACACAGTGTCTTCCTAGAGGGAAGACTCTGCTGAAGGCAAATCAAACCAAACAAAGCTGGCTGGGTGAACTTGACCTTCTCTCTAAACCNCACATGGATAAACCAGGGTGTTGCTAGCAAGGTGAAGAAGATGCTGCTAAGGACCCCATCATGGTACTTATGCCCCAGTTTCTCCNTATTCCCTCTCATCATTTCCTTTGAAGTCATGAAACTTACAGAAAATGCCAAATGATTAAGGTAACTGTGAGCCTACAGCACAGATGCCATGAGCACTTGGTGGTGTCCTGCTGGACACCCAGCTCCTCATCTGAGTGGACAACTTAGTGGAGTGGAGCATTTTAGATAGGGAAACAAGTTCCAAGCATCAGAGGGACATGCCAACTCAGAGGGACATGCCAATTCAGAGGGACATGCCAATTCAGAGGGACATGCCAATTCAGAATGGCCACACATTGGTTAACTCAGAGTTCTGACCATTGCCAGTTAAGTCATAATAATCTATGGGTTTTAAAACCCAAACAGCATACTGATCTCATGAGTCATAATCTCCCTGGATACAGACTGGTCACTGAGTCAGGAAGNATCCCCAGGATAGAAAGGATATTCCCAATGAAGACCCTGATGTTCCTTCAACACGATTGTGAAAGTGTAGAATTGTTTGAAACGTNAACCCTGGACTTCAAGGCATGAGCTCTAATCTCACATTGATTAAACACCGAGTGTGTTTGTGATGATCACAATCTTTTGTCTTGGGTCTTTCTTCCTTTCTTTTTTGAAATAAGTTCTTTCCCAGTAGCTCAGACTGCGCTGGAATTTGCCATCCTCTTGCCTGAATGCTGGGGTTACAGCCATGCATCACCTTGTCCAGTTCTTCCAAACTTTCATTTCTTAAAGTGTGTCCCCTGCAATTGGTGCCATCTGTCATTCATGGATCCAGCAACACAGTGATTAGCAGAACTTTTCAACAAGACAGAATCAGGAGTTTTCCTCCAACTAGAGAACTTGAGTCAAAGAACTAGGTGATGGGCAGAGACCCATCTTTTGAGAGCTACAAAGGACTCTGCACACAAACCATGCACCTGTACACACACACACACACACACACACACACACACACACACACACACAGACACCACAGAGCATTGCCCCAGCCAGAATCCTCAAGGGAAAATTCAGACATTGCAGAAACTATGATGATGATAAAGGTATGTTGTCTTCAAATACTACTCTGAGAAGGTCATGCTTGCATTCAGGACTGGGTCAGGTGGGCGAAAATTACAGAAACGTTATAAAATATAACAGAAGTTGAGCCTAATAAAATATGATTCAGTCGGTAAATCTTTTTGGAGGACCAGTTATGAATCCATCTTTGTCAATGCANCAGAAAATGGTGCGTGTTGGTCGTTGCCTACAAGAGCCTCCTCCTTCTGGTTGGAACAAAGATGGAGAGCAGCCACAGGACAGGCTGAATGGAGGCTATTTGGCTCCAAAATGGTTACTTTAAGTACACAAGCCCACATACCATATTGCCATATTGCACCTGTTAAATGGACCTGGATATGTTCCACACCCCGCTTGCTCTCCTTAACCTCAGTGTGGTTTAGGTATGGGCACTTGTGCACCCTGGCTGGAATGGGTCTAGTTTCTTCCCCTCTCCACAGAAGCATGTGGTAAGTTTAACCTAAGGCCTGTCTTCTTGTCAGGAGACCTGACATCTGGTGGGGACTGGAGCTGAGCTTTCTGGGGCTTCTGGGTAGGACTCCACTGAGCCTCTCTGCATCCAGAAGCTGAAACGCTGAGAACCCTTTGAGTCCTGACATCCTAAGCGGCATCACTCAGGGCTACNCCCTCTGTCTTGCAGGAAGCTACTTTCATTGGGCTGCTTTATTAGTGCTGAACACAGACAACTGGAAATATCTTTGTCTTTTTTCTCCAGGAATGCTATACTAAACCAGACCTTCACACAGAGAGACTCGTATCCCTGCCTCAACACTGAACAAATGAAGTCTATGCATTTGCCCTCAAGAGTTGAGAGTCCCCATTCATCTGCCAGACACACTGACATCAAGGTGTCGAGAGTGTTCCTGATGCTTGAAGTCCATTGCTTCCATGCATTCTCACATCTCAGCCAGGAGAGCATGTTTGTTCCATTATACCGAATCAGCAACTTGAGGTGAGGTGACTGGTTTCTTGGGGTCACAGCTAATACTAAGCTAAGTCAGAAGGAACTTAGCTTCTCTGCACCCAAATTCCCTGTCTCTACTTAATCCTTCCCTTCTCCAGAGTCTTTCCCCCAAGTCCAAGTCAGTAATGTCTCCAGTGTTCCAGCAGCTTGGGCACTTGGTGACTGCTGAATGAATGATTGAGTGAATGAACGGTGAGCACCCTTGTGCCCTGTACTTTCCATAAACTCTTCCATTCCAAACTCAACCCCTCCCAGTATTCTGTGACAGGGTGGAGTCCNCTCACAGAGGATTATCCTTCTGCTGGACTTCAGCGACAGAGATGTAAGTGAGACACGGCCTCAGAATGCCCTGCAGCTGAACACCGTATGTTAGGGTTTGGGTGGCACGCTAGGGCACAGATCTGGCATGAGATATAGAGCTGGGGCATATGAAATTCAAAGCTGAAGCTGACAACAAGGCCAATACAGTTTGGTCGGCTTTCGTGTGCTCCACTGCAAACATAAAAGCAACTATCTATAAGGGCGTCTGTTCTGTCATGGAGTACTTAGGCCTTCACCTCTGTGGTCCCACCTTGGTGAGTGGCTAGATGTGCATCCCTTCACTTGAGGCATTTTCCAGGCCACCTCCTTCTCCTAGTGCCTCTGATCCCCCTCTCCTCACCCAAGACAACAGGACCAGCCTTAGCTTCCGAGCAAGCATCAAGGACTTGAAGACACTATTGGGTCCCATTGCTGAGCTCCTTTCACAGGCTCTGGGCTTGACTCCAAAACAGGATAAGACACATGGAATGCATGTGTGAAAGCTCAATTATACACCCTCTGGAAGCNCCAGGGAGCTTNCTTGTCCCCAAGCCTTTAATGGTTCCCAGATCCNTCACCCACACCCAGCCCCTCACTCCTGCATGCACCAGTGGCTGGGAGCTGCCCGAGGCACTTATTAGTGTCAACACCTGAGCCGAGCATCCTGGACCTTTGACTGAAACTCACCTGCCCAGGCTGAGACCACTTTACTACAAGGAGCCTACGGGCAGGTCACAGGGGAAGATGGACTCAGGAGTCAGTAGGATGAGTACTTTAATGAGAGGTTTGAGTTTCAGGAGTCCTGAAAAATCACACGCTTAGCTGCTTCATTCTTTTGTATACATTCTTTTATCTGATTTCTTAATTTTTAAGTTTAGGATGAAAAGAATGTGTGTTATGAATTGTGAATTTTAACTGGAGGAAATAAAAGGCTATTTGGCCTGTTGTTTTAACAACATAACGCACACAAAGAAAAAAAATCTCAAGACCAAACAAACAAACAAACAAACAAAAACTTCTTAAAGATTGTTTATCTAATTCTTTAGAAATAAATTTTGGCTTCTCTTTTTGCTCTTTTACCTTATTTTTTTTTCCTTTAGTGCCTTGGCTAATACGTTTAGTACATGAGCAAAATGCAAAGCACCATGAGAAAGAACTTGGATCAATGTTATGTTTTCCTAACAAAATGGATTTTCTCTTCCTTGCAGGAACATTCCCATTGCCAGGCTTCAAATGTGTGAGTCTGTTAGCACATATAACACTACTTGTGCCTTCACCTCAGGAAGAAAATGAAAATGAGATTTATAGCAGGAAAGAACCATAGATTTTCAGATAACAAGTAATATGGGTGCTCCATGTTCTTACCTGTTGAGAGGGAGCCCGCTCTTGAGCTCCNATTTCACAAGGGCTCATCCACACAGCCAACTCAACGCCTCTTTGACAGCCTAATGGGGAGTCCACAGTGAAAATGGCTTTTTCCCATACCTGAGGTCAGAATGATGAGTCTTTGCAGAACTGTCCCATCCTGTTCCCCACTCACCAGGCCAGTCACAACACTGTGGACTTTAAGAAGGAGGTGCTCAGTGTGAAGCTGAGGGTGTCACATGCTTTGTAGACATTCTTGTGAAAGAAGATCTAGTGGAGGCCTCCCAAGCCTTCCTCCTGTTTAGAGGCACAGTTTAGAACTGGGACCTTGTACCCAGGCACATAGATCATGCCACTGGGAAGCACTAGCCAGGATTGTGTGACATCAGAGCGACAACAAACTCCATGCAGTGAGTACTAAGAGCAGTAGCTTTGTGATAACTGCGCATGATAATAATGAGTGCGTGCTACCACCTCAGCCTTAAAAACGGCAAAGCTGGTTCACAGAAATTTGGTCACTTACCTCAGAACAGAGGTACCAAAAATTTTTAAACATTTAAAAAAATTATTTTTTGTTTTTATTTTATGTGTATTAGTATTTTGCCCGCATGTATGTCTGTGTGAGGAAGCCAGATACCCTGGAACTGGAGTTGCAAGCAATTGTGAGCTACCATTACATGAATAAAGTCTATAGTTTCCAAACAGAATTGAGAAAATCAAAAACAAAACAAAAAAATGCATCTGAAGATAATCTAAGATCATTTCTCTAGCTTATCACTGGCTGATGTATGGTTCCTGAACTACGGGTTGAACCTGGGTCCTCTGGAAGAGCAGTCAATGCTTTTAACCACTGANCCATCTCTCCAGCCCCCAGGGGTACAACATTTAAAGCCATCTTTGTCTTGCCCAGAGTCCATTGTCCACCCTCTCCACTGTCTGTATTACCTTTCTATACCATAAGTAGTCAGGAAAAACCATATGCCTGGACCTACTAAAACTTTACTGAAGAGAATTTAGTCTATTGTGATGTCTCTTATAATGACCAGATATGAGATAAGAGTATGAGTGTTTTATACTTGAGTAGACACAGAACAATCTAGTAAGTTTGAATTAAAATATAAATATGGTTAAATTTGGTTTTTTTATTATATAACTTTAATTTAGGGGCTGGAGAGATGACTCAGCGGTTAAGAATACTCATTACTCTTGTAGAGGACCCAAGTTCATTCCCCAGCATCAGAAGAAGCCAACGTCAATGCCCTCTTCTGACCTCCACGGGCACCAGACACACGAAGAGTTTACATATATACATGCAGGCAAAACACTTACACAGATAAGATAAATAAATCCTTAAAAATTAAGTCTAATTTAGTAAGCAGAATTTTAGAATTTAAACAAGACCATTATGTGAATACAATCTATAGTTTCCAAACAGAATTGAGGAAATCAAAAACAAAACAAAAAAATGCATCTGGAGATAATCTAAGATCATTTCTCCAGCTTACCACTGGCTGATGTATGGATCATGAACTAAAGGTTGTTTGTAAGGCGAATTGCTAAACACTCATTGATAAAAAACCTGGAGCCAGATATTGAGGTGAAAACCAAGAGATCAGAGGAATAGGACAAGCCACAGCCAATCTCACCTTACCAACTCTCAGCCTCCAGAGAGAGCCACTTCCTGTATACTCAAGCCTATATGCCTTTCTGTCCCTGCCATTTCACTTCCTCTCCCTCCCCAGCTACATCCCTTCCTCTTTCTGCCCAATTCTGTCACTTCCTGTCTGTCTGTACAGACCTCCAGACCTTTATGATTAACTAGTGCTGGAGTAAAGGTGTGTACCACCACGCCTGGCTCTGTTCCCAGTGTGGCCTTGAACTCACAGAGATCTGGATGAATCTCTGCCTCCCGAATGCTAGGATTAAAGGCCTGATTTCTATGTTTAATATAGTGGCTGGCTTTTTCCTCTGATCTCCAAGTAAGCTTTATTTATTAGAGCACAAATAAAATATCACCACAATTGTTTTCATGCTGCTTAACAGCTGGGGAAACCCAAATGAAAAAGACTATTTCATGATATAAAATTAAAATTTCAGNACCCATAAATGTAGTTTTACTAAGAGTCAACTTGCTTGATTGTTGAGCTATGCACTCAGTGCACTCAACGGACAGAGTGGAGGAACTGGACCAAGCCAATGTGGCTTTTCTATGGCTACTTGTGGTGATATATCGTGTATCAAATAAAGCTTGCCTGAGGATCAGAGGACAGAACAAGCCACTAGATTAAACACAGAAGCCAGGCAGTGGTGGCACACACTTTTAATCTTAGCACTCGGGAGGCAGATATGTCTGGATCTCTATGAGTTCAAAGCCACCCTGGACTACATGAAATTGACTCAGTCTAGGAGAGAAATAGAGCCAGGCAGTGGTGGCACACACCTCTAATCCCAGCACTTGAGATCTCATGCCTTTGCTTGGGAAGTCACATGCCTTTAATCCCAGCTCTAAGAAGGAAGTGATATGGTGGGCAGAGAAAGGTATATAAGTTGTGAGGAGACAGGAACTAAAGCTTTTCGGCTGAGGAAGCTCATTCGGCTAGGGGCTTATTGACTGAGTCTTTTTCAGGTTGAGGAGTTGGTGAGGTAAGAGGTGGTGGTTGTGGCTTGCTCTGCTTCTCTGATCTTTCAACTTTCACCCCAATTTCTGGTTCCGGGTTATTTATTAAAAGACCTTCAGAAATTTAAGCAAGAGCTACACACTGCAAACTGTAAAGGGGTAGGACAGCATCAACAGAGCCACATGTGTAGATGTGTCATATCTGTTTTTATATAACCCAAATAAATCCCACATGTCCAAGAGAAGAAGAAAAAATAAACTTCAAATTTGTAACTCACAGACCTTTTTCATTGTGTATATTAACTGTAGAAAATAATGGGTTTCATTCTGACACCTCCAGGTATGGATATAATATGCTTTTTTCATATTTAGCTCGTTGCTCTCTCTTGTACATTTTAAGACACAGTAGCTTATGCGTCATGGGAGCAATGGTGGAGAAAAGACACTCAGCATAACAGAGTGTCTTCACAAGAGCACAAAACTTAAAACAAACCTGCTGCCCACATTGTTTCCAAGCAGCTCCCTTGTTAGTAAAGGCCATTTACTAATTAAGTCAGGTATGACTGCAGGAATCAAAGAACGGTTGCCAGAAAGGGCCCAGAGAAAACAAAGTTGTTTAAAATGACAAACTTCTTGTCCTCACTTTCTTTATTACAATTACATATGATAAGTTGTTATTTCCTTTTTAAACAGGCTCTTATGGCATGTCCCCTGCCTCAGACTCTCAAGTGCTGAGATTAGAAGTGTGTACCACCATGCCAAGTTATTTTGAGTTACAATTTTAACATCATCAACAACAAAAACAAATAAGGGAAAAATCTGCTGAGAAAACTTGTCTCTCTGTTGCCAAATGGCAGCATAAGACACTACTGCTTTTGTGTTTTGGCTCCCAAAGCTAAGCTGTTCACCAGACATTACCAAATGTTATCAGAATAAAATTGTCAATCTCTGACCTGGTAGGTTATAGAAAAGGAGAGGGCTGAAGAGTATTTAAGAGTAACGACAGAATAAGATGGAGAAAGAAACCCAAATGCATGACAGTAATGATGATAGCTGGGAACAGATACACTTTTTTAAAAGCCAGAGGATCTGATGCATGTATTTTTCATCTAGTAAGCTGCCAACAAGAAATATGCATGGAATAAAACCTCAAAGAAAATGGAAAGACACAGAAAAAGACCTAGCAGGCACATTTCAACCATTTGGAAAGCTATAGCAATATTAACTTGAAAATAGAATTCAATATAGGACATGTTAATGTGGTGAAGAGAGAGGCCAACAATGATAAAATATGGTTGACTATCAGGAAGACACAACAGTTCCCAAGGAATGTAAAAAAAAAAGCTTAGAGAAGTAAATGAAATCAGTAAATCCATAGAGCAGGCAATTTGATCAAAACGAATGAAAAGGACAAAGATTAATAAGGCATCTTTTCATAAAAATGACTTTTTAATTCTATGTATGAGTTCTTTTTGGGAGGGGGGGATTGGATTTTTTTCCCAGCATGTACATGTTTATACCACATGCATGTAATGCCCACAGAAGACAGAGGAGGATGTTGGATCTCCTGAAATGGGAACTACAGACAGTTGTGAGCCTCCATGGAGGAGCTGGGAACTGATGCCAGGTCCTCTGTAAAAGTAGCCAGTGCTCTTAACCTCTGAGCCATCTCTTCAGCTCCATAACACCCCAGACTAAGGAGAAGCTGGGTATGGAAGGACACACTTTTAATTCCCACACTGGGGAGGCTGAGACAGGAGAAACATGACTTTGAGGCCAACCTGGACTATACAAAAACTCTATCTCAAAGCAAGGAAGGAAGGAAAGAGAGAAAGGAGAAAGGGAGGAAGGGAGAAGGAAAAGAAGAATGGCTTTAAAGAAGGAAGAAAAAACATAGGAAGAGACTAACAAAACAGAGATTGATAGAGATGGTCCACAAAGCCAAGTGCCAGCTTTGAAAAATGAAGAGGACAGGAGGATCAGCAGCACAGNTGGGAAAGGCAAAAGACATCAGCAGATGGTACTAGGAATGATGGGCACCCTCAGCCATTCCTCTGTGGTACCTTCTCTTTGTCCACTCATCTCTCAATGAACACCTAGGGAGAACCAGGCAGTTTCAGCAGATGGGAGGTAAGGTGTGTCATGGGGCTAGAGGATAGAGAAGGGCAAAGTCAGTTTTCACTTCTGCTTGGTGTTTTGTAGGATTGTGCTGAGATCAAGGACAAAGTGACAACAGGGGACAAAATGCAAAAGGCAGACAGAAGACAAGAGAGGAGATAGAGAAAGTCCCCAGGAGAGCAGCGGGCTGCTCAGTGCAGGGAAANGGCATTGGCCTGGAAGAGAAGGTGCTAAGAATGGCTGTGGTTGCCCCCTTAAGAGAGAGTGGAGNGGTCCTCACACCANTCTCNGCTTTCTCTAAGAAGCAGAAGGTGAAGCTAGGACTGGGAGGTTGCTCAGTGAGCAAGAGAATTGACTGTAGAAACAAGAAGACCTGAGTTCAAATTCTCAGCACCCACACAGAGCCAGGCATAACCATGTGTGTCCATCATCTGAACACTGGGGCCAAGACAGGTAGATCCCGGGAGTTTGCTGGCCAGTCAGCCTAGCCAAAACAGTGAGCTCTAGGTTTGTGGCAAGATCCTGTCTCAAAAAATAAGGTGGGAAGTGATGGAAGGGGACACATATGCACAGATACCACACACTAAAAACAACTAATCAATAAATTAATTTTTAAAAGTGAAGTTATCTTTTGAGAAGTAGGAGGAAGTAATGAAGAAATTAAGTAGCAAGAAATGCTTTGAGGATGGTACACATGAGTGGCAGATAGCAAAGGAGGAACTGAATGTCCCTAAAACCATTAGGACTACTGTCAAGAGTCCAGAAGAGGGTGAAGACAGACTCATTATTTTGGTTGAAATCCTATATCAAGCTGAGAAAAAGAAGTATTGACGCCTGGCCTAAAGCCTAAAATCTATGTTGAATGTGTTCAAATACTGGCTCCCAACTACAAGTTATAGCAGACATTGTGGTGGTTTAAAGCAACTGAAATTTTCAAGCATCTTAGAGCCAGAAAGACTTTTTGAGGCATGACTCCATTCAAATGCAGTGCACTTATGTGCCCACTTTGACTCCTGTGCAGACATTAATAATCAATCACCAGACTGTTGCCTACTCTATCTTCACTCAACTTCAGAACCTTTCTCATTATTGCCCTTAAAGGAACTCTTACATATTTATCAGAGTTGTAGGATTAAATCTGTTTTCAGCCATGNCAGTATAATTGAAAACCAAAAGAAGTCAGGTTGGACCACCAGTTATGGCCAAAGGCTTGCAGAGACTCGGGACTCAGGACTGAGCCCTCCATTCACCACACCCATATGGAATAGGAAGCAGCCATTTCTGTATTTTGGTCATTGAGAACTAGAACAGAGCCCATACTTTTGAATATTATGGTTCCAGCATTTTTGTGCAAAGCAAAGAAGTATTTTAAAATCTTCTGAAATGGCATGGAGAGGTGGCTCAACAATTAAGAGCTTTTTGCTTTTTCAGAGGACCTGAGTTAANTTCCCAGAACCCATATCAGGTTGTTCACAACAGGCTGTAACTTCAGCTCCTGAGGATCCAATGCCCTCTTCTGGACTCCACAGGCACCTGCAGCATATTTATGTATACACACACACACACACACACACACACACACATACACACACACATTTTTATTTTTTAAAAGATTTTTTAAAAATCCTTTCAAAAGAGAAATGCCATTTTTTTCTGTGTCAAGATTGGTTTTACATGGCTGCCCAGTCCTGAATCTTAGTCTCTGGGTCACATGTGTGCCTCTGAAACTTTAGAAACTATGTGGCTTTTCTTTCAGGTCAATTCCCAATAGCTGACATTTATCTATTTATATTTGCATTTTAAATACATACCATTTCCCCCTAAAATCCTGNAAATAGAAAGATATAATATTCTCTTTTGAAGATGGAGAAACTGAGTCAGAAGGCTTGCAGGAAAGTCACACAACTGGAAGGCAGCAGAACCAGAAGTCAAGTGCAGCCACCTGATGCAGGGCCATGCTCTTCACTCCCTACACCCCTCCCCTCTTCCTCCAAGCAGAATCCGTAAACCACTGCCAACAACATCTTCTCTTTCAAAGAACACCCAGAAAGAAAAAATAGAACAGCGAGACCAGCTGAAGTCTTGACTGGCACTGACGGATGTGGACTTGCACTGACTTTTGTCTCCCCCTGGCCTGGAGGCTGCCAGGCTCCCTAGGCTTGCCCTGCCCCCAGCCAGTACCAGAGTTGGCGGGGGGAGAAAACTCTTAGCATATCCTCACAGGAAATGCACAAAGTCAACAGCTAAATGTTTTATTAACTAGTAATGTAGCTCTGGAAAATGAACATGAATCTTTAAACATTTGCCTTGTGTTATATATTCATTTCTTTAGTGAATTATATGGTGTTCTAGTTTGCTTTCTGTTGCTGTGGTAAATACTATGATCAAAAGCAACTTGAGGAGAAAAAGGGGGGGTTATTTCAGCTTACAGTTGTCGTCTATCAGGACGGTGAGTCAGGGCAGGAACCTGGAGATAGGGGCTGATGCAGAGGCCATGGAGGAACTCTGCATACTGGCTTACCTTCCACTGCTTGCTCAGCCTGCTTTCTTGTACAACCCAGGATCACCTTCCCAGGGGTGGCACCACCCACGACGGCAGGAACCTCCCACATCAATCACTAATTAGGAGAATGCCCTATAGACTTGCCAATCTGGTAATAGCATTTTCTCAGTTGAGGTTCCCTCTTCCCAGATGACCCTAGCTTGTGTCAAGCTGACAAAATCCTGACCAGCATGTATGGCTTAAACATAAAGACCCAGCATGGAGAAACTCGTGTATTCACTAAGGAAGATAAGGGATTAAACATAAAGACCCAGCATGGAGAAACTCGTGTATTCACTAAGGAAGATAAGGGAAGGATGAACACTTAGTTACGGCATTTTAAGATGGAATCAGACACACATCGTAGCACCTTGGACAGCACCTCATGGCTAATTAAGCTGGGGTTACATTCATTTAACAAGTTGACAAGNGGAAGAAAACAAGAAGATTCACAACTTCTTGACTAAAGTGNNGCTGTATTTAAGNAGCTTCAATAAAACAACAGACTTCTGGGCAAGTCTATAAGTCTATGCACTCACTCACCCAGCAAACATTGATTTCTTGGAAACTAAAGCAAAGCTTTCAGCTGAGTCAGAGTGTCATCAGGTGATGAGGGACATCAACAGGGAAAGAGGGCGATCTCTATTCAGCTGAGTCAGAGTGTCATCAAGTGATGAGGGACATCAACAGGGAAAGAGGGTGATCTCTATTCAGCTGAGTCAGAGTGTCATCAGGTGATGAGGGACATCAACAGGGAAAGAGGGCGATCTCTATTCAGCTGAGTCAGAGTGTCATCAGGTGATGAGGGACATCAATAGGGAAAGAGGACAATCTCTATGTTCACCTTAGGTAGCATGCTGCCTCAGGGAAATTTCAGCTGAGGAAGCTCTGCTCACCAATCCTGGAAGGCAAAGCAAACATCACCCAAGTAGGCTGAGTGGAAGGCACTTTGGGTAGCAGCAANCGGATGAGCCAAGGCTTAGCTGCATGAAGTAGGAACCTGTTAGATTCGGGCTGTCTGAGGGGACATGTGGGCATGTATTATTGAAGTCTGTTGGCTCATACAAGGGTGGAGCATTGATTAGTTTCTTAAG
>LZPO01007950.1:421243-434189 GCA_001675575.1 Neotoma lepida
TGTGTGATGGTTGCACGTGGTCCCTTTGCAGCCTGACAAGAAGCATTCCCAGTTCCTTCTCTTTAGAAATACTCCCTACCTGCTCTTAGCTGAAGTTTCAAACATGCTACCCAATCCTCCTACCTCTACTNGTCACATGATCACAGAGCTTAGCTTTCTACAAGCAGTTTTGTCTTTATTTTGAAATATNTTCTTTGGTTTCCAAAATAATATCCCATTACATCAGTCACCCATTGGAAAATGCCTGGATGTGTTGGCCATGGTCTCTGCAAAGTAGACTCAAGTTCAAAATTTGTGAGTACAAGATATAATAAGTGAGCCTGTGGTCCCTGAGGTACACAGGGGACAGTGGACAANCCTAAGATCACAAGGAGGCAATGTCNTCACACTTTGTTCTTGTGTCCTAACTGGTCAACTCCACCAGANTCCCTCTGGGAATTTTCCCCTCAGGGAGACTCATCTATGCATATTGCTGTTGCTCCCTTCTTGACAAGTANTCCTGCCTCCAGCATGACATCCCAGCACTGGGGACTGAGCTGNTTGTGTNTCTGGGTCCACAATATGTCNCAGCTTCTTATGTGAAGAACTTGAACCTTTATCTGCAACACCAGACTACAGCATCATCCCTGCAACCCCAGGCTACAGCATCATCCCTGTAACTCCAGCCTACAGCATCATCCCCNAAGTCCAGAAGATATTCCCTAGGGCTTGTTTTGAACTGACTCTTCTTACCTTCGCTTTCCTCACTAAGCCATGCCTGATGTACTGCCGTGCCCTCTCCAAGCCTATCATCACCTTGTACATCCCCACAAGTGATCATCAACTCTATGCCATGCCCAATGCTAGAGAAGCCTGTGTCCAGTGAGACAAAGCCTTCTTGGAGAAGACTGTCCAACTGCTGTCTGTGGAGAGATGGGAGGGGAAATGTGTGTGGTGTATGAGTANGTATGGATGTGAGTACACATGTCTGTTGTCTAAGTNGGGCTCACTATTGCTGTGATGAAACACCATGACCAATGCAACTTGGTGAGGAAAGGGCTTATTCAGCTTANGCTTCCACATTATGGTTCATTACCAAAGGAAGTCAGGACAGGAACTCAGTCATGGCAGGGACCTGGAGGCAGGAGCTGATGCAGAATCCATGGAGGAATACTGCTTACTGGCTTGCTCCTCATGGCTTGCCTAGCCTGCTTTCTTATAGAACC
Organism: Neotoma lepida; assembly: GCA_001675575.1. Lineage (NCBI taxonomy): Eukaryota > Metazoa > Chordata > Mammalia > Rodentia > Cricetidae > Neotoma > Neotoma lepida. The sequence continues at coordinate 422,449 of LZPO01007950.1, forward strand.
CAGGACCACTAGCCCAGAGATGGCTCTACTCACAATGGGTTGACCCTCCCCCCATCAATCACTAAGAAAACACCCTACAGGCATGCCTACAGTCTGATCTTATAGAGGGGTTTTCTTAATTGAGGTTTCCTCTTCTCAGATGACTCTAGCTTGTATCTTGTTGACATAAAACTAGCCACTACACCTATGCATCATGTGAAGAAGCCAGAGGAGGCCCACCCTTATTACCTTGAGACACAGTCTCTCAGTGAACATTGCCTAGGCTGGTGGCCAGCAAGCCCCAGCTGTCCTGCTGTCTTTATTCCCCATAGCACTTAGGTTACAGGAGCACGTGTGGCCACAGCTGGCTTTTTATGTGGGTGCTGAGGATTTGACNGCAAATCCTTGTTTCTACAGCAAGATCTCTTCCTCAGTGAGCCATCTCTAGCCTCTAGCTGCCATTTCTCTAATGCTGTTGCTTTTCCTCCAGTTTCACATGGACCTGGTCAGTTTTTAACAGCCAAGTCTATACTGTCCATGGAGTTGATGCTCCCCTTTCAGATGAATGATGAGCTGACATCAGATAGCAGAGAAGTCCTGCTCTGCTTCTTGTAAGATGTACATCAATGCTGAGGCTGCGAGTGGCCTTGGACAGACCTGGCCCTGGCCTCTAAAGTGTTGAATACCAGCAGACATATTGGAAGCTATAGCACAGTCCCGCAGCTGGCATTGGTCAGACAGATTCCTTCCCTGTGTGCATCCCACTGGCTTCCAGANCTTAACTACAAATAACCATAACATCAGACTTAAAGCTTCTTCAGGTTTACAGTGGAAAGTCTGATCAGGTTACCAGTGTGATCAAGTTTTATTGTTCTCATAAAACNGGGAGGGATAAAAAATGTAATAAAAATGAAAATATTAAAAATAACATTTCCTGGACACCATCCCTCTAAAAGGTAGCTTCAGCATTTACTTACAAGTTGGTTGATAAACAGTGGAAATAAAAAAGTCTGCCACTATCAAAATTTCTTTTAATCTGAATTTATATGAAAGATTCAAGGTAGCCCTCTGCAGTCGTGTTGGCTGAAAACTGATATTCTAACCATCTTTCATGTCTAAAAAGTAGCTATATATCCCCAGAGGGCCCGTCAAACTATGACAATGTGCTAGGGATGAAACTGAACTAATGTTCAGTGGCCTCAAATGGGCTGAGACCGAAGTTCACTTCTCTCCAGTCCCACTCTATGTCATCAAAAAGAGCACCCCAAAGCCCATGGCTGGGGAGGTCATAGACCTAGCCAGGGACATGCTACTATTGTTTTTATTAAATTGACATGTCAAACTGCCTTCTAAATATTTGTTTATACCCATGTTGACTCTGGTTTAGGTGTTGGTCTGAGAAACTCCCATTACAGTAGGTGATGAGTAATGTAGACTCATTAACTGGTAAAAGTACTGAGAAGAAATGGNCATTGAATGCCTAATCTTGAAAGGAGCATTTGTATCAAATNCCTCACCCCGCATCAAGGCTCTGAGGCCATTGGAGAAAGGAGGGCAGAAAGAACNTAAGAATAGGGAATGGGGAGGGGGAATGTGATAAAACACAGTCCTAGACAGGATGTGGCCATTTCATGACTGAACTCACAGCAGCTGTAGTTGTCTACACAAGACCTGCACAAGATGGGGCCTGTCAACACTCAATCATGATGAGAGAGGGCCTCATGGGGCTCCACCCTTCTCTGACAAGCTATCGGCAGTCAATAATTGCTGAAGGAGGAGCAATCATATTCTTCAGTGGTGTAGCCACTGGGAAGTTATCCATGCTCCAGTAAATAGTTCCCACTTATGCATGCTCATGCCCCAATTACACTCGGATTATAAACAAATGAACAAACAAAAGGACATGAGAGTAGGAAGAAAGTTAAGAAAGACTTATTTAGAGAAAAGGAGGTTTGCAAGGAGTAGGAGGGAGAAGAGAGAGATAAAGGGGATGGAAATGACCAAAATATATTGTGTACATGTGAAAAGGACAGATACAATTCCAAAATAAAAAGTAAAGTAAGGGCTGGAGAGATGGCTAACTGGTTNAGTGTGCTGGTTGTTCTTCCCGAGGGCCCAAGTTCAGGTCAAAGCACCTACATCAGGTGGCTCACACCTGCCCGTAGCTTCAGCGTCAGGAAATCTGGCATCCGCTTCTGGTCTCTGTGGGGACCTACACAAATGTGCACAGATGCACACATACACAAAAGTAAGGATAAAGTAAATCTTTAAGTAAATAAAGTGAAGTGAAAAAACAAAGAAATTTAAAAGGCCACACAAGAGCTAGTTTGCAGTATCAATCTGTGCCCCCTTCCTGTATCTGAAAATTTGGTAGCCAGGATCTCACTGTTTCCAGCTAGCTGTGGTTTGGGAAATCAGTTTATTTCATCTTGTATTAGTCTGTTTCTTGTCATTATAATGATATGCCNGAGGCATGTTATTGAACTTGTAAAAGTGGCAGAATGATTTGGACTCAAAGTTCTGAAGGTTTACTTCAAGAGTAGGTGGTCCCAAGGCTTTGGGCCTCTGGAAATAGTGACAAATCTTGGAAAGAATGTGTAGTGGAGAAAATGCTCACCTCATGAGCTAATAAGTAGAGAGGAAGAGGCAGGGATTTTTCAGTCTCCTTTGGTCACATGCCCTCAATGACTAAGGGCCTCCCCAGAGCACCCTGTAGAGACCGTGCCTCTAGCACATAGTCCTTCAGAGGTGTTCAGCACACAGGCCACAGCAGTGTCCTATAGAACTCAGGCTGCTCTCCATGGAATGCCAAGTCACATGGAGGTGGGGAAGGCTCCACCCNTTTGTGCTCATCAGTCAAGCCTTNACTATGTGAGAAACTTTGTTTTCCTCGGAAGGTCACAGAAAATGGACCTCCTATTCCTCCAACCTGGATGTGAACATAGACTGGACATAGCATTGAACTTATCCTTCATCTATGATATGACCACCCACAGCCCACAGGCCCCGTGTGGCCCGGGATAGTTACAAACTCAGGCCAGCCGTCTTAGTTAGGGCTTCTATTGCTGTGATAAAATGCCATAATCAAAAGCAACTTGGGGGGGGGAGAGTTTATTTCATTCTACATTTTATAAGTCCATCATCCAGGGAAGCCAGAGCAGGAACTCAAGGCAGGAACCTGGAAGCAGGAATTGAAGCAGAGACCATGGAAAAAGTCTGCATCCTGGCTTGTTCCCCGTTGGTTGCCTGCTTTCTTACATAAGGACCACACCATCAGCCCAGAGGTGCTACCACTCACAGTGGGCTGGGCCATCCCATATCAATTATGAATCAAGAAAATGCACCACAGACATGTCCACGTTTTCTCAATCAATGCCCTCTCTTTTCAAATGACTCTAGCCTGTGTCTAGTTGACATAAATACTAGCCAGCNCACAACACAAAACCTTGTATAATATTAAAAGGACCAGCCTTATTAATATTTTACTTCCCAGGGGCCCAGAAGGGAAANTACACAACAGTGAGATTAATTTTCGGGAAATGAATCTAAATACACCGAGCTCTATGTTCGTCTACTTTATTTCTCTGGGATAGAATCCTATCNACACAGCTTCAGTTCCATTCTCAAGCNTAGTTCCTTTCTGTATAATTCTCTCTATATTTATCTACTGTCCCCTGTGAGTTCTATCTGGATTCTCTCCTCTAAANTCTGCCTCATCNAGGTCCTCCTCATCTCGTTCTTACCCATCCAGTACTTTCTCATCTGGCTCTTCCTCATCTTCCATCCNGTCCTCAAGTTCTCTCTCTAGTTTTCCTGCTCTCCTCTCTCTTCTCTCTGTCCCTTTTCTTCGTCTCCTGTCCTCTCCTCTAGTTCTACTGTCCTCTCCTCTGAATAAAACTGCCTCTTTATCCCTTTGACCCTTATCTCTCCAAGCTATCCCTGATCCCGCTGTTTCTGGCAGGTGTGTTCGGTTGCTAAGCAACTTGGCTAGACAACTTCCATCACAGCTAGATGTACCTGTAAGTTGGAACCCTTTAGTTCTGAGTTAATTGTTAAGGGTGGATCTAAAACTAGAGATAAGATTTTGGAGAGGAGAAAGTTAAGCTTAATTAGCACATCCGCCAAGCCTTCTCAAACAGATAGTTTGGATGCTTAAGTCTGTTCTTGGCGTACAGAGGTATCTCTGACAAGATACTTTCGTCCAGGAGAATCGTTCTGGCAGGATGTAGCTAATGACGATAATTACAGGGAGGCTACTCAAGGTCCACCTGACCTAGGCAATGTATCTGTGTGGAATTCAGGAGACTTGTAATATGGTGGTCTGGACTGTTATTTCTGTTAGTCCTTGAATGTGGGTAAGGAGGAGAAACNGATGGGCCTGAGGGAAGGAAGTCTTTCCTGAGGTCCTTCTCCAAATACCTTGAATGTGTATGTCCAAAAAGTGATGAGTTCACACTATTAGCTATTTTGGGGAAAAATCAATTGGGAAAGCTATGAAGGCACACATGATATGCATAACAGAAAACAGCTGATACATAACAAGCCAAATAGTACCAAATACCCCCTGGAATTTGGCTTCCTCTGAAGGAATTCCTTGATCTCTTCAGGTAGTGGCTTTGCCATAACCAGTTGAGTTCTTATAATATATTCCTGCTGCCTGTAGCAACAAAATCAAAACTTACATAAAATATTGAAGGTTTTTTTTCCCAAAACTAACAAACGAAAATTGTACCTTGGCTACACAGTTCTCCAGTGTGAACGTGGTAGACCACAAACCTGTGTTGCAATGTCAAGCGTCTGCCTCAAGTTCTCCACCACTTTGCTGACCCTGGAACTCTGGAGGGAACAGGTATGGAGGTAATGATCAGGTTGAAGTAAATCATGTATGCGTCTCTGCATATTCTATGCACACATGTGAGATGGCTTTTGCTAACCCACAAATCTGCAGGCTCATATTTACCACAATCGAATTCTTCTCAAGTTTTATACATGAGGACACACAGTTGGGAGAGGCTTTCTAATGACTTCTTACAGTTCTTCAAGTGTCATCAACAAGGAGTTTGGCACCAAGTCCCTGTTGGAAGGAAAGAGCTTTGTCACTAGTTTCACTTGAGTCCCTGCTGTCAGTGGGTAATGAATGCGGGTCATTATCACAGTGGCTCCTGGCTGGCTGGCCTGTCTGCTAATGACTTGCTCTGCTCTGAAAGAGAAAGTTGGGTGGGCATGAATCAGGCAGGTTGGCACAGGGCAGGGGTGGTGGGAGAGGACTGAGATGGGACTTCTGCACATAGAGGCCTGACATTGCAGGCACACATTGGTTAACTGGAGTCAGGTCCCTCCAGATGAGTCAGAGCTGGCTGCAATTCAGTGAGTTCTCTATTCATAACTCCTCTCCTCAGCCTGGAGTCTGTGCTGTAGCCAGGGTGGTTCCCCAAACAGAGGTGACCTCCTTTACCTCCGGGTAGCCAAGACTCACCACAACTGAAGTTCTTNACCTACGACTCTAGACTTGTCAGAGGAGGCAATGACCAGCCTTTCTTTTCTGTTGTCACTGAGGAAGGGCCTTATCTTAGTTCTACTGTTCTATTTCTATGAAGAGACACCATGACCATAGCAACTCTTACGAAGAAAGCATTTAATTGGGGCTTGCTTACAGTTTCAGAAGTTTAGTTCATTATCATGGTAGGGAGCACGGCAGCATGTAGGCAGATGTGGTGCTGGAGAAGGAACTGAGAGTTCTACATCTGGATCTGCAGGAAGCAGGAAGAGGGAGACACTGGGCCTGGCTTGGACTTTTGAAATCTCAAAGCTCATCCCCCAGTGACACATTTTCCCCAACAAGGCCACACTTCCTACTCCTTTCAAATAGTGCCACTCCCTGAAGACATATTCAAATCTATGAGCCTATGGGGACCATTCTTATTCAAACCACCACAGGCCTCGCATAGCACTGGTTGGCCTCAAACTCCCTTTTCCTCTACCTCTGCTCCCCAAGTGTTGAGATCACAACCACATGTCACCATGCCTGACAGTGATCTGTCTTTTGAACCGAGCATTGAGCATGGGAAGCTGCCTTCACCCATTCATTCCCCATGCTATTCCTAGTGCTGAATAGGTTTTTCTCATGTTTTCCATGCATTGTCTACCCAGCTCCTCAACAAGACTGCCAGCTTCCTATAGAAAAAGCAGGAAGACTAAGTCTCTTCTTCAAAGTCCCATGCATGAGTCACATGGGAAGACTCTCTAGAATCCTAGGACAAGGACCTGGATAAAGATATTATCAGATTGTGTGATATTAAAGCTGAGAGCTGCGGGTCACCTGAGAAGACATGGCTCATACATCTGTATGAACAAGAACCTATTTCCCAGCTCCAAGGCAGACAGGAAGTGAGTATTCCATTCACCTTTGAAATGTCCTAAGGGCTGTAGAACAGTCCAAGCTAACCCCAAGTCCTTCTGTTTCCCAAGCAATCTCTAGAATGAGCAAGCATTGTACTACCTCCAGGATGACTCTGTTTATCTATCCATCCATCCTTCTACCATCTGTTTGTCTATCTGTCTACCTAACCATCCTATGCTCTGCCCCCAACTCAATAAAACTCAGTCAGTAGAGAAGTTAGAGCTTCTTCTCCCTCTCTTCATCCCTCCACCACTTCCCTCCAGAGAAGCTCCACATTCTTGGTCCATCCTATCCACTCCTTATCAGCCCTAGGTAGAACAACACAGATCATGCTTAGCATCCTTCAGGAAACCCCAACAGCCTTTAAAACCAAATCTCTGACCCCTCCCATGAGCCTCTGAAAGGATAGACTTTGCTTTCCCTCAAGTCACACCCACTGCCTCAAGCTGTAGAGTGGACACTCAGGACCAACTACTCATCCTCCTGAGCCCCTAGACTCTTCCTCTCCTCCCCCCACTCTTACCCCTCCATCTATCCCCACCATTGGACTGTCACATTCAAGACCTCTTATTCTCCACAGAGAAAACAGCTGACTCTTCCTTATCTCTGAAAGCAGGGGCCATTTGGGGGTTTTCATCCCAGGATCTCCTGGAAATAATAAGGTAAATTCAGTGTGTACCTGTCTTAGTATGGCCCTGTGCTAAGAATGGCTTTTATGTTGTTATGTGGAGCCCACCGGAGAAGACCACTCAGACACAGTTTATAGCCTCTTTTGAAAGTCTTTATTCCAGCTGGCTAGGACTACACTCAGATATTTGGGACCCAAGTATAGCTCTGATCTTTTAGAGTAAGGGACTTTTTTTTTTAAACAACTGATTGAGTCAATTTATTAAAATAGTTGACTTAGGCATATGCAATAGTTACTTCAACCTCCACTCCTGGCTCAATACTGATGGAAGTAATCTGTGTAACAACCTCGGAAGGATTGTGTAAGTCAATGAACCACTCGTGGATTTTCATATTGGAAACCATCCCATGTTTTGGAACCTTCACCACAAGGTGTTTTTCTTGTAGTGATTCTCAGTGTCTTGGTAAGCATGAGCACCTGTCCTTTCAGATTCTTTTTGTTTGCACCTCTCATCAAGCAGGCACACACTTTCTCCAGTGGCTTCATGTTGCAGCTGGTGATCATGATTCAAATTTGGTGAATAGCCATTTGGGATTCCATGGGTGTCTTTCTGGTATCTTAAAAAGCCATGGCTGTGGTGTGGCTTCCTGACCGACTTGTTCCTCAGTAGGAGCAAACAGTGGTGAGTCAGGACCTAAACAGACTGAAAAGAGGTTTGCTGCATGCAGGCACACACAGCTGGTCACTGCTGCATGCAGGCACACACCACCATTCTCAGAAAATCGAGTAAGGGGTTTTTAAAGGCATAAACTACCTCCTGTTAATCTCACGTAACAGCTGCAGGGGGAGGCTTTGTGCAAGCAAGCAGTTTAACAGAAGCTAAGTGGTTAGATAGAGAGGGGAGGTTTGCACAAGCAGGCAGTTTAACAGAAGCCAAGATAAGCTAGCTGGGGCATCTTAACCTCAGGTTCCTAGAATAGAGTTGGGCAACTTTCTACAGGGCTTCCCATCAAGGAAATCAGATTCTAGTCAAATCTAAAATGGCCTCTGCATGAATGTAAGATGAAGGAATATTGTCTTACCCCATCGCAATGTTCCAAAGCTTTTGTGGGAAACAAAACAAAACCTAAAACAAAACAGAACTTAAGAGGGAGGGAGGGAAGTGAGAAGGGGAGATTGGAAAAGCCTAAAATATCTACTCCTTGGCCCTTTGCAGAAGCTTTGTTGACCTCTGACCCGGAAGCAGACCTGATGTCTTAGAGTTACTATTGCTGTGATGAAACACCATGACCAAAGCACCTTGGGGAGGAAAGGGTTTGTTTGGCTTACTCTTCCATATCACAGTTCAACACCACAATCAAGCAGGGCAGGAACCTGGAGGCAAGAGCTGATGCAGAGGCCATGGAGGAATGCTGCTTACTGGCTTGCTCCCCCTGGCTTGCTCAGCCTGCTTTCTTATAGAATCCAGGACCACCAGCCAGGGATGGCACCACCAACAATGGGCTGGGTCCTCCTCCATGAATCACTAATTAAGAAAATGCCCTACAGGCCTGTCCCACAGGTGTTTTCTCAGTGGAGGCTCCCTCCTCTACAATGACTCTAGCTTGTGTCAAGTTGACATAAAGTCATCAGCATGCCTGACAAGTAACAGGTACTCAGCAAACACTGTCAGGGAAAACCCTCCCAGTTGTCAGGAGGAGGAGGCTGTGCTTCCTGGTGAGAAGTGGTTTTTAGTTCTAATGCGTTCTGATGTGTTCAGGGCAGTTTGGCCACAGAGCTCTTGGGTTCTGGTTTCTGATTCTGGGAAGGATGACTGAAGTCTCTGAAAGCTGAATCTGAAGCAGTTTGCTGGCATTAAGGGAAGGGACACCAAAGAGTACATTTCAGGTATAAACATTAAAATTTGCATTAAAAATTGCCCAAGGTTTAATATCAAATCTTATGTCTGGGGGGAGGTGTTTGTTTTCTCCTTTCCAGAGAGTTCCCAGGATACAGCCATTCTTTCATGGGCACAAAGACAAAGGGGAGAGCTAACGAATTTACGTACGATTTAATCCAGTAACAGCAGGTCTCCTTTATGAAGTATGCTATATATATCCCATTATCCTGTAATAAACCTTTATGAACTCACACTGTTTTCCAAAACACATGTATCACCAACTCCAGAGCTAACATAAGCCTTGTGTTGAAAGATAATATTCCTGAGAAATTAAAGTGAGTCCCGTAGTGAAATAATTTGACATTTCAGGAACCATTTCTTCCGCACATTGAATGTCAAGGAAAGCAGAAGATGGTCTCTAATTAATGCTCAAGAGCCAGGAACAGAACAGACTCATTCTCACCTAAGTCCAGTGCTTGAGGCTGATTAGTCAGATAAACAGGTCCACCGAGTAATAAATATTCTGTCGCCTTGTCTAGTTCCTCTTCCGAGAGAAAGGCAATCTCCAGTACTGCCACTAACAAAATAAATGGAGGTGCTTGGGCTTATTTCCTGAGCCTTTTGGCCATGCTTTGTGACCTATAATTTGGCTCAAATGAAAAGCTAAACAAGAATGTGAGTATTCCAGGTGATGGAGACATACAACAGCTTGAAGTCAAGAGGAAGAAGGGCAGGTTGCAGGGCCAGGGCTGAAGGGAATGGCTGGCACTCTGTAGGAGGAGGCTGACAGATCAGCAGGGCAGGTCCTCTTTGAGTGTGTGTGTGTGTGTGTGTGTGTGTGTGTGTGTGTGTGTGTGTTGGGGTGGGCATGAGGACACCTTCAGGGCAAATTAGCAAACAAAGGAATAGACACTTGTGATGTCCAAGTAGCTGGCCTCAGAAGGAGAGGATTGCTTGGAAATGTTTGTGGACACTTGTGTTTGGAAATGTGGGTGTGAGAGATGACTGCGGTAAGGGACATGGTTTCCTTCATAAGCTTCCTGGTTCTTTGCCCACATAAAGGCAGATGCTCGCTTTGCAGGGCTTCTGTAAGCCTGGAGAGAGGATCTAAAACACTGGAGAATGCCCACCACTTGTTTGGGATGCAGTACCCATTACTGATTTATTCTGCAACATCTGACATCTCCAAACATCTTTTCTTGTAACCATAGCAACTACTCTGTAGGCTTTATCATAACTAGCTAAGTTGTGAAGTCCTTACTCCTTATGAAGTAGGGCTTACTACTGTCTTTACCTTATAGATGGGGAAACCGAGGTTCAGACAGGATAAAACTAAATTACTTACATTGACACGCCAACCATGGANCTGAGATATAGACCCAGATATAGAATCTTCTCATATTCACAAAATCAATTTGCTTATTATGTATAAATCAGCCACTTGAATCTTAAAAATGATTGCTAGGGCACATGCCCCATTGTCAACATGACTTTGCATAAGGAGCTGTTGAAGGCAGAGTCTGAATGGATTGTCGTTGGCTAGTTAGTCACAAAGAATCCAAGCCAGGACCAACATAACTTCAGCTTGTGTGCCATTTTAATTAACTGCAGGTCTGCTCAAATAGTATGACCCCCTAGATATTGCATCAACATCCCTCTCCTCCCAGCTTCGTGCCTGATACATATCAAAACCAATTGAAGAAAAGGCTCTTGGGATCAAGATCCTCCCAGAGGCCAGCAGGTTCCATCCACTGGTGTGGTTTTTATAGATTTTTGTTTCTACTTACATCATATATGCATATATAGTCACACCTAATATTTACATACAATATTTAATAATAACCAGGTATCCAAATTAATTTTATCTTCAAAAGAAACAGCAGAGAGGAAAATCTTAAGAGCCAGAAACAAGAAATGGCAGATGAAATCTACATACGTATTGGCAGGCAGGTACTTCACCTGCAAAGTGTGCTCTCTGGCAAGATAGAATTATTACCTACTCTAGTCTCTGTAAACTGAGAAACTTATCCAGGATCTCATTCGTACCATTCATTAATCACAACTATGAAAACCTAGACGTGGAAACCACCTTGAAGTTGAGTGTGTGGAGATTCCAGCCCCAGTCATTGTCTGCCTGCCTCTCCATCACAGTGTGACCTCGCCAGCTTCATGTTCAGGACTGGGTCAGTCACACAGCACCACATAGCACTCTAGCTGGACAGTGAGAAGAAACACTCTGAGTGTCACTAATGGACCGGAGGACCACTGTGACCTTAGGCATGCTGGAAAACTAAAATCGCAGCTTCTTTGTCCAGAAATGGCCTACCCTCACACCTTTCCCTAGTGACACCCTGCTGGCTTTAAAGTAACCCACCAGACAGCTGAGAGAGGCCAGAGCTGCTGGCACTTGTGAAATCCCCAGCCCTTTGATCATGAGAAGAGAACCCTTTGGAGATATGTTGCTTCTAGATACAAAACTTCCTGTTGATTGTTACCAGTGAAGTGCATAAGAAAATACCAATGAAAACACAAGCATTTTGACTACCCAGCTGTCAGGCAGATCATACATATTTTGAAGTAAAATTTTCTAATGACTGTATTTCTTAAAAAAAGAATCACAGATGTACATGTCAATAAAATCCCTGAAACCTTACAAGTTCAAAAAAAAAGCATAACTGAACTCGTCAATTAATTCGGCGTTCAATTAACGCCGGGCGGTGGTGGTGCACGCCTTTAATCCCAGCATTTGGGAGGCAGAGGCAGGCAGATCTATGTGAGTTCAAGGCCAGCCTGGGCTACCGAGTGAGTTCCAGGAAAGGTGCCAAAGCTACACAGAGAAACCCTGGCTCGAAAAG
>LZPO01007950.1:441837-457411 GCA_001675575.1 Neotoma lepida
GAGAGAGAGAGAGAGAGAGAAATCGTTATATTATACAAACAGATAAATATCAACAACCACTTTATTTTTTAAATAATAAGGATGCTGTTGGCAGGTCTAAGTGTGAAGATGTCTACTCTTTGAAGAGCTAAATGCACCTCTCATCTCCATGTCACTCCATCTTTGGGTTGAAGTTCTGAATTGATATTGTTTGTTGANCATTTTGGCTATTAGCTTTCTATGATAGGGTTCATTTCTTCAGCAAATTCTCTAACAAAAAATCATCTGGAATGTACCAGATNTTAAACATGAGACAAGTACTATGTGTTTTAAGAACTTTTAACATTCCAACTCTCCCCCTCTCTTTTCTAAGTGATCCAACAACATTATCTGATAGGTTTAAACCTGATGGGAANCCCACAGGTTCTCAATCTGTGGGTCAAAACNCCTTTCACTAATCTCCATCTCCAAAANCATTCACATTACAACTCATAACAGTGGCAAAATCACAGTTATGAAGTANCTAAAAGAAATAATTTTNTGGTTGGAGGTCANCACAACAGGAGGAACTGTATTAAAGGGTCACAGCATTAGGAAGGCTGGGAACCACTGGTTTACACTGACTTTTNTTCAGTTGATTTCTCCTCATTNTGCTATGGGTGCCCATTTTANTGAATTAGAAAGGAATACCCATACAGCTGTGGCTTTCCTGTATTGTGTCTGTTACTCTGTCTCTTCTGTGGCCTGAAGANGTGTTTGGAGGCACATGAGGCAGCCTTAAAGACTGCCAGAGCCTTCCTCTATGAGACTNGGGGAACCAGGACCCTGTCTAAAGGGCAGGCCAGAACCCAAATCTTCAGTCACGCTCTACTGCTGTGTGGGTAGATTACATGGTCCTTAAGCACTCCGCAGGAGGAGGCCCAAGCTGGCATCAGCAAGTCTAACTCGTGGTTCGTCCTGCTTTTAGGACTCACCCNGAACCCAGCACTCCAGTGCTCTCTCATGGAAAANAAGACAAAGGAAACAATGAGGTCCTCAGATTACAAGCAGGCCTTCCTCAGATGCCAACACTACACCTCCGGACTTCCCAGCCTCCACAACTGGAAGAGAGAAAATTCTCTCTTTCTAAATTGTCCAGTCTTGGGTATTCTGTTATAGCAACAGAAACAAAGAGACATAAAACTCAGCAAAGGATNCTGTCATGTCAAAGACAGAGCCTGAGCTCTGTAGATAGTGGGAGAGCCATAAGGGCATAGCATTTCCTGTTACTGGGAATTCCCGGTGGGAAATGATCTAACCTCAACATGACACACTCCCTGAAAGTCCTGAGGTAAAGGTTCCCTCAAGCCTGCTTGTTCCCAGCTGCAAAGGAATCAAGGTTCTAGAAACTCTTTTCTCCTNCTTCTTCAGNTAGAGACAGTCTGGTATGGAACTTCACTGGTTTTTCTCCAGGTGAGAGGCATGAAGCACGAAGTCAGAATCATCCTGTCTGCAGAACTATGGCAGGANGGGGGTCTGCCCACCAAGNAGGCTTTGCNTTGTCTTCAAAACCCCAGGGGAATTAGGTTTGGAATTCACNCTGATACTGTTCAGTGGGTCTTCTGACTCCCAGGATTCAGGAAATAGGACTCANATGGATAGCTCTATATCTNCACTCAAGATTAGTTGAGGTAAGACCGTCTTGACTCCTAGGTCTTCATTTCTCCCTGTTCATCAGTCAGAGGCTTCAACTGGAAGTGAAGACCATTGACAGTTGTCCCAGACTGTTTTCTTTTGTTGTGATAAAGCCCCGAAGCCACTCAGGAAGGAAAGNATTTCCTAACTTCNTGGAGGGAAGCCAGGAGCTCAAGCAGGAACCTGGAGGCAGAAACTGAGGCAGAGATGATGAGGAATGCTGTTTACTGGCTTGCTCTTCAAAGCTTGCTCAGCTACCTTTCTTACACAACCCAGGCCACCTGCCTAGGAATGTCACTCTTCACAGTGGCCTGTGCCCCTACCACTACCACATCAATCAAGAAAATGTCCCACTGACTTGCCTATAGGCCTGTCTGATAGAGGCAATTCCTCAATTGAGGTTCCCTCTCTTCCCAGATGTGTCAAGATAACAACCAATACTAGCCATCACGATCACCTTGGTAACATCTACTCTCCTCTCTGTCCTCATCTATAAGATCATTGTATGGGTTAGCAGTGTACCTGATTTAAAACACACACACACACACACACACACACACACACACACACACACACACACACACGAGAGAGAGAGAGAGAGAGAGAGAGAGAGAGAGAGAGAGAGAGAGCGAGAGAAATCTGCCTACTTGTCACCCTGTATAAACATAGTGACCTCATGTGAGAAATGATATTTTTCTGTCAGAACTGATTAGCTTGACAAGGGCCCATGATTCCTGAACTTTCTCCTTCCCATTCCGCTTTGGACCAATTAGCCAATAGTGTCAGATTATGCAGCCAAGCTCCCACCAATAGGATGAAATGTAGCCACCACCTAAGTCAGGGATAAAAGACAATGACCATCTTGGCCACATGTGCTTGCTCACCTGGCTTGGGTTCTGGCACACACATTCCTTTTGCAAAAAGAAATTGCCTTGCTAGGTTACTTTTGCTCTGTGTGTTCATTTGTGCAACACCAAATTTTTCCCCAATACTGTGACTAAGTTCCAGTCAATGAAGTATGATTTGAAGTTTTTTGATAAGNATCTAACACAAAACTGGAAAAGATGGGTACATTTAGGTCATCTGTTGCTTTGCCTTTATATCCTTGGTTCGTTGTTTTCCTGCTTCCTGAAAAGCAAATACAATGGCTAGAACTCTTGAGTCATTTTGNCAGCTCAAGGNTGAGAAAGACCCACCAAGANTGGCAGAGCATAAAAGTGGAAGATACCCGGGACCCTGAAGGTAGGTGGAAACTTCANACTAGATCCCTTGGCATCTTCTAGAGTTTTGGAGAAAACAATGTTCNATTGAGTCTACTTTAGCACACAGACCCTGGCACTGTTGGAGCAAAGAAAAAGTACCCCCTATACTTCCATGTTAGTATCAAGGTGGCTCAATGTTCATGGAACAGTGACAGATCTCACACATGTGGAACAGTGCTGGATTCTGGAGNTTCGGTGCTGAGCAGTGACTGTCTGCTGGCATGTAGCTTGGACTTGCAACCGGACTTGTGTAGGCAGAGCGAAGGTGATGATGATGTCACTGCACTAAGCCTGGCCTGGAGAGATGCTCCTTAGACGTGGGGTGTGAAGGGGTGCAAGAAGGAGAGAAAGAAAGTCACGCCACTTTGAAGGAAAGCTCCCCAGAGCATCCGCACCTTAAACTGAGGCCTTCTTCAAGGCTCACTGGCTGATTAGAACTTCAATAACTGTGGGGAATTTGGGGTGTTTCAGGTCCAGAGTCTAATACAAAGTCTTGGGCCATCTTTAGACCCCTAGATAGCCATTTTTGCCCACCTCTTTGTCAGACCAAACATCCTGTGATNAGCAGATAAAAACCTTTTGGAGTGTATTAGCATAAAAACTGTATGTAGTTTCTACCAACCAAAGACTTAAGAGTGGTCAGATACTGGGTGAGGCCCACGGCTGTACTGTAACTGCCTACTTAATACTTTATGTGTTCTGTTACTTTAAAAGCTTCATGAAACTGCTTCCACATGGAATTTAGGACAATAGATGTGTTCCCAGGCCACAGTCACTTGTATTAAGTTCCATCTTTAATGTCTCTTATTCCCTTTGAGGTGAGAGTTTTGTTTGTGTGAGGACCAAAGGAAGGTGGAGGGGAAAGACTGTGTCCTTACCCACAAGGTACATTGATGGGGATGTCTTTTTGTACGTTGTGAATATGTGTTGTTCTGATTGGCTGATAAATAAAATGCTGATTGGCCAGTAGCCAGACAGGAAGTATATGTGGGATAAGCAGAGAAGGAGAATTCTGAGAAGAGGAAGGCTGGGGAGGAGACGCCAGCCACGGCCNAAGGAACAACATACCAACAGACCGGTAAANCCATGGAACACATGGCAAAACATAGATTAATAAAAATGGGTTAATTTAAGATTTAAGAGCTAGCTAATGAGATGCCTGAGCCATTAGGCTGTAAGTTTGTAAATAATATAAGCCTCTGTGCGTTTACTTGGATCTAAGTTGCCTCAGGAGCCGGGCAGGACCGGACAAAACATTCTGTCTACAGTATATGGTTCTTATCCTGCCTATGTACTCTGCAGCTGTTCCCTATGAACTGCTGCATGCCCTTGTTGGGCCAGGGGAGGCTCACAAATAACACAAGAACGTTACAAGATGAGTAAGCCCTTCCTTGACGTTGTGTAAACAGTGTTACATTGCTCGGGGAGAGATTCTGTTCTGAAGCTGCCTATAAGCAGGGCAGGAACTTCCTGAGNTGCAGCTTTCAGAAGTAGTCACCAGTCCCTGGGTGGACCCTTCAGTGACGCACCCANACTCAGTCACCCATACTCCTAGAAGTAACCCCAATAAACTCATTGGTTCAAGCTAGAATTGGATGCATCATTTCCCACTCTCTATCTGGTGTGAACAGAAATGAATCCCCCAGGAAAAGTGTCATCCCACATGACACCAACTGCACATGGGAGGTTGAGGAAAGGAGTTTGGCCCTTTAGAATTCTTGGTAGATAATTTGTGTACAACCAGAGTAAAGTAGCTGTTGCCCGTTAGGCTCCCATTCGTGTTTACCTACAAAGCAGACAGTATTTACTGATACTTTCAACTGAAACTTGATGCCCGTGGGCCTTACTCTTGTCTTTGAAGTACTCCAGCTTTCTGTTTTTCAAATTTATTGACTTGTTTTTGCAACGCAGCCTTTTCTACAGGATCTAGAAGGTACAGAGGACACCCTTGCTCTCAGGAGAAATTCTAGTGTCTCTGTAAGTCATTGATACTGGACAGCTTCGTTCCCAGGAGCATTTGATACCCAGTGAAAGACATTGGCTTTTCCCAGGAATCTCATTCCAGATCAATAGTGTGAAAAATATGTCAGGAGGCAACAGAATGTTCATCATTTACACTCTTGCCCTAAAAAGACTTGAACTTTAGGGCTGAGTAGATGGCCCGCTAAGAGCACGTGTTGTGAAAGCATGGGGCTGTGAGTTCAAATCTCCAGATACTTCTGTATGTGTCTGTAACCCTAGNGTAGGAAACAGAGATAGGTGGATCCCCAGAAGTCTCTGGGGAGTTAGCCTATCCCAAGCAGCAAGCTCAGGTTCAATGAGAGACCCTGCTTCCCTGCGTCAAGGAAATAAGGCAGAGGATGGTAGAGCAGAAGACCCAATGCTGGAGTGGGGGGAGCTGAGTTTTGGAACTCCACANGTCTCTGTTAAAGTCAGAAGTGTGAACATGTTAAAGGGTGAAGTGAGGGGGCCTTCTCAAAGGAGTCATGTGGCTCTGTCTTCAAGAGTGCAGCAGAAGAATTGGAGAAATGGCTCAAACGTTAAGAGCACTGGCCACTCTTCCAGAGGACCCAGCTTTAAATCCCAGCACCCACATTATGGTTCACAACCATCTATAACTCAAGTTCCAAGGGATCCGCTCTCCAAGGACTCCAGGCACACATGTGGTGCACAGACGTATGTGCAAGCAAAACATCGATACACAGAACATAAAAATAAAAAGAATGCAGCTGAGCCTCTCCATTGAGAATTGTACCCACGGTACCACTGTGTTCCCTTCCACTCTGCTGCAGGGTGGGAGACTTAGGGAACACAGGCCCCTTGCCTACAGCTGGCAATCTCATCCGCCCTGTTGTCTCCAATCCTGGGACTAAGGATGCCAGGGCTTACCTGGAGTCCTTCTGCAGCTTCTGTGGCCTGGAGTGAGGTAGCCTGGACAGGTGCTGCAGTTCCATAATACATCTGCTACGCCCTATCTTCTTTTGTTTTATTCAAAGGTAATCATTGCAGGGAAATTGGTGCCATTCCTCAGAAGAAAAACATAGCCTGGGGAAATTTGTGACTTTGGGGGTTTAGCCCAAAATCCTGAGTCAAACTCCAATGGCTGAGAGGAACTGTTTGTTCTAGGTACTTGGCAANCACCCCAGAAATGGGGGGAGTTTACAAACACAATAGGAAACTTACTTGAAAACCGATGCTCCATCCATTAGGCAATGTGTCCTGAATCCAAATTCAAACAGTAAGAGTTTGCTGTTGCCTCTTTTCTCAGAGAGGCAGGGGAAGAAGATGCAGGAGGAAGAAAAATACATAAGCCATATTCTGGGGCTGAAAACACCACCCTACCTGGGTTCACCCAGACTGCTTACTTGGGCCACT
This sequence comes from Neotoma lepida, assembly GCA_001675575.1. NCBI lineage: Eukaryota > Metazoa > Chordata > Mammalia > Rodentia > Cricetidae > Neotoma > Neotoma lepida. The sequence goes on from LZPO01007950.1 coordinate 448,128, forward strand.
TGGGTAGTGTCTCAGTCCAGCATAGCACAGCTTCCCCTTCTCATATGGAATATCAAGGAGATGGAAGTACCTGAACTGGCCATCCCATAGGCCTACACTTTGGCCCTTGCTTCCATTGGATACAGACACTGTGGACTTGAAAGCACTGTAAAGGGTTTCCAGTCTTATCCAATCAAATGAACATTAAGGTCTCAGGTATTTTTTTGATCACTTGGTGTAGAAATCATCCTTGATGGGAGAGGGACCAGACAACTTGATATGAACACTCCACCTGCACCTGAAACGTAGAAGCTTCCCATTGTCACATCTGACCTACCAAGTACACCAAGCCATACGATTGATTTGCCTGGAGAGCATCCTATTGAAAAAGAAACAGTGCCCAACACTGGCATTCAGTTTTTACTGCTACACATTTTAAACCAGGCCGTCCAGATTGTGGACACCTGATTCTCGGGACCAGTGGAAAGGCTTCTTGGGTGAATGGCTTGTGGAAACACAGCCAAGGTCCATGTCAGAGCTGAGGGCCACCCCCTCCCACCAGGAAGTGATGGGGACATTCTAAAGTTGACCAGTTGACAGCTCCACAAGCATCCTGCCAACCACAGAACTGTAGACCTTATATTAAAATGAGTTTTCCTTTGTTTTTGTTTGATTAGCTTGGGTGTTCTTGTTGTTTTGAGGTGGAGTTTCAGGAGAGGAGAGGCCCAGACTGGCTTAATACTGGCTCTATATACCTGGAGTAACTTTAAATAGGAGTTGCAGGTTACATGGATTATATCACAATATGAAACTACTTTTCTTTCTTTTCTTTCTTTCTTTCTTTCTTTCTTTCTTTCTTTCTTTCTTCCTTCCTTCCTTCCTTCCTTCCTTCCTTTCTTTCTTTCTTTCTTTCTTTCTTTCTTTCTTTCTTTCTTTCTTTCTTTCTTTCTTTCTTTCTTTCTTTCTTTCTTTCAGAAAGAGTCTCACATAGCCTAGGCTATCCTTAAACTCATTATGTAGCTAAAAATGACTTTGAACTGCTGAGCCTCCTGAGTCTGCTATAGGTGTGTGCCACCGTACTGTCCTCACAGTGCTTCGGATCAGACCCTGTACGTCATGCATGACAGACAGGCAAGCGGTCAACCAGCTCAGCTGCATTCCTACCAGGCTCCTCAATGAAACTGTGATTTGAAAAAGCCAATGGTTTGTGCATGTCGACTTCATTTGGCAAGCTAAACTCACAGTGTCAGTGCAGCTATGATTCCCTAAGCAAAGCAGCCAGCCCCTCCAAACCCACAGACACCAGGGTCCGGGAACTGTCCAGGAAGTCTCGGTGCTGAACTGCTGGGGTGCCTGGCTCCTAGGCCGGAACCTGCAGCACACCCAGGTGGCAGCCTGCCCCAACACCTGGCCCCCTTAGTGCCCAGGCTCTGACCCTCTGCACCACCACTAGTCTGTCAAGGGCCACCACTCGGATACTTCTCCATGTGGAACCACCAGCGCTTCTTGTAAGACGTGGCTTAGCAGCTGCCTTCTCTGGGACCCTGCCTGAATTCCAGTGTCATTGGCTGCCTTGGAAAGTCCTTGATGCTCAGGTTGGTCATGTAGCATCTTCCTACTAGGCTCCCATCTCTTTTAAGGTATGAATGAAGACATGTCCATAACCTAGCAAGGAGTGAAACCACCAAGCACTTTCTGTGTCAACATACCATGACATCATGCTCCTGATGTCACATACCATGAGGTCATAGTCTGTGCAGTATTTCATCTTCACAAAACCATAGGAGTTAAAATTTTGAATTGCACTTTTCTAGTATGGAAAATGGATCCAGTAACTTTCTGAAGGTCACAAGAACCCAGCAGAACCTATATTTGAGCTGAGACTGTACCCAGCTGCAGTGCACAGCCTCTTGTGAATGACTACAGAGATCTTCTAAGACTAGAGTTTGTCATCTATTTACCCCAAAGCAACTTCCTTTGTCCCCTGGCTGTCTCCTGCTTCCTCATGTCCTCTACCTCTGCATCCTCAGGCAGAGGACTTGTGTCAGGTCCTGGCTTTTCTAAAGGTTGACTTCATCTAAGATGTGTGTCAAATGGCTCTTTGTTTTCTTGGACCAAATGCATACCTCTTGAAGGGGCAATGTCCTGACTTTGTGAGCCTGCCTAGCTGCCAAGCCAGCCTCTGCATAGGCTTTGGACTAAGTAATGTTTTTTTTGCCAAAATTTCCAAGTAAGTCCTTCTGAATCTAAGATTCATGCTAAGTGTGAGTGCTGTGATAAAACAATGACCAAAAGCAACTTGGGGGAACAAAGGATTTATTTGACTTATAGGTTATAGTCCATCTTTAGGGAAGCCATGGCAGGAACTCAAGGCAGAAACTTGAGCAGAGANCATGGAGGAATGCTGCCTTCTGGCTTATTCCTCTAGCCTGCTCAGCCAGCTACCTCTCTTACACAGCCCAGGCCCACCTGCCTAGGGACAGCATCACCTACAGTAGACTGGGCCCTCCCACATAGTTAGCAATCAGTAATACCCTACAGACATGCCCACAGCCAATCTGATGGAGGCAATTCCTCAATTAAGATCTCCTCTTCCCAGGTAGGTCTAGGTTTGTGTCAAGTTGACAAAAGCTAACTATGACACTGGTACACCAGTCACCAGACACTGGGGGAAAGGATTCCAGCAAAGCAAAGGTGATATCACAAAGAGGTACAGAGCATCTCATTGCCATGGTAACAGCTGCTGAGCTTCCAACACAACCTGTAGCCCTGGTAAACTCCAATATGTCATCTCATTTTTAATGAAAAATAGTAGCATCCCACTAACTCCATGTGGAGAATTCTGACCTGACACCAAGGCAGGTCAGCAGGATGTCATCAATTCAGCNCAGGGTTTCTCTGGATATCAGAGTGTTAAGCTATGCAAAATCGTAGATTGCCTTGAATATCGCTGGAGCTGGAGTTTCTGTAAACATCCCCCTCTTCTGCCCCTGATGCTGAGCACTCCTAGGATGGAGCTAAGTGGTCCACATAGTGACAAGGGCATGATCTTGAAATCAAACATAGATCCAGTTTCTTTCTTCTGAGTTTAAGGGCATGGAGTGTTTACAGTAAATATCGCCTATACATTGGCAAGAATAACACAAAACACCTGTCTCCTCTGACATTCTCAACAGCTGGGACAACTGTCACTGTTGACTGTCAATAGAGTGGATCAAAACAAGTGGGAGCTTTGCAAGGTCACCTCAGGTAGATGTCACCAGGACTTCAGTTTCCAGGGATTGCCAGCTCTCATGTCTTCTTGTCTTCTGGCAACCACAGATCCTGAGTCTATCTGTGCATGGCATGGTCAGGTGTGCAGTCAAACTCTCTGTGGACGGTCTCTACCCCACACCTACCACCCGCCCAACCCTGAGCTTCAACATTCTCTTATTGCTTCTCTGTGTTGCAAAGGTCACCCTAGAAAAAGCTTATTCTCCTTCCAGCAAGAATGCCATCTTCTCTATCTATTTTAATCTAAGCAGCAATGCCACATGCTGCCCTTGATGAATTTTCTGGGGTTGATGGATTGCTGGAGACATATCTAGCATGGCATCCATTTGGTCTCCATCTGTGCCTCCCTCTTCCGCACACTCTTCCTATTAAGCAGTGCTCACTCTCTTGAGGCCAAGCTCGGGGGCCTGAGACTGCTCATCCTGGGTGTGCCTCCTTTTAAAATGGGACCTTAGGTTTTTCACAAGATCCTTGTGCTTTATGATGGANGCTGTAGGAAAGCTGAGAGCTCACTGGTTGTAACCTGAATCTAGGAGCACATTCGGGATCCCAGATGCTCCTGGAGAAGATGCAAACAAATGGAACCTTTACATACTGCCAGTGAAAACATAAATTAGTGCAGTCACTATGGAAGTCACTGTGGAGGATTTTCAGGAGAAAAACTAACACNAGATCTCCCACGTGACCCAGCAACAGTACCCCTGGGTGTTCATCCCGAAGACTCCACACCGACATGTCACAGAGACNCTTGTACGTCAGTGTTTACTGTGGCGCTGTTCACCATAGCTAAGGAATGGAGACAACCTAGCTAAGGACAAGACAACCTCTTGTTGGAGGCATCCAACAAGAGAGGAATGAGTAATGAAAATGTGGTGTATACATCATGGAATTGTGTGGTGATTATATTATGTCCCCCAAAATAGTGTGTACCCTAATAAAACTTATTTGGGGTCAGAGAACAGAACAGCCACTAGATTAAACATAGAGGTTAGGCAGTGGTAGCACATGCCTTTAATCCTAGCATTCCCGAGGCAGAGATCCATCCAGATCTCTGTGAGTTCAAGGCCACCCTGGAAACAGCCAGGCATGGTGGCACACACCTTTAATTCCAGCACCTGAGATCTCATGTCTTTGCTTGAGAAAGACACTTGCCTTTAATCCCAGAAAGTAGTGGCAGGAAGCAGAAAGGTATATAAGGTGTGGAAACCAGAAGCTAGAGGGCCTCTTAAGCTTTCAGGCTTTGAGCAGAGTTGAGCTGAGATTCATTTGGGTGAAGACTCAGAAGCCTGCAGTCTGAGGAAACAAGATCAGCTGAGGAGTTGGCAAGGTGAGGTTGGCTGTGGCTTGTTCTGTCTCTCTGATCATTCAGAATTTACCTCAATACCTGGCCTGGTGTTTTCAATTAATAAGACCGTTTAAGATTTCGCTCTACAGAATTGTTTCTAGCCATAACAAAGAACAAAGTTAAATCATTCATAGGAAAATGGATGCAACATCAAGTGAATTAAGTCAATCTCAAAAGGTCAAATAACTGATTTCTCTCATTTGTAGTTCTTGGATGTCACATAGATACATGAAAGTGTGCATGCATATATAACATGAACACAAAAGTAAAACTAAGTCAACAGGAGGTATTAGTGGGAGCAGGGAGGGGCAGGAAAGTGAAATGTATGGAGATCTGATGGGGCTCAACGTGCAATATACACATATACAAAAGTTTAGCACTAATTGAGAGATACCATAAAAATAAAATNGGGATGGTGGGTGGCTCCGTGGATAAACTGTTTGCCTCTCAAGAGTGGCAGCCCGAGTTTGGATTCCCAGTTCAGATCCGTGTAAAAGCCAGACTGACATGCCCCCTCCACCTGTAATCCCAGCACTATAGAAAAGTGAAGAGATCCCTGCAGCAAGCTGGGTAGCTGGATTAACTAAACCAGAGACCTCCAGGGTCAAGAGAGAGATTGTGCCTCAGTATATATGGTGGAGAGCAATTGAGGAAGATACCCGATATCAACCTCTGACCTCCACACTCTTATGCAGACTTGCATTGTGTAATACACACATGTGTGCCCACACTCATGCAAATATGCACACGTACACACACATCCCCACATACCAACATCAAGTGATTTTTTTAAAAAGAAGAAGAAGAAATAAGCATCCTTCTTCTGTGGTCTAACTGACCTGCCCTTCCCACAGAAGGGGAGTTGTAAATGAAGAAGCAGAGAAGAGCAAAGGAGAGAGACACTTCCTCCCCGGTGTACAGCCCTTGTGAAGGATCCATCAGTCACCTTTATTGGAACTTCACCCATCCTCTGCCTGCCCCAAGCCTAACCCAAGCAGCAAATGTTGTTTTACAAAGAAAGATGAAAACCACCCCCACTGCCCTTTCATATTCGTGTGAAATTACTGCCATGACCAGGTACAGTTTCAGATCAGCAAAGCAGAGGCACCACCAGCTTCCAATTAGCTGTGTCTGTCAATGACTCATCCCACGGAAGTGTGAGACCTGTGCACTGAGCAGGCCGGCTTCTCCAGCTGCCTAACAGAATCCTACTCTGAGATGCAGCCCAGCTCAGATTACTTATGTTACAGTCACAGCAATGAACAAGGACCCAGAGCTGCCTGGCTGGTGTGTGAAGAAGATTGTCTTAGGAAAAGAGCTCGGGGGTGTCCCATTCCATCCCANCTGTGAGTCTGCAGCTCTGATGCGGCGAGATAGTGATGACCACGACTCCAGGAAGGTGTGTGTGTATCGGGACCCCTCTCTGAATCCCAGCACTGAGGTCATGCTTACAACTGCGGTTCAGACTGAGACAGTGTTACCTTTGACAGTGGGCATTTCACCTCCCTGAAGACTAGCAGTGCAAAGGAATCCCTTTCTGTAAGTGCCCCAGCTGCCCTGGCCTCATGAACCGATATCTCANCCATGATTCATACTTTAATCACGTGGAAGGCTGTGGCTCATATGCCTCACACCTGCTCCTGCAGAGAGCTTCAAGTCTTCATGCTTACTACTTACTCAGCCTGGAAATTTTTCTCTCCTGTGCCAATTAGTTCCAACTCATACTTCCATCCCTCTTATAAATATCTCTCTCCCCTAAAGTCTCCCATGACCCCAAGCCCAGTCAGGCTAGCATCTGTTTCCTACCACAGTCATGCCACTTACCCAATAGAATTATGGCTGCATAGCCGCTTTCNGATTTCCTCTAGTGGACAGCAAGCCTCATAGAGGGCAATTCCTCTTGGTGGTGCCATGTGGCTCTATAGAGATTCATGCTCAGTTACTAATGTTTGCACCAATATGCTAAGACTGACCTTCTAGTTACATTACCACCTCCTCCTGTGTTCCTGGTAAAAGAAAGGCCTATTTCTTCTGGAGATGAATGGGCAGAAGACATTTCTCCCATTTTGCTCCAAGGCATCATGGCANTTCCCACAGGCTCCATGGGTTTTCCACATAGAAACTGGATGGCTTCCCTATCTATCTGTAGAATAGGAATTTTTAGCAGAAGCCTCCTAGTGACTTCTCTGGGTTAGAATGAGCACCCTCCCTTCCCAAAGCTGATGGGAAGACGACACTAGTCCTAACAGCACGGCATGAAACTATAGAGCAGAGGCAGCTTGTTCAGCATCACAGACTTGTTGGTGGTGACCTTTGGCCTGTGCAGAGATGGAGGAAGTGTACAGAGCCCTCTCCTGACAAACCACACCCACCCAAGGCACAGCTCAGGCTGCCATTCTTAGTATAAGAGAGATCACCATGGTGCCTGCTCCAAAAGGTCAAGCAGGCCTCTAGTAGCCCTCAGAATTCACCTCTTTAGGGAGCTAATTCAGGTCTTAATGCTAAGTTCTATCAGTGTGCAGTCAGGACCAGCTTGCTTATCTTTTGATTCCTGACAGTTAGAGGCTGTGTTATGAGCCCCTAAGATCATTGTGCAGCAGGAGATAGGTGTAAGTTCTCAGAGAGGTCACGTGAAGGGTGCCTCATCTTGGTCCACTGGATAGTAGTTGGTGTTATGTGTCACTATTTCCTCAGTAGTCTAGAACAGGGTANCCAACCTCTTTTCCTCTCTGGGCCACAATGAATGAATTGTCTTGGGCAACACATTAGTCAGGGTGTGCAGCCAGGAGACCATGGGCTGCGCAAAAATGTGTTTATTTGGGGAGACACCATTCTCATCTACACAGTTCATACTCCAGGACCACACAATAGAGTAATAACAACAACAACAAAAAAGAAAAAAATCATCCCCGCACCCCACACAAATCTTACAGTGTTTTATGAATGTTTATGATTTTGTGTTGAGTCACTTTTTTGGCTACTTTGGCCATCAGCAGCCTGCAGACCACAGGTTGGACACCCCTGACTGAATAATCTGCAAAAGTCCATACAAAAAGAGCAAACAAAAGAACAGAGCNAGTTTCTGTGTGATTAAATTATTACAAATAATTGCAAGCCTCTTTGTTTTCTACTTTGGTCCAATTCTGGAGGACTCAACAGAGAAAGGCATTCACACTTTGAGCTACACATCCCTCCTTCCCTTTCCCGATGTAGTCCACCTTCCTGGGGTTCACTCAACCTGTCTGCCCTGTAGTTTCAGGTTTGTACAATGAGAGAAGAATAAACAAGCAGATGAATAAACAATTCAAATTCTCTTGGTTCTTGAAACACACACCNTGACTCTGTTCACCCATAAATGACTNTAGCAAAGTTCTCTAATGTNATATGAGTGGCCCCCCTCCTCTGAAAAGGGAAGATAGGACCTCCTCCTGGCAAGTAAGTATATAAATGTTTACTTACATAAAATGTAATTATATAATAAAAATAATAAATAAATAATATAAATATAAATAATAAATAATATAAACTTACATAAAATGTAAGTTTCAAACCAAGCTCCTCCTGCCCAGGGCCTGGACTCTTAAATGTGTACTGAAGAGTACCTCCCCCCTAAGCAAGAGATTTGAGTCCAAACATCAGAGGTTCCTCGACAGGAACGAGGTGTGGGGACTGGGGGAGGGGTGTGAGGAATGTTCCCATTCAAAATTACCAGCATTCCTTAAACTCTAGAAAAATAAGAAGGAACGACAGGAAATCAACAAGCTATTATTCAACCAAAAACCCTGGCAGCATTTGTCATAATAAAGTGGGGAGCACCAGAGGAGGTGACAAATCACCCCATTAGTACATAGTCACATGAGAGACGACAGTCATGCTTCTGCTATGTGAGTCTCCTGAGAATCTGCACGCTTGGCCAGCCACTCCAGGCGAGCGGCTCTTCTCTGAAAAGTGGCCTGAGTCCCTGGGAGATAGACAACAGAAAGGGTTTAGTGGGCTTAAGCTTCTCAGAGCAAACGGGAACTCCATCTCTCCAGAAGATTGACTCTGTCAACTTCGAAGGGACTTAAAGGAGGGATTCCCAAGGCTCCAAGGGCTTTGATCTGCTGTGTGGCTCACTGAANGCTAGCCACAGAAATGGGATTGCTGAGAATCTCTGTATTTAGGCTCCCTGATGTCTTGCTTTCCTTCTGACTAACATTTCAGATTTTTTTTTCTTATCTCCTACACTAACTCCAAAACTGTGAGAGTCTCAGGGACAGGAAGAAAGTGTATATATGGTTTTTTTTCATTCATTCTGTGTCAAACATCAATTGAGCAACCACCTTGAACCCCGGGCCTGAGCTTCTGACAGAACTAGGGTACTTTGTCAACGTCATCACTCTCTGACATTGACTTCCAAGACTGATTACCCAAGTGCTGCTGTTCATAAACTCCTCCAACAGCTTTCCCTAAGCTACACCGAGGGCGTCATACTGCCAGGCATGAGAACTCAGACTAGAAAATCTTACCGACATAGCACAGGACGAGCCTCCACCACAAAAGCTGAGGAGGATAAGCTCACGTTGGGAGCTTTAGCTGACTCATTCCTTGACTAGCAGAATCTTGACTTGAAGGGCCATATAGAGGACCACTTTTGTAAAGACGTCAAACTGCTGCTGGTGGTGTTCTGAGACAGGGTCTCACTATG
>LZPO01007950.1:476343-486499 GCA_001675575.1 Neotoma lepida
GTGTGTGTGTGTGTGTGTGTGTGTGTGTGTGTGTGTGTGTGTGTGTGTGTTAAGGTCAGAGTTTAACCTAAGCCGAGGAATCAAGATTGAATCTTGATTTTGGAAATAGGGTCTCTCATTGGCCTGGAATTTTCCAAATGACTAGCATGACTCACCAGTGAGCCCAGTATCCATCAGTATCTACCTCCCCAGTGTGGGATTTACAAGCATGTGTTACCATGCTCATCTTTTTTGTATGGGTACCAGAGATGGAAGGAACTCTGGTCATCATGTTTGCATGGCAAATACTTCACTGACTGAGCCACTGCCCAGCTCTCCGGCAGACATTCTTATACACAGATGAGTCAGACTCACAGCATGGGGGAGCCCAGGACTGAAAGGTGAGATTTATGCAGCTTGTCAGAGGGACCCCAGGGGTGAAAGGTGATCAGAAACGTAAAGCTGGAGAGGACACTGGTTGTTAAAACCTCCTTCACTTGGTATTGATTCGGAGAAGCAGATGGGGAAAGAACATCACATAAGCATCAGAGAGACACATCAGCCAATCACAGCTTCCACAGCACATTAAGAAATAAACAGGCCTGTTCCTGCAGGCCATGCGTGGTCACAAGGGGCCCATANACTTCTCAGGGGTCACACCTGCATTGCAACTGTGTGCTGCAAAACCACATGGCTGGAGCCAGGATAGTCTCTAGATGAAAATTCCTTTCCTCCTTTGCAAGGTCTCACAGGCACCTTGTTATCCCATAGACTGAAGACCCTGCCTTCTGGGTCATATATACCTGGGTTTGAGGTCAGCTGACCTGCTGGTTGACCGTGTTCCGGTACATTGCCCTCACAAGAGACCAGANAGGACTGCATTTGCTGTATTTGCATTTTGCAAAAGGCAGAGTTTAGATCCTGTGGGAGTGGAGCCAACATAGGCCAGTGGCTTTCAAACAGAGAAGGTCAGCTGGGAGTGGGAGTAAACCTCAGCAGTCTGTGCCAAGGGCATGTGCTGCTCATGAACCCTTGAGAGAGCAGTGAAGAAGAGTGAAAAGTGAGAGAGAGAGAGAGAGAGAGAGAGAGAGAGAGAGAGAGAGAGAGAGAGAGAGAGAGAGAGAGAGAGAGAGCGAGAGAGAGCGAGCTTGTAAATTCAACTATGACATCCGAGGTCCTCCAAGTTCATTTGCCCGCATACTTCCCTGAAGGACTGCCCTGATTCGCAGAGACCTCTCCAGACTGTTTCATTTCTTCCTTTCCCTGCCATTCCTAGATGGCTGTGAAGCCTAGTGAAAATTATCTCGCCTCTTCAGACCTCNGGCGGAAGTGGTGGAAGTAATGACAGTGCCTCCTCCATATAGTTACTGTGAGGATAAATCACATACACAAAGTGCCCGGAGCTGTGCTGTCTTATCTTATCTTAGGAGTACTTATCTTTGCCCTACTCTGTNGCTATAACAGGATGCATGAAACTGGGTCACCTATAAAACAGATTTCCTTTGGCTGAAGGTTCTAGAAGTTGGGATGTGCAAAGTCAGGCAGCCTCTGGTGAGAGCCTTGTGATGCTTCAGCTCACATGGAGCCGCACAAAAATGTNCAGAGAAAGCCCAGGACCCCGGACACACAGACACTCGTGGCAACTCACTCTCATGGCAATGAACCCCTCCCAGAAAAATTAATGCAGTCCTGTGTGAAGGACATCAGTACCATCATAGGGTTCTGTCCCTGTGGCCCATGTGCTTCTGACAAGTCTTCTACCATGGCCATAGCAGGGACCAATTTCCACCTGAGTGTCTAATGAAGCACCCTGTGTCACACAGCAGGGTAATGTAATTATTGCTGATAGACACTTTTTATCCAGCAGCCAGTGGCTCTGATCAGACAAGAAATGGCAGGGGTGCTGGACAGGACAGAATGGACCGGCTCAGGATCACGGCAGCTCTGAGGGCCTTGTCAACACACCTTTTCTTCTCCTTCTCAAAGCCTTTATCCCTAGGTTCCTGTCATAGGACAGTCCTCAGGTAGAAGTAACATCTTTGGACAAATGCCACTGGTTTCAAGCCTGTGCCTTTCCTGTGGACATCNTGCTGATTGCTGAACTCCAGCCAATCAGAGGGAAGGCTTAGTCACCCTCACTGGCCTCACATATAGAGGCTTTAAGGAAACCTTGAAATGTAGACAGGCTGCACTGTATAAGGTGATTCCCACTCACTGCCAACTCAGAATAAGCCAGANCATGTCCTGAGGTTAAAAGAGGAATGTGGGTCCCAGCTCAACCCACTGGTGAAGTGAGAAGGAACAACCTAAGGGCCTAGAGACCCCACCTACCTTCCTTAGAATGTCCCCAGGCCGACTGACCCTAAGGGCACCAGTTTCCCCTCTTCAGATTTCCCCAGTGGCTTCTTCTTTTTACACATTATTTGATTATTTCTCATGCACAGATGGAAGCTAGAGCTCTGGCCAGGCCTTTGCTGTTCTCTGGAATAGCTTGGTTTCTTCATTCACAGTGAGGGCTCAGCTCTCAGCCTGGGCTGGCAGCCAGATGTGCAGGGAAGGGAAATGGGTTTCCAGGCTTCTGGGGCCAAAGGTAGGCTCTGAGTATCTTCTAACCTGCCGTCTTCTCCTTGAGGAGCACCTGAGGAAGAGACCAGCCTTGAGTCCCTGCAGGATCTGTTTACCAGTAAACTGATCCTGGGGGATTTGTAGCCATTATCTCTTCCCACAGCATTTGAAGTGTGGAGGAGCTACTGGCCCTGGGAAGAGGCTCCTTGGGGAGAAAGAATGGGGCAAAGAATCCCAGGTAGGTGGGACAAGGCTGAGCCTGCCCCTACCTGTCACTCTCTGTGCATTTCAGGCCTAGGATCTCACTAGAAGCAGGTAACGGGTANCTTTGCCAGAACTAGCTGGATAACCTTGGGATGGGCAACTCCAACCCATCCTGTCCCACCCACCCCATCAGTGAGCAGCATATTTCCCCTCTTTGTACCCTAAAGGGCAGTGGGTAGTGTATGCCCCTGCTACAGCAATCTGCAGTGGGCCTTCCATACTTGTCTCAGATCTGGTGCTGCTGAGATTTGGGGCTAAGGAAATCTGTCTCTAACNGGTCTCATTCTTCTTCAAGGCTGAAGGCAAGGAGATCAGCCATTGCCCTGAACCTGAGGCCACCTTAGATTACAGAGGTGGGGAGTCGGGGTGAGGGGACAGATGATTTCACAACCTCACAAGACAGATTCTCCCAAGATGAGCCCAGCTATCCATGGTGGCAAGGCTGCAGCTTCAGCAGAAGTGACCATCTCCTAAGGATTAGATTGATTCTTTAAGCAATAGCAGCCAGAAGGACTTCTGGTCATGTAACAAGATCACAACAAAGACAAACAGTTCACACTTTGACCGGGATCGATTAATAAAGCATGTCTCTTGTCCCTGACCCTCCCAAATATTTATTTTTTTGAGCCTTAGGCTCATGTCAGTACCCCAAAGATAGACTTGAGGTCACCGGACCCCCTTATCTGTTGCTATTCCCAGTGTGGCCACAGCNAATAAATTTCTTCTCTCCACTTTCCCCCATTAGTTTCTTTGGTGTATTGGGGTGCATGGATGAGCTTCCCTTTGNGGCTCTCCAAAGCCCAGGCTTTACCTTAAAATCTCTGTTGACAGGCTACTTTACATCAATTAGATCTGTACATATATTTGGCAACTAAGGAAGGCCAATGACCAAATAAGTGGTTCACCTTCTTTCTTGAGTCTCGCTGGAGACGGCACCAATCAAGGCCAAGGACTGGAAGCTTGTGAACATTCTCCCCGAAAAGAAGTGCAGCAGAGGCTGGAGGAAGATTATTCCAGAAGGATGTTTGTCCCTAAAGCAGAACAGGAATGTCTGCCAAGGGCTGGGAAGGCTGGGACTCCTTAGGTGAAATGAATCCTTCTCAAACTGCCTTAATCCCATCAAAGGATGGAGGACACCATGATCCCATCAAAGGTGGGAGAGAATCAGGGGATTCCCCCATGCCAGGTCCAGAAGGAAGCTGCTGGCTAGAAATGGGAACAGTCTCCACTCCAGGAAGGATAAGACAGGCCACCCATCTTCACCCCAGCAGCCCTTCCATTCAGAGCTGGTAAGACTTGCCCAGTCTTTCACATCTTTTGCTAGAAACTTCTTGAGTATCCTGCTGAGCGCTTCCTTTCAAAGACAAATTAGCTTCAAACCAGAGGAGCCCATCAGCTTCAGGGAGCCCAGACAGATGTCCCCTAGAGCCTGGGACAGGACAGTCAATACCAAATTAAAACTAGCTTTAAAATAAATTAGCAAACAGCACTCTAAGCCTTTCCTGCTGGCTGCTGCCGCCGCTCTTTTCTTTTCAGTCCAATAAAACAATTAACTTTTACGTCTCGATTTAGAAGCAGCTGCCTTGGGGGCAGGGGAACTCTGGCTGGGAACTCTCTATATAGGGAGAGCAGGGAATCTGCCCACCTAAATAGCTGAGGCCAAGCTAGGCTGTTGCCACTCAAAGGCCTGTGCACAGAAGGCTTGGTTGGCACTTTCAGGTGAGGTGGCAGGTTTCATGGGCCCCTGTGGTTGTCTGTTATGGAGGATGCAGAGGAAGTGGTTTTTATGATTGTCACGATCTGGGAAGGACNGAGGGAGCACACCAAAGCCAGCAGAAGCTCACTGCCAAGCACTCAGCGCACAGTGTTGCACAAGAACTTGTGAATACAGTTTGTGAAATGCCACTGCATTGGGACCACTCCCTGTCCCCTCTCTATCCAGATGGCACAGATAAGGCCTTGGCCAGGTAAGGGGACCAGCTTTCTGCTGCGTGATGGGTGAGGACAAATGTGATCAGACCTTCAAAACTTGATCTTGGTGGGCTGGCTGGTGGTCAGGCCCTTGTGAAAGAGAGATAGCCACTGTGGATAGCCACTGCAACCCAGAGGCTGCGGACAGGAAGCCTGGGAAAGCAGGAAGGTGGAGAAAGGAGCCCTAAATGCGGTAGTGGTAGGTGCTGGAGCCAGAAACAGAAGGTCTTAAGAGCCCAGGGGAGAGGCTGGTCTGAGGAGTCAGAATATCAAGGTAATGGCAGTGACAGAGATCCTGGGGCCTTTGGAGGATCAGGGTCAGAAGGGAGGCCACTCTGGTCTCACCTCTGTGGGAGGTGAGAGCCTTGACAAGAGAGCCTGGAATTTGCCTTAGGGGGTATGAGGGGGCCAGTGAGGGAGTGGCCTCAGAAAAGGAGGGCAGTGTTATAGCGATTGGAGTCCAACTGAGGTGGGAGAGGAAGGCTGGCTATCCTTCCCAAACTTCTCTGAGCAGACCTTATCAAGATCCTGGTTCGGTTTTCTCTTGCAGTTGGGGATCATTCCAACAGAAGGAGGGGTGATATTGTTCTCTTTAAGGATGTCCCAGATCCTGCACGAAGCTGGAAGGAAACTGTGTCTGGCAGAAGACACCACACTGCAGCAGAGGAAACGGGCCCTGCCTCTCCCTCCCTTCTCCTTAGGCGGGGAGAAAAGTAGATGTCCTATTGGAATGGAGTTCACAGGATGGGTGGGTAGCACCAACAGAATGAGCCATCAACAGAAGTTAACCAAGCGTTCAGAAGAAGGGGCAGCACAGCAGAGGACAGAGCCCAGGGCTGCAATGCCAAGTGCACAGAACTCAGGAACAGCTGGTTCAAAGTGAGTTTTTAAGCCTCACGGAAGAGTGTGTCCCTGTCAGAGGTGATGTAGCTTCATGGAAAGCAATGGCTTCAATGCATCCACTGCTCTCTGCAGAAAGGCTCTGGCTCCATGAGCTCCTGGCTTGTCTTCATAGTGGGGGTGCATGTGCCTGGACATGCAGGCAGGATGCCAAGGGTAAAGGGGCCCCTAAAGGGCTTCCTGAGAGGTACCCTAGTGCCCCATGGGAAGATAAATACTCAAGAGCCATGAAATGTCTTCATGGCTTCATGCTGACTTTAATTTTTTAAAAGGATTTAATAAAAAGTACATGGTCATGAGTGTTAGTATTTTGTTGGTATTTTGCAGCGTTGCGGTTACCGTGCAAGAAAAGATCACGAGGCACGACAAAACCCAGTATCAGAGCTTTACTAGAAAGTGGGGGGGGAGAAGGTGGCAGGGAGAGAGAGAGTTAGAGAAAGAGAGACAGAGCGCGCGGCCGCACGTGGAGAGGGAGAAAGGAAGAGAGAGACAAGGAGAGGGAGAAAGAGGTGGGATTCCCTTTGCACATGCGTGAAGTGCGAATGTGAAGTTACTTAGCTGGGGAGTGGCCAGGAATTCCAACAATGAGGGCCACCATCAATAAAGAGGGGCAAGTGTCAGACACGCACAGATACCCATAAAAACCTCAAATGAATGGGGTTAGAGAGCCTTTCACATGGTGATTTCTGACATGCATATGTAGGGGTGACTGTGGGAATGCAGAGCACCCCACGGACAAAGCTTCTTGGAGAAGTGTACCCCAAACACACAGAAGATTACCCACTTAACCCGAGGGTGACCTGAGCTTCCTCCCAGAGCCCTCTGCCAACTGCAACTAAACATTTATCAGCCTCTGCTGCCCTCTACTGGTAGTACCTGGAAACACTCACACTTGGTCCCTTCTAAGCAGAACTGAGACCCGGAGTTCGCCATAGGTGTCCTCACCGGCCAGAATCAACATGCAAGTTTGCAGCAAACCCCAAGTGAAATCCACATAGAAAACCACCCACCAATTCTATACATTTCAAAATTAATTCTAATAGAAACAGCTACAAAGACTAATGATGAAAACAGTGTCTGTGAAATGGACAGAGTACAGCAATCGTGCCTAATCCATGGTGGGTTAGCTTTCCGTACATTCAGTTACCCTTGCTCATTTATGCTCTATAAATATAGGATGGAAAACTACAGGAATAAGCAACTCGTAAGTTTTAAGGTGCACACTGCTCAAATAGCAGGATGAAATAGAACCATCCCTCTATCCTGTGTATCCACACTGTATGTGTTACCCACCCAGTAGTTAGCTGAACAGCTGTCTTAGTGATGAGATGGGCTGTTGAGGTACTGCAGAGCCTGGGTTCAGGTAATTAATAAGAATGGGAGGGCGTTCCAGAGCATGACGAGTAGAGCAGACCCACTCTGGCTCTATGCAAATGTGCTGCAGGNCACATGGGATGAATCATAGTATCCCATGGTGTTTGGCACTATTTCAGTCTCGGGCTTCAGGCTGGGTACACTGTGCCTTCCATAGTTAACTGCTGGGTTCACTCACCAGACCTCAGTTTCTGAAGTGACCACCAGGGGGCAATGTTCCCCTGCACCTCCCAGGCACTCTCAGACCATCAGATTTCTTACAACCAGACCTGGTTCGCCCTCAGCTTCCCTGGCACGTTTAAGCAATCCTGGGCTGTACACACACGGTTGAGCAAGACTGAATCAAGCAGAAGACCGTGGACAGTGGCTACCTGAGGGTGCTATGTATTGGCCTCTGACCTATAGCAGCAGCCTTTTAGCTTACAAATAAGGAAACTGAGGCCAGAGGCGCTCCGGGCCCATGGCCTTTAGCACATCTGCCAAGCACAGATACTCACTAATCGGCAAATCTCTCCTGGAGGAGACCCCCAACAGTTCCCTAAAACTTGGTTAACTCTCACCATGACAGACAGACGTCCAGTAATTTCCAGGTTAACATCAGACAGTAAGTAACCTCATGCTGAAGGCTAAGGCGTCACCTCCATCTTTGCATTCCCTGTGGTGTCTGTTGAATGAAGTTCCCTGGGGAAATGTGAACACATGTCCATGCACCCCAGATAGGGCATTGTTGTAGTTTACTTTTCTGTTACTGTGATAAAAACACTATGACTAAAAGCATACTCAGGGAGGAAAGGCTTTATTTCAGCCCATCATAAAAAGGGAAGTCAGAGCAGGAACCCNGAGGCAGGAGCTGGAACAGCAGCCATAGAGGAATGCTATTTACTGCCTTGCTCCTTGTGGCTTTATTATTCAACCCAAGATCATCTGCCCACAGGTAGCACAGCCCACAGTGAGCTAGGCTCCTCCCACAAAAGCCATCAATCAAGAAAATGCCCTCACAATTGCCCATAGACCAATCTGGTGGAGGCATTTTCTCAGTTGAGGTTCCCTCTTCCCAGATGACCTGAGCTCATGTCAAGTCGACAAAAAACTAATCAGCACAGGCACCAACAACAGACCAGAGCACAATCCCACCCAAACCCAACCTTGAAGCTAATGAGCTCATTGACCTTAGGGAGCATGAGTGAGGGGCTAATTACAGGAGTGTGGGGGACCCCAAAGCAGCTGCACTGTTAANTTCCCCATGGCTGCACAGATGAAGTTCCCCCTTCTTCAGCCAACTTTCCATTCTCTAGATGCTCTAGCATCTCCTGAGACCATAAGGCCACAGGCAGTTTGGACAGAATATATGCCAGTGACAGGGTAGGATAGAGGAAGGTGACTGAGAACTCAGATGAGGGTTCAGGGACCCCCCCTCCTTCTATGGAATAGCATGAGTAGCCANGGCTGCTTCTGATGAAGATGATGATGACAGCAGTGCTAAGAGAACAGAAGTCTATAAGCACCTCAGAAACGCTGGGGCTCGCTCAAGAGGAGCCAGTGGACACAGCTACTTGTCCTGAGGTTCAGCAGCACAATTTTTAGGAGTAGAGGAGGGGGGCAGAAGGAACCTAAGACCCCTAATAGTGGACCTCTAGAATAATCTATCAGTCTGTTTNATTCATCTTTGATTTTGTGGCAAATGCTTTATCATGCCTATTTCCAACCANAATGGAGCATCTGAGCCTCTCAGGCCCTCTCTGGTGGCTGTCCTTTGCTAGCAGAACAGCAACTCTTTGAGGCATGGTGGAGGACGGGTGACATCTGCAGGCCTACAAGGCTAGAAGCAGTTGGGTTCTCTATGAAAAATCTGGGTCATTTCCTTGTGTGTTTCCGGATTTTAATACTTCACCTCTGAGAAAAGGGATTAAAAAATTATGTTGAGACTATGAAAGCATCTCCTGGAAAACATGAGGCTTATAGATTCCTGTGGGTCACCTGTCCACTGTCAGTGTCACCCACAATGTCTCTTCTTAGAAACAGATTAATGAGATTATTTGTGAGGCTTATCCATAGAGGCTTGTAGGGAAACAGGAAATGAAAATATGAACTTAGAAGCTAACAGCAACAGAATAGCACCCAGCCAAGGTAGCTGGACTTAACTTGGCTTTGCAACCTTGGGTGAATCAATGTTGACCTTTCTGGGCTTGGGTTAGCTCATCTGCTATAGTAACAGCGCAGCCTGGAAGAAATCACCTGGTGGCTAGCNAAGAAACACAAGGCAGATTCCCAGAACCCTCTGGAACGGAACAGTCTCTAACTACAAACTGCAAAGACTGGTTCAAGATCGAGACTGCTGTGGTGAGGAAGGGAGGAACCGGACCAGGGGAGAGTGGAAACTGGACTTCTGCATTCCAGTAGTATTTATTTCTTTGATGTGGAAAATACTAGAAGAGGGCTGGGAGGATGCACAGGGGCCTGAACAGTTAGTTGTCTAGTATGTGTCAGGACCTGGGTTCAAGCCTCAGGACTGAAAAAAATTNAAAAAGATAAACAAGTTCAGGATATTCCCCAGGACAACAGAGCACTAAACTGCACTATGCACCAAAAAATGCTGGAAAAGTGGCTTATAAAAGATTTGTTTCAGGGGCCTGAAAAGATGGCTCAGTGGTTAAAAAGGACTAGTGCTCTTCTAGGGGACCCCACTTCCATTTCCAGGATGAGGCAGGAGGATTACAAATTTGAAGCCAGCTTNGGCTACAGAATGAGAGCTTGTCTCGACAGACCAAAGACCAAACCAACAAAAGCAAGCAGGCAAACCAANGAGAAAAGCAAAACAAATCAACAAATGGCCTCGCTTGACCATGTTATATAATTAGCCTGCACACAGTTTGCTGTTTAGAGTGTGTGGCTTGGTGATTCTATCATCTTCATAGCTATGGGGCTGTTATCAAAGTAACTCTGCAGCCATAGCTGTCACTCCTNGTTTTACTGGAATCTACTGTCTTTCTTGATTCCCCTGTCCCAGGATGGGACCACTGTGATTGGCTTCCTTCCCTCAGCAGACCTTTGTCAAGTGTTCATTATTCCTATTGCAGCATGACACATGACACATGGCTGAACA
>LZPO01007950.1:501645-519647 GCA_001675575.1 Neotoma lepida
AAGCTGGTCACAGGAAAGGCAAAAACTCAGACCTTTATTACTGTGGATAACAAGGCCAGGAGGGAAGGGCCTGCAGGCCCCAGACCACCCCCTCTTGGAGCGCTCTAGACCACAGCCTTCCCCACTCATTTCCCCGCCCTCATGAGAAAACTCTTTCCAGGGGGATATCCGTGGAGAAGTGTGCAAACATCATCTAGGAAGGACATGGTTTCATGGTTACAGAAGGTATCGCACCTAACAGTCACTCTGCCATGCAGATTGTCCGGAGGAGCTAGCCAGTTACTACTGGCAGAGACAGTGCACATGTGATGCCAGACAGGACTCAGAATAAAATGCCATCCCTGGGAGCGTATTCCACCGGCTTCCTCTGCTCCTGTTTCTGCTGGTATCGNGCCTTCTGATAGAAAATGATGATGACCACAGTGACAATATTCAGAAGGATGACAAGCAGGACGAGCCAAAATGAGTATCCGTAAGTGTGGCTTGTTCTCTCATTGATGGTGTCTGGATAAAGCTTCTGGGACAGTTCTTCTGAGAGATGATTGGACTCTGTATTCCCCACAAACAGTACCATGGTCAGGAACACAAAGGATGCTGAAAAGAAGATTGAGCTTCATAAATGACAACATGAAGCATTCTTAACATTGTTTTTGTCTGTATATGTGTACATACATGCATGCATGTGCCTTTCTGTGGTATGTGTCTGAATGTGCATGTATATGCACATATGTGTAGGCCAAAGGACAACACCAGCTGCTTGTTTCTACCACTTTCCACTTTATTTGTTTATTTATTTTTGCAGCGAGGTCAGGGTCTTCCACTGAACCTGGAACTCACTGTTTCAGCAGCAAGCCCCCAANATCCCCCTGTCTAGTGTCACCGCCCACCCAGGGATGTGGTTACAGATGTGCACCACATTGCCTGGCTTTTTTCTTGGGTGCTGGGGATTTGAACCCAGGTCATTCATTATTTCTTTGCAGCAATCACTTTATTCATTGAACCATCTACCTGTCCTTGTGATGCATGTTTTAAAGTTATTTTAATTATTTACATGTATATGAGCATGTGTCTGTGTGAGTGTATGCACACATATGTGTAGGTAACCACCCACAGGGACCAGAATAGGTCATCAGATCCCTTGGAGCAGGTGTTAGAGGTGTTTGTGAACCACCTATTGGGGGGCAGGGAACAGATTCCAACTCAGGTCCTTATGGTTAGGGACTGGGTAGCAGTCACCTTAACTGCTGAATCATCTCTCCAGCTGTGCCCAGCCCCCAATGCATTTTTAAAACCACTTATTTTCTTTATGGAATACATAGTCCATAGGCGTTTATTGAATAGCTATATGGGATTCTATAGTGTTTCAGGATGAAGGAGAACGTAAAAATAAGATGTAAGATATAAACTAGATTCTAGGCACGAAACTCTAAATATCATTCAGGGAAGTATCTAACCTCCAGGCTCAGATCCCATCAGAAGCTNTCGCTGGGTGACNGGCCTACNCACAGCCTGTGTCCTAGGGTCACATATGTAGCAGGTGTGAGTGAGTGGACAGGGGATGGAGAGTAGATATGGCGAGTGTATGGGGAGGTCTGAATGGGCAAACAAGACTTGGTAAAACACCAGCATCCCAGGTAGAAGACCCCACCTCTACAAGAGCAGGGGTGGGCAGTGGGTCACCCCGAACTGTGAGAGGTGAGTCCCACCAGGAGCAAGAGAACCACAGGCTCTCAAGCGCTGGACACGGACACAGTGAAGCTNTGGATAGCAACTGCAGCTATTCCACTCTGNATGACTCAGCCAAGTGTGGCCTTGAACCAGGAAGTATCTACAGCAAAGCAGACTGACGGTTGCTTAGGTGGGTGAGAGGCAGGTAGTAACCAGGAGACATGAAGTCTCTCTTTGAGCTGGTGAAAATGTTTGGAAAATGATGGTAGTGAGGTCTGCAGTGGCTAAGAAATGCCAAACCCCAACGAACAGTGTGCTTTCAGTGGGTAGTGTAAGTGGCAGGTGATTCACATATCAGGAATGAAAAAACTATGGGAGGAAGATGAGGGTGAGGATGGACACTCATGCCCAGGTGGGGTCTGACACATCAGGGGAATCCCCAGGATGAAGTCTTCTGCGATCTTTCATCTGCTGACGTGCACAGAAATGTGCACAGCTTAGTGAAGTCTCAGGCATTGGTTGTGTCCCAACCCACAGACAAGGAAGCTCCCCGAATGGTCCTCTGAGGGAAGCTAATTAGGGGGGTTTGTATGAGGAGAATGTTTGAACAGCCCTTGATGACACACCTCACCCACAAAATAATGGCTGTATTTCTTAATTATTTGCATGAACAAAAGTCCAGTTCCTCTGATGCTCACTGGGCGCCTCTCTCACCTTCATTATCCTTCATTTTCCTCTTGTGAAGTTCCTTATAAAAGTTTAATTAATCATAAAGGGATGGAATGAACACAAGATAAATGCCTTTGCCCTAAAGTGGATCNTCTGCAGCTTTGATTTGCACAGGGAAGGGCTGGCATGTAGACATCTTGCCTATCTGGGCCCCTTGGAGGCAGATGCCTGGAGCCATGGGCTCCACATTACTTCTGGTTAATTGATCATCTATCCTTCCTTCCTTCCTTCCTTCCTTCCTTCCTTCCTTCCTTCCTTCCTTCCTTCCTCCTTCCTTCTTTCTTTCCTTCCTTCCTTCCCCCCCCCTTCCCTTCCTTCCATCCTGAAATACTGGAGATTAAATCTAGACCCTTGAAAACAGTAATAAACAAGTGTTCCACCACTGAATCACACCCCAGCCCTCTTTTCATTATTTATATTGAGCAGAGCCTTAAATTCTCTCTGCAGCCAGACAGGTCTTGAACTTGGGGGTCTTCCCACCTCAGCCTCCTAAGTACCTGGGAGTACAGGCCTCCATCTAGGCCTGACTAGCTGCACAGCTTCTCCAGAGCTGTAGATTGAAGGGCTACTAGAGGCTGGGGGCAGGCAGCTGTGAGCTGTTCTTCAAGGCTTGAGGATGTGGACTTCTGGTGGGGCCCATCCCCGCTGGGCTACGAAACCTACTCATNNCTTCCTGTGTTCTCCTGTTGAGGATGTCTGGAGCCGACAGTTTGTGACAGTCTCTCTGAATCCAACCTCCTCTCCACCTACCTTAAAATCCCCTGTGGCCAATTCTGGCCACACTGGAGCCAGTGTGGGCTGAGGTCAGGGGGCACAAGCCTCAGGCAGTGTTATTGCTGTTTCTTTCCATCAGAAACCAACCAGGCAATCCACTTCCTCTTCTACCCACTGGGCCTGCTCACCACATGCAGCCCAGGAGAGCACGGGCAAGCCTAGCTCCACAGGGGATTTTGGCATTCTCATTGGCTCCAGGGCCTTAAAGTCAGTCTGACAGCAGCCCTCCCTCACAGTGCCCTAGACTAGGAAGCTATATTATCAGTGCTGCACAGAAGCCCTTCTACAGGATTAGCCTCTTGCAAACTGGTTTTCACTAGCCCCTGTAACCCTCCAGATCAAGGCAGAAAATTAAAGGTTCTCTGAGGATGTATGAGCACAGAATCTGGCTTACAGAGCATCAGGACATAAAAGGCTACTCCCAACTCCTATGCTTGCCCAAAGGCCTCCTCCAGACCCAGTTCAGAATGCATACCTGCCCATACACACCCCTTACAGGTTTTCTTTTTTTCTATTGACATTACAGCCTCTCCCTCTGTGTTAGAATATACCCGAGGCAGAAGTACTGTGAGGGGAACTNTCTCCCCACAGGGAAGGTCTTTGTGGCTAGATATAGGCAGGCTGAGGGAAGACTGTCCAGACTCCTTTTCCTGTTTTCCTCCACAGACATGTGTGGGGCCTCTGACACTTGTACAGTTAGCCTGTCNTCTGTTGCAGGGGGAAGGAGATGAGGTTACAGCNCCATGGACTGCAGAGAGGCTCAACCTAGCCTCCTATCATCCCCCCTTCTCCCCTGGGAACCCACTCCTCTTCCCCCATGTGTCTCTGAGGTTGGAGAACAGCTGACCCTGGACCCAGCTCCAGTATAGACAAGTGTTCTTAGCCAATTTGATGGGTCAGTTTATCTTTCCTGGCTTCAGAGACTGATCAGGCCATATCAAGGTGTGAGTCCAAGAGAACTGGACCCAGGATGCTCTCCTGACTCCTGGGATATGGCAGGCATTTCCTCTAGAGCTGCTGCTGGCAGACTGGCAGAGTCCAGNGCGTNTACAGACAAANGACCTTTTAGAAGATTGACTCAACTGGGTAGCTACAGAACACACAATGGGAAATCAACGTACGCAATGATGAAGAGAAACAGATTTCCCACAANGTGATCTCCAAATCCAGCCATGTCTGANGCCTCTGCTTCTGTTGGATCTGAGTTGCATGAGCAAAACTAAGAGCAATTCATTGTTTATCCTGGCAGTGAGTGAGGTCTGGTGGCTGATGGAAATCCCTTGATGCTAGGGACCTATATCTGGATTTGTAACCAAGTCCCTTAACCTCTGGCTCTCAGTCCCATTAGGTGGATGTGGGGGTTGCAGTGCATGGACAAAGCCCATGGAGAGTCTTTTGACTGAGTCACAACATGATCCACTTCCCATCTGGACTCCATCCTCCACCCAGGTACCCACCCACAAAATAACAAAATCACCTAGCAACCACACAGCATCCTAGCCCACAAGAAGAGTGTTGGCCCCAGATGGCATCCTCCCTTGTTCTGTGGCTTAGCCATCAGGTGTAGCATCTCTGGAGTCCAAGTTTGCCCCTTGTGAAGGCAAGAAGGAGAGCAATGTGTGTTCATGTGTGTTCATGAGCATACATCAGTGTGCATATGTGCACACCTATGTGTGCATGTGTACACGTGTATGCATGTGTATACCCATATGTGTGTGTGTGCATATATGTGCACTTGAGTCTTCTCAGGAAACTCACCACTGAGTCCATTCCAAGTGTAGACGCCCATAGGACCCAGGAAGGTCTGGTAAGGGTTGCTGATGCTGTTGTAGAAGGTAAACAGTGAGCTCAGTACAGAAGCTCCCAGACTCAGGACCAGAAATATGACGGCCACCAAATGCAGAGACTTCTGGGAAGAATCACCCAATATCCCTAAAACTAAAGCAACATTTGGTGAATGCACCGTGCAGAATACAAATCCTAAGTGCAGTCAAGCTAAAGAAGGTGTGGTGTTGGAGAAGGAAGCAGTATACCATTCATCCTGCAAGAAGAGAAGGACATGAGAAGGACATTCATCCTGCAAGAACAAGACTGCACCGACTGANAGACGGCTCAGTCAGTAACGTGCTGTAGAAACACGGGATCTGTGTTCAATACCCAGAACCCACCTAAAAAAGCCAGCTGTGGTGTCGAGTGCTTGCCATCTCAGTGTTGGGGAGACGGTTGAGACAGGTGGATCCTGGGGCTCACTAGACAGCCAGTCTAGTTGAATTGGTGAGCTCCAGGTTCAACCAGAGACCCTGTTTGATCAAAAACCAAGATGGGCATCACCTGAAGAATGATATCTGAAGTTCACCTTTTACCTCCACATGCACACACACACACACACACACACACACACACACACACACATATATATATATGCATGTGCACCTGCATATACACACCGAGTGCACACATACAGACAGGAACATACACGAACATACAAGAACAGGACCGCATCCCTCATGGCAGGCCAGTCAGTGGCTTTACTTGACTGCATAGCCACAGCCCTGAAGGTGGCTGGCTGTTTATCTTAGTTGTCAAGTTCTAGCAGAGGGTGTCCTTCATGCCTGCAGCTTCCTTACCAGTGATTTCTGCCCTCAGAGCCTTGATAGTGAGCTAGATGGCAATTCCATCACCATTGCTTCCCTTTGGGTCTGAGAATTAGTTGCTCCTGACAGAAATTCTTAGGGTGGGTCACTGTGCAAACTCATGTGCAGCAAGGATCCCATAAACCCTGTGGCTTGGAAGAACTCAGTGAGCCAGGAGCAGCTGACAGAGNAAAAGCTGGAGGATAAGGGCTGGTGGAAATGACCAGAGAGGTGCTAGCTCATAGCTTACAGTGGAGACACGAAAACGTTTCTTGCTGGGACAGATCAGGGTCCTTTCCCTGGGTCCAGACTCCAGGTCCNTGNCTGAAACCCTGGAGATAGCTGGGAANACAACCCTCTGGTTCTGTCTAAGCTTAAAGCACTTTACGAAATAGCATCTGCATGTATCTTAAATGCAAAGAAGCGCCACAGTGGTTCTACACTCATGAAAAACACAATGCAGGTGCACTGGGCTATGAGTCACCAACCCCACAGGGCTTCTGAGCTCTGGCAGCCATTTTCCAGGGCACCTAGCTCCTCCACNTCCTGCTCTATTCCCCCACAAAAGACCAGACATGACAGGTGTGCTCTTCCTAGGTGTGTCGAGCATCTCTCTAATGTCAGGATCCCACATGAAAGTATTTAGAGATAGTCTATGAAGTCCCAAGGAAAAGATAACCAGGGAAAGGGATTGTGGTGCCAACTATAACAACACTAACAAAATCACTGGGAACTGCAAGCCACAGTAGCCACAGAGGGGTGAGTAAGAACTAGCCAAAGGCTNCTTCCTCTTCCTGTTTCTCTGGTCCCCACAGACGTGTAGACGTTCACATCCTTAGCACAGCACAGCTTTAAGGAACAGGAAGTAGCCTGCAGACCTGGATTCTTCNCTTCCAGGGCCATGTGTGCTGGCTCCTACGGGACATGAGGAACTTCAGAGCCTCTGCTGAACTATGTCCTACCATTTGCCACCATCACCTTCTCTCTGTCCCTGTACTGAGGCAATTATTGAGAAGTTCTCTATGTGTCAAGCCCTATTGTGCACTCCCTTAATTTCACCCATGCTCCAGATGCTCAGCGTGGAACTGCACACCATGCCCCTGGGTCTCCTTTCTCACTCTTCAAGGATAACGAGAGCCTCTCTGTGACTGAGAGACTTGTGTAAGAAATGNAGGCCTGGAGAGATGGCTCAGTGGTTAAGAACACTGGTTGCTATTGCAAAGAGCATGAGTTCGATTCCTACCACCCACATGCTGGTTCACAACTTTGTAAACTCTAGTTCCAGAGAAGTCAACATCTTTTTCTGACTTCCATGGGCACATGGTACACACATACACATGCAGGCAAAATGTAAAATAAAGTAAGTAAGTCTTTTTTTTTTTTTAAAGGAATAGTCTTTACGGAACTGTGTTTCTGAGTGATCTGAGTGGACACAGGACCCAGGATCTGACATTTACCTTGTGTAAGAGTATATGTTCAACCCAGTTTGGGTGAAATCATCCTAAGTTTTAAATCCTNGTATTTATTTTTCTAAATCAGCAATGTCCTCCCACTAGACAAAGTAGGCATGAAAGAGGTGAGACCAAAAAATTGGGTGATAGCAAAAGTTCNCCATGAAGAAAGAGAAGGCACCCTGAGTAGTGAGTGAGCTCAGAGCAGGCGTCTTCTGGAAGGGAGTGGCCTGAAGGCAGCAGCAACAGATATCCTGCATAACACAGGGCACTGGCTTAAAGGGTAAAGGCATGTGCAGGAAAGAGGGGCAGGAGNGACAGGAACTCGTAGCATGTGATAAACATCGACTTGCATCCCTTGTAACCCCAGGAGAACAGAGCCTGCAAAAGAAGAGAAACCCCAGCTCAGCAGGGAGTGGACCATGACCTCCCACCCCAACTGTAGAACATTTCACTCCTCAGATGCACAGGGGCAAAGCTCAGCTTCCACAGGCCACGCCTCCTTGTTGTTATAGTGACTGGACTTTTCAATGACTTCTGTCAGTGACCCCTTTGAGGGATTGATCCCTATCTTACGTTCTCCTCTCAAAGACCACCTGGACTGGGGCTGCACTTGTCCCTGACTTAACCAAGTGGTATCTCTTGCCTGCTTCTCCACGCTCTACGTAGATGCCATGTTTGGGAGGTTTTGCTGGTACTAACTCAGTATGTGCTGATTTTGAAACTGGAGGGAGGTGACGTCAGAGGGAGACTAGGAAAAAGCAACAGAGCTAGGGAGACACACCCTGCCAGAGGTCCAGGCTGGTCCCTGTGGATGTGGCAGCCNTTCATTACCTCAAGGTGGATCCACTTCCCCTTCCCCAGCAGCCAGGTCGGGAGGAAACCCTCGCTCCAAGGGAAGCTGACTGGGGACAAAAGAGCTTTCTCTCTCCTTGGCAGAGTTCTGTAGTCAAGGAAATAACTGGAATATTTAAGTCAAGAGCAGAAACTTGGGTGAAAGGAGCATGCCCTGTGTCCCAAACACCTGGAATTCTCTGAGTATCTCTCTACCTCACACGCTGACTTACAGCTGCAAGTGGATGTCCATTTGCAATTGGAATATTCCATTAGAAAGTGACCATGAAGGGCTGCAGACATGGCTCAGTGGATGAAATGCTTGCCTGGAAGGCAACCCTCCCAGAGCCCATGTTTAAAAGAGAAGCCAGGCACAGTGCCTGTGATCCCAGCCCTGGGGAGACTAGCTTGCTTGTCAGCCAGCCCAGCAGAATCAATCCGTGAGCTCCAGGTTCCCTTAGAGACTTTGTCTCAAAACACAAGGTGGAGGGGGTTGGGGAGATGGCTCAGCAGTGAACAGTGCATGCTGTTCTTGTAGAGAACCCAGCTTCCATTTCCAGCACCTACTTGGGGGCTCTCATTGCAGGGGAGCCCATACCTTCCTCTGGTCCCCTTAAGCTGGCTGCATCCATGTGGTGCACATAAACTTGTACAGGAACACATACACACACACAAAATTAAGAAAAAAAAAAACGAGATGGGACATAATTGGGAAACATACATACATTGTTGTCCTCTGGCTTCCATGCACAAGCACTCACACGTGACACACATGCACAAAAAGAATAAGAAAATGACAATCAAATTTAGCTCTGCCTTGACTTTCAATAAGATTTAGCAGACGTAATTTTCCAAAGAGAGTTAATTTGAGACTGTTGACTCATACTTTCCTACGTACTTGGGGGGCAATTCATCTTAATTTTAACTGCTGCATTGTGAAACTTATTTCTGAATTCCATGCCCCCTAGATATGACAGCTATGTCTTTCCAGCTCCTGCCTCTGAACTCAGACAATGATAGCTGAAAGTTTGGTGAGGGTTAGCTAGAATGCAATAACAATAACCCTCCCAGCACCTGACAGCTGCTCCCTCCCCAGAAAATTAGTAGATACATGGCGTTCTTTTTCTTTCTTTCAGGGGACAAGCTTCTGAATCAGGAATCCCCTCACAATTGGAGCTAATTGCTCTGGTTCTGGTGGCCTCAGAAAGAGGCCAAGAACAAACAGGCAGTCACAGAAAGGACAGTAGACATCTCAGCTGGGCATCCAGACACCCAGCTTCTCACAGGACAAGATTCCTTCACTCAGGTCCCAGCGGCCATCTGCCCTCCACCTCCAGGCCTTGTTTTTTCTAAGTNCATAGACATTGAGTGTGATGGTTAATGCTCTCAACTTACAGAATCTAGAATTAGCAGGGAAGCAAACCTCTTTGTGTGACTGTGAGGGAGTTTCTGGCCTGGGGTAAGTGAGCACTCACCCCTCCTCTGCTCTCTGTTTTCTACCTGTGGATGCAATGTGACCAGCAGCCTCAGGCTCCNGTCTCAGTGACTTTCCCCACTGTGATATTCCCCACTGTGATGATGGACTGTACTTTCGTCAGATATTTTATCACAGAAACCTAAGTAACTAAAACTGCTTCTTCAGGTGGGAACNGATTCCACTTCCTCAGACACCTGGCCACCAGGGACCTGACCCAGTGTGATGCTTACAATAGAAAATATCACAGTATGGACAGATCTTAGAGCAGGACCTGGGCCCTCCCAGGAAGTCACAGCTAGCACCTCAACCTCTTGGACAGTTGCCAAGATGGTCTTGGGAGAAAAATNACTAAGGCCTCTGGTTTGGCGCCCTCCATTCCCTCCATCTTCTTCTTCGAATGTGGTCACATCTCTAAAAATGAAGAAGGATAAACAGCCCTTCTCCGGAGACATGACCTGATATGTGAGATGAAGTCGGAGTAGGGAGGGAGGGTCTTCCTATAATCTCAAGAAATCAACTTCATTTGTTCTTTACTTGGCAACTAGTTTCTGTGTCATGTTTACCTTTCTCGATTCAGTTCTGTTTAATAGTGCAATGTTGAGATCACAGAAAAGAAACAGGAGCCAGTGGAGACTGGGGACAGAGGAGAAGCAAGACTATAGCCCACTGGTGATAGGTGGTCCTTGGCCTAAGTGCAGCACGTAGAGACCATTGAGCCTGACACTTGCCCTCAGCCTGCCTTGGTTCATTTGTAAGGTTGTGTCCTGAGCTGTCATAAAAAAAATAAATAAATAAAAATCAACTTCAAGCAGCCTACTGCCAAGGGGCATGGAAGTAATGCCCAAAGCTTGTGTCGACCTAGTATCTGGCCAAGGCAAGGTTAGTGACCATCAATCCTGAGTCAGAATTACAATCCGTTTGTCCTGAAATCATCCAGTGTATTAATCACTTTTTTTATTGCTGCAATCAAGGGCTTAATGAAAGCAATTTAAGGGAAGGAAGGCTTATTTTGGCTCAGAATTTGACAGTACAGTCCATCATGGTGGGGAAAACGAGGTGGCAGGAGCTTGAGACAACTAGACACACTGCATCTGCAGTCAGGAAGCAGAGAGAGAGAGAGAGAGAGAGAGAGAGATGAATGCTGATGATGAGCTCACCTCCGTTTTCTACAGTCTGAGACCTCTGTCCATGAAATGAGGCCACCCACATTTAGGGTGCATCTTCTCACCTCAATTAACCCAATATAGAAACTTCCTCTCAGACACGCTCAGGACTTGTCTCCTAGGTAACTCTATTTCCCATCCGGTTGGTAATCATTGTTGACCATCACATCTGATAATATGGATTGACTAGAATGTCCCCCACAGGCTCAAGTTTTCAAGACTCAGACTCTAGCCTGTGCCACTGTTTTAAGGCCTTAGAAACTTCCAGAGACACAGACTGGCTACTAGGGGTAAGCCTTTGAAGGTTATACCCACCTTGATTCTGGCTTGTGTTCTCTGCTATCTGGTCCACACTATGTGAAGAGACTACCTCACACTCCCACCATCACGGTTGAACCTGCTCTGCCGTGCCTTTCCCACCATGATGAGCTGGAATCCCTCTGAAACCAGGAACTAAAAATAAAGCTTCCCTCCCATAAGCTTCTAATGCATCTAGTAAGATTTTTTTTTTTTTAAACAGGAGGGATGGGACCTGAATCTGAAATTTTTCTCATTGGTATGGGAGGCCAAGTGCAGGGAGTCTTTGCAGCATCCAGGAGATTGCATCTCCAGGCCAGAGTCATTGCCATGGTAATGTGGCTGTTGAGGTGTCACGTGTCTACTAACCGAGAAGTCAAAGAGACCTAGTGTCATGGGAAGAAAAATAGCATTCATTGAAATGCCAAAATAATTCTGTAAAGATGCTTGATCTGGTCAGGAGTAGGCTGAGTAATACTGGAGATCTCATTCTGAGGGATGCCACAACCAAGTGACACATTGCCCCATTCCTGCCATGCTGGGGAAATAGTACANGTCATGTCCGTTAGGCCCTGATAGCATTCTCAGAGTCAAGGGGTTAACTTCATTCAGGATCCTGTTATAAAGCACTCAAGAGTCAAACCAGGGATGGCAGGAGGAGGCACACCCTCGTCAGTGTGAGCACAGGTCCTCCTAGGAGTCCACAGAGCTGTCTTCTCCACCCCACCTCTAGCTGTTGTAGAGACTTACACGAGTGCAGGGTGGTGCATTTCTGTGGAGGAGGAGCTTCTCCTTGCCCTAAATAGGGATCACTTTACACTGTGCACAAATCCTATCAGTGCCTAAGTCTAAGACCTTCACTCACATAGCAGATATTTTGAGCTCAAATTATACAGCTGGAACTTTAGGAGTAGCAAAGAGCATCCACTCATGGCTAGACAGAGCTAAATGGTCACTTATCTGGATATTAGACAAACCAGGACCCATCTAGCCAGCCTGAGCTCATTGCCAGCCCAGTTCCACAACAGAAGGTTTCCTGACTGATGCAGACTAGGCATCATCTCCATTCATTGACCCACTGTTGGCTGGATGGTTTTCACACTTTAAATCAAACACTATTGCTCATTCTGCTCTTTCACTTCAAACTCTGTAGTCCAAATAGACACAATATGTTAGATTCCCCTGCTGAAGTATAGCAGGGCCTGGTGATATGCGTCACTGCCTGAGGATTTCAGCATGTCCTGGCCTTAGCCACAAAGCTAAAACACTTGACTTTTCAAGGGGAAGCATCCATCTGCCAGTGCGAAACAGGAAAATGCATATTTAATTTTATACAGATTTAATTTTGCTACCAATGATTGGCTAATGATGTGCATTGCAGCCCTGACTTACTTGCAGGAGAACAAAGTGTTCCACTTGTAAATACTGGATTCTGGTGACAGGGTAAGCAACAGAGGATCTTTAGCACTGCCTACATGTTCTAAGGATGACTTCCTGTCTGGGAGAACTGTTTACACGTTCAGTGCTTACCACAGTTACAGGTATGGAAAATCCCATAGTCCCTGAGTGGCCCCTAGATGCCAACCAGCAACTGTGTAGCATCTTCCTCCACCTGGTGGTTGCTGACCCTCTGTAGCAATGGGAGGTTGGACAATGAGTTTAAGCCGTGGTTAGAGTGTGGCTTTCCAGTAGCAAAGGGTAAAAACAGAGAGGACCAGGCACAGGCGACACAAGCATTCTGCCTCCATTGCTACACTAAGGGAAAGGACCCAGCTGGCGCTGACCCCAAGCTGTGCTCCCCCTGACTGAAGCTGTCCCTGCTCTCCAGACACCAGCTCACTCCCAGTCACATAGATTTGCCAGGCCTGACCTTTCTTATTCTTCTCTGGACCTCCCTGGCTAGAGATTCAGGGCTTTCATTGAAGCTATCAATCTCTAGATGGAATCAACTGATCCCAAGTTGACACTGTAGACTTCTGTCTCAAATGTAAAGCGTTTAAATCTGCTGATCTATTCACAAACAAGCAAACTTTTGTTTTTGAAAATGGTATCACTTCAGGGGCCTTTGAAATCATAGCTCCTGATTGCTGTAGAGCCGGTCTCTTCACCTTCCTGAGAGGCTGCGGCCAGCACCAGGGGAGGGGAGAAGCAGCTGAAACCTCAGGGAAGATGTGGTTTTCCTACCACTCAAAGACCCATTGGTAGTTAGAAACACATTGCCCTGGATTTATGGAAACCATTTCATTAATGAAATCATAAACTTACTAGAGCTCCATCCTAGAATACGGGCATACATTGGCATAAGGTAGCAGGTGGTGCATACTTAGAAGCTTAAATACCCTCAATCTGCTGTACAGACCCTGAACACATCACTGTGCAACACGAAGTCCACTTATGTACAAATGTGGCTTTCACATTTCAAGAACCATAATGCCAGATCTCCAACTCTAAAACTCAAGTAGCTACATTCACCCGTCCGCAATAGTTTTTTTGTTTTGTATCTTACGATATCAGAAATGAGGAACAAATAGGAATTCCTGTAAGTGATAGGATTAATAGGAATTAAATGTCATTTCCAACAATGATATATTTTGAATACAAAAGCGTAAGTTCAAGAAGCTGAGAAATACAAACTGGGTGTTGACGTTTTCTGTTTTACATTTTCCCTGTGGGAGTACTTAGGAACTTCTGGAGGCAGCTGGATGCACCACATCAAAATCCATGGTCAATGTCATTTAAAATGCTGCTCCTGTTGGCTATTAAACACCATAAAGCTACCACATACTTTAACTTA
This sequence comes from Neotoma lepida, assembly GCA_001675575.1. Lineage (NCBI taxonomy): Eukaryota > Metazoa > Chordata > Mammalia > Rodentia > Cricetidae > Neotoma > Neotoma lepida. The sequence goes on from LZPO01007950.1 coordinate 515,466, forward strand.
ATTATTTACTTGTTAATAAACTAGGTAGGTACCATTAAAGCCCAGCCACTGCTAGAATGGTTTAGACTCTGACAACAACAAGTCTGAAATAACGATAAACAACTTTTCAAAATTATGAGTTAGTCCACTGATAGCCTAACTTGGGGCTTCGAAGAGATTAGTTTCAAATGGCTATTTGATCCAAATATAGAATGATGGAAGTCTTCCCCACTCCTGCTCTCCCTAATCAAATTAGATGATCACTTACCTTCAAAGTTTTTGTCCAGATCTTGAAGGCCTTCATTCAAATCTTGAGTACTCGTACCACGGAAAAGACCATAGGTCATGACAATGGTACCATTGGAAATAGCATCTGTGAAGAAAATAGTGCTGGTGACCCATGCCTGTGTCCCCAGAATCGAGCAGATGACAACAACAGAGCCAAGGCTTGTGACAAAGCCAGATAGGAACATCAACGTCTTCTGTGTGGTCGGCATTTTCTCAGGAGAGAAGCTCCCTGGGATAAAACAGCAACCACCTCAGAATATTTGGGGGCCTTATCATTTGGAGTCCAGTGTTTAGAAAGGAAGTCTGTGTTCTGTTGTGAATGTAAAACCTGTGTCTTCGTGGGAAGTTTTATGCTCCTGAACATTGAACTGTGAACAAGGCCATAAAGATGTGCGGACACTGAACTTTGGTCTAGAACAAGCAGTTGCTATGGCGGCAGCCAACCAGCGTGAAGAAGGGCTGGGCAATCCTTCCAGGACTTCCTCAATCACATGACTAATTTATAACCTTTATCATGCCATGGAAGCCAGGTCAACCTACTGTGTCAGGACACAATTTGAATTCTCAAATGATGAGAATACAGACCTGTACCCCAAAGGGATGACAGCACAAGGCCCCAGCACCTTCGAGAATCACCTTCTATGATGGATTTGTCTTTTACTCAGGTTCCCAAAGCAAACTTCAGCCCTTCTAGGTTATATATCCTTATTCTTAGACCTTATTAGGGAGGGGTGCCCCTCAAATTCCCTCTTCCAAATGGCATCCTATTTGCATCTTATTTAAATGATAGCATCAGAGGGTGTGTCATTAGTCTTTAGTACTCTTTAGTACTCTGCTAAAAGTGGTTCTAAACATTCTTGCTTNGATCTGTCTTATTTACTTTTCTATTGCTGTGAAGGGACGCCATGACCAGGGCAACTTACAAAAGATCACATTTAATTGGGGCCTTGCTTACAGTTTCAGAGGTCAGTCCATGATCATCATGGCAGTGAGTGTAGCAGCTCACAGTCATGGCATTGGAGGAGTAGCTGAGAGCTTATATCCTGAACTACAAGCAGGAGGCAAAGAGAGAGAGCAAGACTGAGTTCAGCCTGGGCTTTTGAAACCTCAAAGTCCACCCACAGTGACATAACTTCTCCCACAAGGCCACACCTCTTCTCATACCTCCTAATCCTTCCTAAAGAGTCCTCCAACTGGGAACCAAACATTCAAATACATGAGACTATGGGGGCTATTTTCATTCAAACCACCATAATCTCAAACTCCTATCCTTAAGGCCCAGCAGTTAACAGTCTATCAGTAGTCATTTCCAGTCCTCAGTGACACCTACCCACTCATTTCTTGGGATTACAAACAGGCTCACATCCTATTCTTACATTTTTTTATTGTGTTCTTTGATTCCAGAGCATACCATATGCACATCCGAACCCCATCTTTTTCTTAAATAACCTACTTACCTGTGGGATGAGGGTTCTCCTCTCATAAGGATAGAAAATGGACTGAAGATGCACGAATCACTAGACTCAGCCACTTCACTTCTGTGGGAAAGAGAAACATACAGATAATTGTAAAACAATCAGATAGGTACTAAAATGCAAAATGCAAGGTAGGCATTCGGCTAGATCCAGGACAGGGTAATGGATGTCACACTTCTGTCACTGCATAGGTAGGTAGATGATAGATGATAGACAGACAGACAAACAGACAACAGACAGATTAGATAGATAGATAGATAGATAGATAGATAGATAGATAGATAGATAGAGAGATAGATAGATAGATAAAATAAATCAAGTCACCACATTAACCCTTCCTCCCCCACTGCCAGGGGACCTTAAACTGTTGCTAAAGGGAAGCGGAAGCAGGAGGACATTTGTATCAGGCTGGAGAACTGAAATTGAGGTTGTGGCTTCTGGATTATTTGGAGCATAATTGAACAAGGTTCCAGTTATGAACAAATGTGGATCAGGAGGCCATTCTAACACCCCTACAGCTTCTGTTGAAGACTCTGCTGCACATTAACAGGAGGGTGAGACTCTCTCAGGCCAGCTGTGAAACATCATGTGATGGGTGCGAGCATTGAGAAGGTTCCAGAGGTTGGACAGTGCTGTAACTCTTCAAAGCTCCAGTCAACCAGAGTATAAAACTCTTGGCAGATGTGTCAGTCCTTTAGGCCAGGAAGCAGAATAGACTGACTGTTCCTTAAGCCTGAGCTGCCTTATCCCTGGAGGAAGGGTTTCTACAGACACATCCTAGCAAAGTTAAAGTCATTCAGAACACTCAAGATCATTGCCATCAGACAACAACAAGAAATCACAAACATTACTGTAAAATGAAAATAAGGCAGGAAAATAACATGGAATCCTTACCGTCCTCCTCATCAACAGAAGCACACTCAAAGATAACACAGATGTTTGAAGCAGGAGACAAGAATCAGAAATGCTATTACAACAATGTTCAAGGACTTAAAGGAAAAGGTGATATAAGGGACAAAGGTGTCAGTCAGCTTCAGTTGTCAACTTGACACACCTGGGAAGAGGGAACCTCAACTCAGGAATCGCCTCCATTGGATTGACTAGTGGGCACGTCTGTGGGGCATCTTCTTAAATGCTAATTGGTGCAGGAGAGTCCAGCCTACTGGGGATGGTGCCATCCCTAGACAAGTAGGTCTGTGCCGTGCAAGAAAGGCATCTGAGCAAGCCAGAGAAAGCAAGCCAGGAGGCAGAGTTCCTCCNCGGTTTCTGCTTCAGTTCCTTTTTTGAGTTTCTGCTTTACTTCCCATAGTTACGGACCATAACTTGGAAGGTGAAATAAACCCTTTCCTTCTCCTTTGATCTCAGTGTTTATCACAGCAACAGAAAGCAAACTAGAACAATAGGAAACCTCTTCAGAGAAATAAAAATTAGTTTTTTAAATAATCAGATGAAAACTCTATGATCTAAAAGTGTAGCATCTGAAATGAAAAGCTCACTGAGTGGATTTAACAGAAGACCATAGGAGAAAGGCAGTGAGGGATCTGGCAGAGAGGGGAGGTGGGGGAGGGGGACTGAGAGGGGAGGAGGGAGGGGAAACCGTGGTCAGGATGTAATATATGAGAGAAGAGTAAATTAAAAAAATTTAAGAAGAACTATTTAAATTCGATGGCTTAGTGACCCAAGAGACAGCATTAGGAGATCTCATGTACATATCTCCAGCGTTTGAGAAGTGGGAGGGGGGAAAGGAAGGGGAAACAGTTTTGGAGAAGTAAAGGCTGAAAAAATATGCAACTTTGGTTAAAAGTTTAAAAGATTTACTTATTTTATTTTATGTATGTAAATATTTCTCCTGTATGTACATTTGTGTATCACGGGAATGCTTGGTTCCTGTGGAGGCCAGAAGAGAGAGTCAGATCCCTTGTAATAGAGTTGTGTATAGTTGGGAGCTGCCATGTGAGCGCTAAGAACTAAGCCTGGTCCTCTGCAAGAGCAGAAAATGCTCTTACCCACCGAGCCGTCTCTCCAGCCCAACTCTGATTTAAAGAAAAAAAATACATTTTACTTTCAATCAATAAGGTAGAAAGTCACAGTGTGACATTCTAAATCATATTTCCATAAACAGTGATAAGGAGAAAAATCAGAAAGCAAAACTAGAGGAAAAAATATGTGTTACCTAACCATAGATAGGCAGTAAAGGGCGAATCTCAAAAAGATTTTGCTGTGTGAAAGAAACTAGAAATAACAGTGTTTAGAAAGAGCCATCTGCCTATATATAACATACTATCTAATCATATTCCTATAAAGAGCCAGAGCAGGCAGCACTATCTGTGGTAACAGACATCAGAGTAATGGCTGTCCTTGTGGAATGCATCATTTTCTGAAAAGGGACAGGAGGGGGTGTGTTAGGGGACCAAAATATCAGTGTGTGTGTGTGTGTGTG
>LZPO01007950.1:520142-542041 GCA_001675575.1 Neotoma lepida
GTGTGCAGGTGTGGGGGGGAGGAGTTTGATTCTCAGGAGCCATCTGACTTGTTTTATTGAGACAAAGTCTCTCATTAGTACCTGAGTCTCACTGATTTGGTTAGACTAGCAAGCCAAGGAAACCTAGGGATCCATTTGTTTCCACCCCTACAGTAATGGGATTATAAATAACTTACACACTACCCCTGGCTTTGTGACCTGGGTGGTGAGTCAACTTGGATGCTCATGCTTGTGGGACAGGCACTTTCCCCAGCTGAGCTATCTCCCTTTGTCAGAAATATCAGTATTTTGGTAGGGCCATGCATGTTACTTATGTACCTGTCTATTCACTGCACTGCATTATGTGTATACAGTTCATCAGTAAAAAGAAACTCAAGAAAAATAAATTAAAATATTAGAGGTCATAAGAACCACGGCTCTATATATGGACAGGTCTAAATGAAACCACAAACAGTAGATGTTCTTTCTTTTTTTTTTTTCTCTTTTTTTTTTTTCTCACCATGCCCTGTGGCCAATCACTAAAGCCCAATTTTTCTCCTAAAGTCAAGTAATTTTATGTTAATCTTTCTACATATTGTTTAAAAGCAAATTCTATTTGAATTTTTAAAAAATATCAGTTTGGCCCCTTTTTTGCTTATCCTTCAAGGGAGCATTTCTGGTCACAACATTTGAGTTCGGATGGAAGCCTTCAATCGGGTTAAGCCTAAGATACTATGGAGAGGGGATGGGTATGTGATCAGTTGGCAGAGTGCTTATACAGCATGCCAAGCTCTGGATTTGATCCCCACTGACACTACATAAAGTAAGACATGGTCGCACATGCCTGTACTCTAGCAGGATCAGGAGTTCAAAACCATCCTTGGCTAAATATTGAGTTTGAAGTCAGCCTGGGCTACAGTAGACCCTGTGTCAAAAAATAATGTTAATGCAGGGCTGGAGAAATGGTTTAGTGGTTAAGAGTGCTTGCTATTCTTGCAGACAACTTAAGTTCTGTTCCAAATACCCACAAGGGGCAGATCACAACTGCCTGTAACTCTAGCTCCAAGAGACACAACATGCTCTTCTAGACTCCACAGGTACCTACAATCAAGTGCATATAATGCACACATAGACACACATACATACTCAATTTCTTTAAATCATAAAAATAATTTTTTAAGTTATTGTGGTGGTTTGGAAAGGTATGTCCCCCATGAACTCATGTGTTTGAATGTTTGGCCTATAAGAAGTGGCACTATTAGAAGATGTGGTCTTGTTGGAGTAGATATGGCCTTGTTGGAGGAAGTGTGTCACTATAAGGGTGGGCTTTGAGGTCTCATATATGCTCAAGCCACACCCAGTGTCTCAGATTACTTCCTGTTGCCTGTGGGTCAAGATGTAAGAACCTTCAGCTCCTTCTCCAGTGCCATGTCTATTATGAATGCTACCGTGATGATAATGGACTAAATCTCTGAACTGTAAACAAGCCACCCCAATAAATATTTTCCTTTATTAGAGTTAACTTGGTCATTATGTCTCTTCACAGCAATAGAAACCCTAAGACAGAAGTTGGTACCAGGGACTGGGGTATTTCTGTGATAAGCCTGACCATGCTTTTGTTTGAAGAAATATGAGCTTTGGAACTGTGGATTAAAAAAGCAGTTGAACACTTTAAGTGCTGCTTAATGGGTCATCCTAGTAGGAAATGGAAGACAGTGGTGCTGAGTGTGATTTGATGAACTGCAGAGGCCTGGCTCAAGAGATTTCAGAGAGGAAGAATTTTAGTATGCTACTTGGAGATTGTTTTTGTGATATTTTGGTGAAGAATGCAGCTGCTTTTTGCCCTTGCCTGAAGAGTCTGCTTGAGGTGAAAGTAAAGAGATTTGGATTGATTCCATTGGCAGAAGAAATTTCAGAACAGCCTAGTATTGACTCTGTCTTAAGGATATTAGTCTCTATAAATTTCTATATAAATCTCTAATGGAGATTTATAATGAAAAGGAGAAAGCTGATCAAGGAAAAATACAAAATGTACAATTTGAGGAGAAAAGGGGTGCCAGGAAGTAGAATGGAGGTAAGTCTTGTGTTCAAGGAGATAAACAGATTAAGATATGTAATGAATGGAGTGGTGACCTCAGGGTAAGATCCAACCCAGATAAGTTTCCAACTGTGAAAAGAAATTGAAGAAGAGCTTAGAGCCAGGTGTGCACTCAGGAGGCAGAGGCTGGCAGATCTCTGAGTTTGAGGCCAGCCTGGTCTACAGAGAAAGTTTCAGAACAGCCAAACTTAGGCAGTGAAGGAAACTATCAGAAACAGAAAGCTGGTGAAGATGTAATTGAACAAAGGGACCATGTTCCAGCCCCAGAACTTGGCAGATTTCAGCCATGTGGTTCTAGCTTTAAAGTCAAGGATAGAAGAAAGGGATTATGGGATCTTCCTCCATGACTAAGGAAAGCTGGGAAGACTAGGCATATGTTAGGGGTGTCCCTGAATGGAGGCCCAGAGAGGCCATTGCATGAAGCTGTGAAGGTGAAGTCTGGATTGTCTTGGAGACCCCAAGATGTTGGAGATGCCAGAGTCATGGGATACCTGCCAAGGAGAGCTGCTAACAGAGAGTGGAACCCACCCAAGAGAAAGAAATGTGTTGCAGTCAACAAAGATGAAAGGAGTTGGAGATCTGAAGAGCACTTTGACATCAGATACGGAGATGCAGAGTTTGGAGTTTGCCCAGCTAGGTTTTTGGTCTTGCTTTGGTCCAGAGTTTCCTTTCTATGCTCCCTTTCCTCTAGTTTGGAATGGTAATGTATAGCCTGTGCCATTATATGTTAGAAGTATATGATACGCTTTTTTAATTTTCATTTTATAGGAGATTACAGCTAAGAGATTGCATAAATCTCAGACAAGACTTTGAACTTCGAACTTTTAAACATTATTGAGTCTATGATAGACTATGGAGACTTTTGAAGTTGGACTAAATGCATTTTGCATTATGTTATGGTTACAAGCCTATGGGAGCCAGAGAGTGGAATGTGGTGGTTTGGATAGGTATGGTGCCCATGAATTCATGTGTTTGAATGCTTGGCTTACAGAAAATGGCACTAGGACATGTGGTCTTGTTGGAGTAGGTGTGGCCTGGTTGGAGGAAGTGTGTCACCATGGGGGTGGGCTTTGAGGTCTTATATGCTCAAGCTAAGCCCAGTGTGGTAGAGAATTCACTTCCTGTTGCCTGCAGATCAAGATGTAGAACTTTCAGCTCCTTCTCCAGCACCATGTTTGCCTGCATGCCACCACGTTTCTTACCATGGCAATGATGGACTAAACCTCTAAAGCTGTATGCTAGCCCCAATTAAATATTTTTCTTTATAAGAGTTGCCATGTCATGGTGTTTCTTCACAGCAATAGAAACCCTAACTAAGACAGTTACTGAAGAGAAACCCAGTAGTCAAGTCCTTGAGTGCAATGGAAGACAGAACACATGGTCTGGTGATGATACAGTTCCAGGAATTCTGCCTAGATGGTACGGTGTTCCAAGGGAAAAGTGGTACAGCCAGATATGGAGGAGAACTCAGGAAGCAGAGGGTACATGGAAGGCCTCAGAGGGGCTCAGTGAGGCAGAAGTCTATGGCTGGAGAGGGACTATGGCTCAGGTATACAGGAGTGATGGGGCATTTGGCATGGCCTGAGTTCCTTATAGTCTAGGATGAGGGGAAGGAATTAGTTGATGCTGATAGGAACCATGAGCCCAAATGAGGAGCAGAGAGAGATAATGAAGGATAACGTGTCTGAATGACAGGATGTCTGTAGACTTCAAAAGATGCTAAGGAATACCATTTCATTCCTAGAATAACATTTGGGGTCCAACAGGGCAGATATTACTGGGAGAGAAGGGCCATCTGCCTCCTCATCCTGTTCTCAAGGCTGTCACGTTCCAAGAGCAGATGTCTGACTAAGGCAGCACATTCCTCTCTTGGTGGCTATCAGTCTCTGCCTCCCCACCCATGCAGTGTTAACAAACTTACCAGGGCTTTGAAACTATCACCATCTTTAACTTTAGATCTAATGACAATAAAATCCAGAGCTGGGTGATGTCATTGGGCCACTTGGCCACACCCAATCTGGGCTGTTCCCTGAGGGCATACTTAGGAAGGAGCTACCTGCCCCACTGGGCTCTGGGCAGGTAACAAGGCTGCCTGTTGCTGCCTGCTGGGGCCCGACCTCCTTTGCTCTGGCAGTCCACATGTTCACGGCATATTCTAGCTGCTGAGTGTCTCATGTTGTAGGAGTAGAGGACAGAGACAGGTACTTCTTGGGCTGATGGTAGTTCCAGCCCTGGGGCAAAGGAAGAGAGCAATGTCAGACACCAAAAGAGCAAACAATGCTGGGTGTGGTGGCGCATGCCTTTAATCCCAGCACTTGGGAGGCTAAAGAGGGAGGCTCTCTGTGAGTTCGAGACCAGCCTGGACTACATAGTGAGTTCCAGGTCAGCCAGAGCTACATAGTAAGATCTTGTCTCAAAACAAAACAAAAGAGAAAAAAAAACAAACAAACAAACCCAAATTCAGTAAGTGATGTCAGTGAAGAGAGCTTGTGAGAGAAGAGGGGTGTGAGGCCATTAGGAAGGCAATTGGTAGGAAAGTAGCAAGAGGGGAGGGGCCTAGACAGGAAGGGGTTTTTCTCAAGCTCTGAGAAAGAGTAGCCACGGCTGTGTTAGATGAGCAGGGGCTTAGGTGCCACTGGGCAAGTTGGGCACAGCCTCACTGCTGTCAGGATTTTACTCAAGGTGGGGGCTTCTAAGCAGGAGCCTGAAATCAGAGGGCAGTGCTGTCATAGTCGAGGCAAGCACAGACAAGGAGGGTAGGGACTGCATTCAAGATGCACAGAGATGCTAGGAGTTAGACTTGGAGATGAATTAGAGGCAGAGTAAAAGTCCAGCAACCAAGAGCAAGAGCTGGGGCTGACCTGGCAGAAGGTGCTGGAAGAAGTGAGCTTGTAGGTATTGGCAAGCAGGCTGCATGCTTCTGAGTGATGTGCACACGGATGCTGTCACAGCTCTGGAGAAGCCCCCAGGAGCAGGAGTGAGTGAGGCAGCAAAGGAAGAAGTCTTAGGTCCTCACAGACAGAGGTGTGTGGGGAAGAGAAGGAAGGATGAGATTGTGTTCCCGCACCACGGGAACATTCTTAGGACTCTGGAGGGTTCCACAGTTCTTCAGGCTTCCTGTCTACACCTCTGTCCCAGACAGACCCCAGCTGACTTAAGCGTTAACTGCTGGCTCTTTGAAACTGTCACCTTGTAAGTCAGCTTGGCTCTGCAACGCTAACAGCAATAAAACCAGGTGAGGTAACACCCCTACACACTTCTTTCTTGTCATCCATCCAAAGTCAAGAGTAAAGACAGTAAACACACCCTTGCTTGCCTACTGTCATCTAGTCCACTCTAATACTGTTTAGGAACTCCCAAGCCCTGTCCCAAGGAATGGTGCTGCCACAACGGTCCGAGATTTCCTTTGTCAATTAACTATCAAAACACCCCCCCACAGACATGCTAGCAGCTCAACCTGATATAGATTATTTCCCCTTGAGACTCAACTTTAGGCTGTGTCAAGCGGCCAGTTCTCTTTATAGTCCAAGAGAAATCACTAAGAAATAAGTCCCCAGAGCAGCAGCTCGGGTCCCTGCACTGTGCTCTGCTCCATTGTGTTTAATTTTGCCAGACATTTCTTACTAATTGTACACCCTCCAGCACCCACCATGGGGCGCCCACACACTCTTTTCTGAGAGGGAGTGTTTGGGACATTTCCCAGCTCTGCCAACTTCTCTGAAGCAGGTCCATTACCAGATGCCCCAGCCCTGCTTTACCAGTTGCTAGACTTAAAGTGCATCTCAGCCAGGCTACTTCCTGGCGTCCAGGACCAAGGCTAAACATGAACAGGAAGGAACCTTGAGTTTTCTTTCTGGCTGGTGTGAGTGTCATCACCCCGTGGCACCCTCCCTGGTTCCCTGTGTCGGGGCAGAGGGCTGGGAGAGGGGCTCCACAGAGAAGGCACGGGCCTGCCTCCTCCGAGGGTAGAGGCCACAGCCCCAGGAGGGCGGGCGCCCGCGGTGCGCTCCCAGAGCCAGGCACCAGGCGTCGCCGTAGCCCCTCGCAGCGCCAGGGCCCCGCCCCCGCCGTGGAGCAGGAGCCGGAGACCTAGCCAAGCGCTGGAGGCGGCCGGACCCGGCCAGACAGATTTCCTGCTCTTTTGGAGGGCTGAGGGCTGCGGGGCTGCGGGGCTGCGGGCTGTGGGCTGCGGGCTACAGGAGAACTCGCTGGCGGCGTGGGGACCTCGGTGCCCCGGCGCGTCCCCACGACACTCCCTCGCGCCGGCGGGGACAGCTGGCGCCCCGGAGAGGAGCTTGGCGGGCGGGCGCCCGGGAGATGCGGAGTCGCCGCGGCGGCGCGATCGGCGCGACAGCACCGGTCCCTGGGAGGTGAGTGGCGCGGTGTGGGCGGGTGGCAGTGAGTCCCTAGGTGGCCATGCACCCCATGCATCTTGAACAAACCGGGACAGCCTGGGCCACTGCCGCGGGAGGGATGGGTCGTTCTGCATCCGAGCCAGGTCCTTGCCACCCTCCGAGTGCGCGAGGTGCCAATGACTGGAGACCTTGCAACCTCGGCCACCTGCCCGAGGCGCAGTCCCAACTTGACTACCACCTCGGCAGCTCTTCTCGGTGAACAGCTACGCGGAGGGCGTGTGTCTGCGGGTGGCGACAGTAGGAGGGTGACAGTGACCCGGCGACGTGTGTGAACGCAGTGGAAACGGAAGGGGGTTCCAACCGGTGTGTTGGGGGCTGAGCACCTAAGGCTTGAGACTGGAGCATTTCCAGAAAGTGACTCGAGTTGCGCCAACTCCCGGCGCAGCGGGGGCGCTGCGGGGATGCTAGCGGCTGGTCTGGGGCCCGGTGCCTTCCCAGGCAGACCTTAGTTGGGGATTCAGGGTCGCGGTGGGGAAACCTGGCANGTAGCCCAGGTCTGACGTCGGGAATTGCAGTCCGTGGGGTGATCTGAGGAGGTCCTGGAGCCAAAGGCCAGCGGTACCCATCTTGGTGCTTCCCAGGGCCATCTGGGGAAAGCTGGGAGACCCACAGGGTGATGAGGCAGAGCCAAGCCCGAGGACCAAGGACTGGACCTGACCTAAATTCCTTCNAGGCATGAAGTACCTTTCTAGAGAGGTTAGACCATGATGCCTGCAGAATCACACTATTGGTTTATACTGAGTTACGACGACTCTGTAAGTGTTGGAACCTCAGAAACTATAAAGGAAAGAAAATAGGTGGTCTTGACTGTGTCGGGGAATTTAAAGGAAGATCAACAAATGATGCTCATGTGTTCTAGAAATTATTGTTTAGTCAGTAATGTCCTTGCACTTAAGAGACTTGTGACCCAAGGTGTCCAGACATCTTTGCAACGATGTTTTTTTTTTCCCTACAACTTAAAAATTTGTGCTTAGTTGAAGTGGAGCTGGGGGATTAGGGAGGGTGGGCATGTTTTTCCAAACTGAGGCACTAAACCAAAGGGGGCATGAAACTGTGGGTTGCTGGTGGTTGCCAAGATCCCTCAGCTTCCAGGATACGGACAAAGTGGACAGAACTCTTTTTGACAGTAGATGGAGTCTGGGGTCTCCCAGTGCAAGTTCAAGGACTGAGGAAACAAAAGGTCAGGTGTTGGTTTTGCCTAAAGTGGGGTCCACACTGTCGGGGAGAGAGACCTGAAGCCAGGCCCTGGCCTCCTGAATGCCACCTTGGGGCTCAGGTCCTTGTTTCTTGGGATTAATGCTGTCTGTGACGCATTCATCATCACCCCCTCTACACAGCCGAATAGTTTTCTGGTTTGGAAATTGGTAGCAGCGATTTGTCTCACTGAAAGGCCAGNTCACTGGATAAACTAGATTTGATAATNCAGAACCCCTCAGGCAAATCAGTCCTGAAGGTCAATGAGGGAGGTGCTGGCCTTGGATGCTTCCTGGAGCCCCTGTGGGGTCACAAGGAGAGAACAGAGCAGGTCATTGGTTCCCAGGCTGGAAACGCATTGTTCCGGCTCTGGAGGCACACTTGGCCCAGCAGTGCTCCTGGGTCAGCAGCTCTATCGACCTCTGAGGAAGCCTGGAGGAAGACCTGAAACTCTGTCCTGGGAGTATTCTCTTCAGCCCCAGGCATTCCTGCATGCAGCTCTTTTAGCCCCGAGGAAGTTCAGGGCGGTATGGGAAGTGGCATGAATCCATTTCAGTAGGTCAAACTGTGCTTCTGCATCAGACTGTGCCTCCGTGGTCCTCATGGCTGCACCACGGAGGCCATTTATTGAAACTATCCCCGTGCTGGTCAAAGGCAAATTTGTAGGCTGAGGCACCTTCTGTAGTACACCTGATACTTTCTCCTAAGGCATCATGTCCCAAGTCAAAGGTGTGCCTTTGTGTGTCCCCCTCTCCCCCAACTTCCCCTAATGCTTTTCTTCATCCTTCTAAATATACTAGCTTCCTTTCTGCTTCAGAAAGGGGTGCTGAACTGGGGCTTATGTTAGGACGGTGCTGTGAGTTCAGTTTCTGGAGCATGTATGCTTGTGTGAATGAGTGTCTGTGGCTTCCATAGATGTCTGTTGCAATATACATTGATGTGCATTGGATCACGGAGAGAGGAGAANAGCCCATATGGGAGCTGCAGGGCCAGATCTTAAGGGGATACTGAACTGAAGAGACCTACAGGAGCNCCCGTGGAGGCAGTTTTTGGGAGCAGTAAGGGAACAAGAACGGCATGCACTCTCTTCCCTCACTGATACATTTTCTCATTTATGATGTTTGAGTCACATTTGGGGAGGCTCTGCTCCAAAACAGAAGTGAATGTGACTGTCAGGAGAGAGCTGGGCCTCTTCGACACCTGAGTGTCACTTNAGAAAGTCCTGTGCAATGTAAGTCGTCGTCTTTGGCTTGCTGTCTCCTAGCAAATGGAGCTGTGGCCTAGTCTCCCCTGAAGGNCCCCTACTTTCTAGACCACAAGACATGGAGCCTGTCCAGCCTCCAGCTCAGTTTGTTCAAGTGTCTTAGCCTGCCCCAAACTTCCATAGACCCTCTGCCTGATAGTAATCCTTCTTCCTCTTGGTTCTGTGGAAGGACATTTGGTCCTATTCTAAATTACTTGTTCTAGTCTATTTTAGTTTTCCATTGATTCAACTGTTCAGCTTCTCCACCAGGCTGTCTGTCAATAGGGGGTGTGTCTCTGAGACCGTGAACTTTGGGCAAAGACTTGAATTCAAATCCTGCCTCTGATGTGGTCCTGGTTAATTGACTCAAGTTCAGACCACGCTGCTCAATCCTCAGGAGAGGACTGACCATCTTTACTTTGCATAGCTGCTAAGGTGGCAGCAGAGGATGCATATAAACTAGAAAGCATGTGGTCAGCACCCAGGAAACTAGATATGTTTTCCTAAAATACCCAACACTATATACATTGTACATGTTAAAAACCAGTGNGGGACCAGGGAGATGGCTCAGTGGGAAAAGTGTTTGCCTTACCAACAAGAGGACCTGAGTTTGAGCCCCAGAACATACATAAAATGGGCCAGGTGTAGGGAAGCAGAGACACATCCATCTCGAGGGCTTGCTGGTCAGGTAGCCTAGCCTAGTTGGTGAGCTTCAGGCTAATGAGAGACTCTGTTTCAAAAAAGGCAGACGGTACTTGAGAAACGACACTCGAGGTTGTCCACTGGCCTTCACATACATGCATGCATGCATGCGCGCCACTCCCATACACATATGGGCACAGAGGTTTGAATGAACAAAATCCATAGTAGTAGATAGAGTCTTTCTTCGTGTGCTACCTGGAAGACTAGTTCAAATCAATATAACGTGACACACTAGGCAACTTTAATTTTTGCATGATGAGCTGAAAGTAAAGTTTGCATGAGTTAAGAATTTAATCTCAATGCTTTCACTTACCTGTGCACCAGAAGGGAATCCATTCTTCATCATGCACCGCTAACTCCAGTGTTAGTGATCCGTGAGGCAAAAATACAACTTGCTATGGACATTAACCTGGGTTTATGGCCTGAATTAAACCAGGCCAGGTATGAAGCCAGGCAGAAAGGAGGCAACCCCAGCACCAAGAGGCAATGTAGTCCAGAATGAAGCATGTGGAATCAGGCATAAGGTCAGCCTTGCAACCACAATGTAAAACTATGCAGCTGTGCATGGCCCCCATGAGCTTAATTCACCCTCTGAGCTTAATTCTTTCCTCCAAAGGACGGGGCAGCTCTGGGGCAGCTCTGGGGCAGCTCTAGGGCTCTGATCAGAACCCACCTGCTCTCCAGATGGTTGCAATTTATAAACCACACCTAAGGCGATAGGTTTATAAAACGTCTCTAATTCTCCAGGAGAGGCAGATGGTGGGGGCTGCTGCTGGATACAGACTGGGAGAGTCCTCCTTCGGGGATTACCCATCCAGCCTCCTTTTCTTTTCTCTGTCCCCCAAATCTCACCGATTGGGGTCCACCCCATCCAGGTGTGCCACACAGGGACTTTTGATGTGGTTCANAGCCTCTGTACTCACTGCATCTGGCTCTCTGCCAGAAATGTGGGTCCCTTTCTTCCCGCTACATAAATAAATACTTCAAAGGGTTTGGTGAAGCTTCTGAAATAAAAACTCTTAGCAATATCATTCAGAAAAACAAATGAATATATCCTTTTATATTGATTCCCAATGAAGGAGGGGCCAGATAAAGTATTTTTAAAGAATGGTCGTCTATTTCAAAACCTCTTTTAAATACAACTAAGAACACATTTAATCTAGTCTGTCATGGAATTNGTGTCATGTGGCGCCTGCACCACCGGGAATTGCGAGGCGGGCGAGGGTCTGGAGACTGAAATGAAGCACAAGAGACGTGGGTCACTCTTGAAGGAAGAATGCCATTTTACTCAAGCTCAGGGCAGCTTATATATCCCTCACAACCCAGCCTCCTGTGGCCACAGCACGGAAGGGAAAGGGAAAGCATCCAAGGGCAGTGGTAAAATACAATGTATCTCCCTAACCTCCTTGTAAACAGGTCGAACTTCCTTTTCTCAGCATCTGCTTGGCCAAACAAGGCTGGAGGGAAGAAAACACAATGTTCATGCAGAAACCTNAAGCTGTTCTCACTTCTCATCCCAGAGGAAGGACTGCCAGCCCCAACAGTGTCAAGTATTAATAACAAAAGGGAGTCCTTTTTTTTTTCTCCCCCAAACAGATAGATGCTCCATAAAGAGGAAGGAAACTGAATTAAAAATTGTTCCTTAGGTGGGCTGGGAACCTACTGTGCTGTAGTCATGTGTTTGGGTGTCAGTAGTCTGGGGCGAAGAGTGGAGTGTTGGTTGGATAGTTTGTTTGGGCCGCTGGTCTGGGTTAGGGCAGCACAGACTCTGATCCCTTAGAAGGTCCAGAGTGGGGTGGACCTGCATCTGCTTGGGGCTGGCCAGACTATTACAGGGTACCTGGGACTCAGTATGGTTGGGGTGTGAAGGGGTGCATGGGCGAAGGGAACAGAGCCAGTGGTGCATGAGTGTGTGCAGGTAGGGTGTAAGAGGCCAAGTACAGAGGGCTCTCCAGCCATGTCACCCTGCCTGGAACATAGCCACAAATAGAACAGACTTGGCTTTGTTTCNCAGGGGAGATGGCACAAACTGGGGCTCTGGGCAAGCAGTTTGAGGTGGAAGGGCAGGGCCAGAAGGATGTGGTCCTCAGCGTAATCCTGAGCAGGTGTGATTCTTCTACGCCCCTCCTCCTTTCTTTTCCACTCTCTCTCTCTCTCTCTCTCTCTGTATGTGTGTGCATGTGTGTGTGTATACATATGCAGGTGTACTCACCCACATATGCACTTGTAGAGGTCAGAGGTTGATGTCTGGTATCCTCTCTCCATCTTTTTTAAAAAGATGCTTATTGATTTTATGTTATGCACAGGAGTACTTTGCCCACATGTTTTTTTTTTTATATGTACTGCATAGGTGCCTGATGCTCACCAGGTCAGATTCCCTGGAACTGGAGTTAAGGGTGGTTGTAAGCCGCCAAGTGAGTGCTGGGAACTGAACCCAGGTCTCTACTAGAGTGGCAAGTGCTTTTAACCACTGAGCCATCTCTCCAGCCTTCTCCTATCTTGTTGATTGAGCCAAGCTCTCTCACTGGCCTGGAGCTCACTGTTTTGTCTAGATTGATAGGCTACTGAGCCCAAGAATGTCCTTGTCTCTATCTCTCCCAGTGCCAAGGTTACAGGTATGTGCTACCACAGTTGGCTTTTTACATGGGTGCTGGAGATCCAAACTCAGGTGNTTATACTTATACAGCAAACACCCACTAAGCCCTCTTCACAGCCCTGTGATTCCAGTCTTTAGAAGAGGAGATGGACAGGGGTATGAAGGTTCTGGTGTGGTNGAGGGTACAAGCAGAGACTTGGTTTATGCTTGCAGAAGAATCAGAGGCCTTGGCACTTGAACCAAGGCCTTGAGAGCATCCCAGTCTCTGTCACCTTGTCCTTAGGGCAGGTGTCAGGTTTCTCATTGAGAAACAGACATAACTTTTTGTTAGGACTTGGATCTATTTGCATACTTCCAGCTGGACATTAGTCACCATTTGTACTCGGAAGAAAATTAGTTCCATTTTTTCCCCTCTCAACTAGATTTTTGGATTCTTGTTTATAGATGCTTGATTGCAGTATATTATGATGAGTGGCCTTTAGACTGTGTCATTTTATTTTGTCTCCCACTCCAAGGACCTGAAGTTTCCAGGCTGTGTCTCTCCAGTCAGTCCCTAATCAGTTTGCTTTGAGGGCTGTGTGCTCTCTGCACACAAGGCCCTGACCTTGACTCAAGGCCAGCCAGCCCAAGTGCTGTGCTGAGAGCAAGATACCCGCTCTNAGTGGGGCCTGGATGGAGGGAAGCCCTATCTGCCTCGGNTACCTTGTGAAGCTCTGCCGCCTTTGACCTTCCTCTCTTCTCCAGCTCAAAGAGACCAGCCTCAAAGCTGGACATCTACCTGCATGATTTGATGCCNTGCCTGGAGGCCTCCCTCCAGTCTGTCTGAAATCCCCATCATGGGAACCAGCTTTTTAGTTGTGTCATTGNTTTCCTAACAGGTGGGTTTCCACCCATAGGGACGACTGTGTCTCCTTGGAGGATGCTGATCTTGGCAGCTCACTTCCCTGTGGGTGGAGAAGGACACACGGAGGCAGACAAGGACAAGGGCTCTGATCAGGATTTGAGAACACCTACAGTCAATTTTTTTCTTGTGGCACAATTTCTCACGACCTAGACTTGCTCTAGCAATTTCATATCAGTCATGTGTTCCAGAACATGCTATGGGTCACCAGCTAGTTGATTTGAGGGGGGAAGGGATGGGTCATTAGAAATGGGAAAGCCTCTAGCTTCCTCCATGATGAAGTGACTCCTTTTACAGAAGGCCCTAGACTCCTTTCCAGGTTCCCTAGGGACTCATAGGGACCACCCTCCCCCGCCCAGAGGTGGGGCAAGTCCAGCTGAGAGTACTTCTTATCCAAGTTCCTCTCCAATCTCCCTTCACTCTGATCATCTACAAACAGGGAGGAGAGAGAAGAGGCCAAGGGAGGAGAGAAAGGGAAACAAATGAGCTAGGCAATGAAGGCGTAAGGTAGACTCTCAGAGGCCACACTTCTGTCTCCCACTTCTACTATCCAGGAGGCCTGCAATCTGCACATGTCCTTTTGAGTGGGAATGTGGGGTCTTATAGCTTGGGAACACCGGAGCAGAAGGTAAGAACCAGGGCCTGAGACAGTTCTAGAAAGCATGGTGGCATATGGTTGTGTCGGGCATAAGATTCAGGCTCAAACACCTTGGCCCTCAGAGGTAGAAGTTCTTTCCCAGTCACAGGGGAGGCAGTCAGTGTAAAATTAATAAACAGCCAGAATNTATATGTCCTTTCTGTTGCATTCAAAGATATACAGAAACTCAGTCTGGGCCACAAATTGTTGCTTTAGGTACTTCCTTTAATGAGTACAAAGCACGCAAATGTTCTCTCAAAGAGCATAAAACATTCAGCTTCATAGATAAACAAAACTCCTCCACAGTCCTCATTGTACTGTGAAGTTCACTGATAAAAACAAAAACAACAACAACAAAAAAATCCTTGGTTTCCAGCCACATTTTCCTGCATTGTTACAAGTCNAAGGAATCCTTGTCCCTGAACACTTCCCTCGGCAAATTATTTGGGGAACCTGAAAGCAGCCTTCATGAACAGCAGACACCCAAGTGATGGATGGCAGTTGCTCTGACGCACCAGTCGCCCTGTCTTTAACTTCCAGCTACTGTTGACTTAGTGTTCTTTGCCGAGCTCCTAGTGGGTCTTGATCAAATGTATCAGTAATTCCATACATTTCTTTTTTCCCACATANCAGGCTTTACCATAGCAATCCTTTGTTGGTGGTGCTATCAGCCTACTCATTTAAATGTCTTTGAGCAAAGNCCCAACTTGGGCTCAAATGTAATATAAAAGTACAAGAGTTGGAAATTTAATAATTTTGTACTGTGTTGAACCAAGTTAGGCCTGTTCTTAGCAAGCTAGAAATATTTCAAAGGCTCTCTCTGAGTTTCTCCCAAATGCCAGCAGTGTTTGAGAGCCTACAAGAAGAGACAAGTGGAATGCTTAAATCTTTATTGAATACTTAGAGGATACACATACCGTNCTTAGTGCTGAAGTTATGACAGTGCCTGCCCTCTGGGTGTCCCAGGTCCATGGGGACATGGAAACTACCACCCCAAGGCAANGCTAGAGGTGGGGCAGAACAGGTGGAATGGGCTTGTGGAGTGGGAACTGGAAGGGCTTCATTAAGGAGAACAGGCTTGGGTGTGGATGTTTTCTTGGCAGCCAACAGGACTGAAATATTTCAGACAGAGAGGCTTCTGTATGCTTGCCCAGCAGTGGGAAGTGGCTTCTCTTGTCTGGGGAACAGCAGGTGTCTAGATGCAGCTGGAACAGGGTCAGTGAGGAAGGAATAGGGAAGATGGTGCTTTGGGGCTCAGCATTCACAGGGACACCTACTGAGAGTCTGGACCTGCTTGAGGAACCAGCGGCCCCCTTGGAGATTCTGAAGCATGCTGCCAGTTCTTTCTGTAGAAAAATGTTTGTGGACCACTTTTCATAGGTTTGAGAGTCCTGAGTGACCCTTTCCCTATCATGAAACCTGTGAATTTGGGACTAGGATGATGAGTCCTAGGTAAAGCACTTGCTGAGTGTGGTGGCACATGCTTGCAGTGTGGCTGGAGACTAAGGAAAGACCTGATGACTATAGGTGTGACCTTGAGCAGAGGTAAGTTTAGGGAAACTGAGGCCACAGGGTGTGTTCCTAGGCTATTTCATCACATCAGTCAAAAGGCACTCTAAAAACCAAGGCCGAGTTTCTGCCTGGGGTGATCAGGTGTTCCTGGAGCAGATGCTGCCTCAAAGGCCAAGGATGAGGCCAGGTTGTGGGGAATGTGGGGTGCACAGTGTAAGCACTTGACTCTCTTGGGTAGGGGTAGGGTCTCTCCAACAGAAGCAAAGAGCCATTAACAGGAAACTGCCTCTGTGCTAAGCTGTTCATCTTATTACAAGTCAGCAGAACCTGTCACATCAGATATATAGGCTCCTGCGAGTCGGAGTGTCAGCCTGCTCCCAAGAGCAAAGCCGATATGAGTAGGCTCAGTTGCTAGTGGTAAACTTTGACCTCCTTTGGGGACAAACCTGACATTTTCATTTGCCCTAGAATCCATGACTTGCATCCAAGGACCTCAGCCTATCCAGGAGCCCACATTTTAAGTTTCCTTTGAAATTGGAGGAAATCTGTGTGGATGTGGTGAAAGTTCTGAAAGAGGTAGGAGTGAGACCTTGGAAAAGGCTTGAGAAGGATGGTGTTCCTGAAGCCAAAGCCATGAGAGTGTTACAGCACTCACAANATCCTGACTGGTTTCACCTTGTAGGTTAGGAAAAGAGACACAGTCCCAGCAAGAGCAAGGAGGGAGCCCTCGGGAAGAGGTTTGGCTTGTGGAACATGGGTGTACACTTCCCAAGAATGAAGAACTGACTAAACAGAGCTGCAGGCACTGCCCTCTGTCTGTCAGGAAAAGGGAAGCTCTCTGGATGGCTCCTGGTTCAAAGTCATGGTGGCCAGCAGCTAAGCCACTAGGCTGACCTTCAGTACTTGCTCTGCCAGTCTGTCCTGACCAGGTACCTGCCCAACCACACAGGGCAGTTTCTAGGTATGAAACATAGATATGGCCGGGTGTGTGTGCATATGAGTTTGAATTTATTGCATGTTGATGAAGCAGTCCTGAAAAGGCATTACTACCAAATACAAAGAGAAAAAGGAAGCACTCCGTTCTAGTTAGATGAAGCAGTCCCGAAAAGGCATTACTACCAAATACAAAGAGAAAAAGGAAGCACTCCGTTCTAGTTGTTTTCTCGGCAACTTTCCTCGTATGTTTTAATGTCACCAGAAATAGGTTTTTCTGTGCGAACCTTTCTGTTTGCCAACAGCTGAAGTCACCTCCTGTNTCTCTATGCTTAGGATGCAACGTGCCTCTGTCTCCCCACTTAGAGATGGGGCCTGTCACTAGGCAGTTAAGGAAAACGTGTCTTANCCTGGGGCCCCATGGCTCACTTCAGGGATCAGGGTTCAATGTCTCTTTCCCATTCTGAGCTGGATGGACTGATCCCTTACCCCTGCTTCCTGAGCCTGAAGCACTGTTCATGCTGCTGAGCCTCAGAAAATGAGATCCCACCTGGGTGCAGCTGAGGAAAGCTGAGGTCCATCCTTGAGCAGGACCTGAAGGTGAGATACTGCTGTCTCCTGCTCTGTATCCACCTCTGTCTGCTCTGCTCAGCCTAAGTAATACTCAGTTTCCTTTGTGGATGGCTTCCACCCAGCCAGCTGCTTCCAGGAGGAGTTTTAACAGCAGCCCNGGGACATGTCTCATGCACGGCGTGCTTTGTTTAGCAAATGATTTATTGTTTGTTTTATTCAAAAGCACATCCTGAATGGATGNGGTTGTGCCGGGCAGGGATCAATGACATGGATCCTGGCTACTTTGCTTAGCCTCGGCTTCTTTTCCATTTTCTGGGTAGCAGGGATTGTTAATGACTGAAGCCTGGTGTCCTTTCCTTGGTGGCTTGGGATCTTGGAAGCTGGAGCGAGAAGGCTCAATTTACCGAGTTGGTTTTTAACCTGGCAGGTGGAGAGGGTGGCCATGCCAGGGCGACTGCTCTGAGCTCATTGCTAGGATGATGTTAGGTAAAATTGCTTGCCCCATTCAACTGTAATGGGCTTAGAAAGNACATTGACAGGGGGTGACTGGTTTCTAGTAACTAGGGTAGGATGCAGTGGGTAAAGCCAGAAGANGAGGCCCAGGCCCCACTGCAAAGAGGGACCTCAGGCTTGAATGGCTCTCCCCCTGGGTGGAGACACTGCTGGGGTTTCACCTAAGGTTCAATCTATTGGTTCCATTCTTCATCCTCAAAGCCAAGTTCCCAGAGAGCTGGTAGAGGTGTGACTGTCCACATGGGCAAGTATGGACAGTCGCCTCCCCACACACACTCTACCAAGGCTAGAATTTGGGGGAGCAGAGAAATGAACCCCAAGTCTGACTAAGTAAGGACCGGCACAGAGTGCCATATGAGGAGTTCTGTCCCTGAGAACAGCAGGCAGCCTTCTCTCTTGGGGCCTTAACCTTAGCAGGGATGTGTGTGATGTCACCTCACCTGCTGGTAGGGGCCGGGGCTCCATTGCACACCTGTATTAAAACTCACACTGCACAGTGAAGAACCAGCCCAGAAAGTCATTGCCTTCGAATAGGAAAGGAAAGACTGTCACCCTTCTATTCCTCAGTTGCCCTCCTCAGATGTCCCAACACGATGAGAACCACACTTTCTGCGCAGGCCTTTTCAATTTACCGTCAATGAAGTCACCTCCTACCTTTTGCTTTGGATGCCAGGCATTTGAGAGGTTTTCCNAACAGTCTCATCTCCCCATATAGAGCCAAAGTCTGTCACCAGCTTTGTGTCAGAGCGCCAAGGCATGTGAGAGGTGAAATATGGCCAAGTTCCCTCAAGGTCCTGATCAGGCTCACTCACTGGCTGAGAGAGCTGAGGGCTCAGGGACAGCAGGGCCCAGGCCCACATAGTGCCACTGGGGCCCTGTGCCTCTCACCTCAGCCCACAGTGGTCTCCAGCAGTCTCCCATCCAGACTTCCCTGTAGAAGGAGATAGTGTATCCCCACAGAGTCAACCTAGAATTGAATCTAGACTAGCTGACCCCTAACTGAGAGTCTCTTTGCTCTGAAAGGCCAGGCTGGGTCAGTGGGCCTTCTTCAAAGTTTCCTCTATGTGCNGGGCTGGCTAACATATTTTTCTAGGCTTCAGCTCGCATGTCCTCCTTGGGGTTAGGGATGGAATCACCCCCATTCAAACCATGTGGTTCAGGGTGAACCTTCAGGGGCTACACTCAAACCGTAGCAGTGGATGAGAGCAGATGACAGATGACTTCCTCAGGACACCCCACCTTCTTCATTCTCCTCGGTGGTGTGTGGTTCGTCNATAGNGTGGGAGAGAGCATAGGGAACTGCCCTCAGACCTGGGGGACCTGAAATCAGGGTGAGGTCTCTGCAGATGACAGGGTGACCAGCAGGACTGCNCTCTTCCCTCTGACTANGGTGTCACATGAGCACTGTGTAGTGACTTTTTGTTACTTTCCCTGCCGATTTAATGTCATTTGAAAACCCAGACTGAGAGAGGCTGTCAAGTTGTCCATTAGAGTCTCCAGGTGTTTCCAGAGCCCCACACCCTGGGGCTCACTGTGGCTTTTGACAGGAAGGACAGAAAGTTTCAAGCTTTACAAAACTCCCTCAGGAATCTCAACATGTGGCCAAAGCCAGAACTCTGGAGGCTTTTGTAGGGTCCCAAGAATGAGGTCAGGCTCTTCATCTATAGAGGCAAGGAGGCAGGAGGGTAGCCAGGAGGATGAGCAGGTACAGCTGCTGAGGCCAGAAAGATGTTCATTCTGGGCAAGCCTAAAGTGCCATCTGTATGTGTTCCTCTCCCTAGTCAAGAAGGCACTAGAGGGAAGCATTTAGACAGACTGGGCCGGGGCACATTGTCTGTAGTGTAGCCAGGTCCAGTNTCAAGTTTCCTCTTTGAAAGAAAACTGAGGACATGCAGGACTGAGATAGCCGATAGCGGTGTGCCAGGCAGCTTGCTGTATTCACCGTCATTCTTGTTCGCCTAAGAAACAGAATTTTCTGTGCTGCACATNCAGGTGGATAAACACCAGTATTCCTGATGTCCTCACCCAAGGACCTGCCATGTGGAATCCAGCTCTCATATCTGTCTTCTCTCTGGGATGCCATGAAGGTCTGTCCCTTACATGNCGAACCCTGTGGAGCTCAGCCCTGCTTTGCAACCCCTGTGGGAAGGGGCCTGGGACATATAGCTGGGTATGCGGGGGCCCTAGGCCATCCACGTGGGCCTGAAGACCACTCTTTCTAGGAGCCCAGGTTTCTTTTTCCAGGTGTTGCAGGAGTTGTAGTGTTTGTTAGGGGTCATCTTCTATTTTTGGCATTATGGCTGGTCCGTTGACCCAACTCTGCCCCTAGACCACCTCTGCCATACAGGGTAAGACTGTCCTGGGTTTGCTTTTAATGCATTCCAGTTTCCTGTGGGAGATCGGTATTCCTGCTTAGTGTTTCACACTCTCACATGTAAAGGAAACCAAAGCGCCAGGCCCAGGCAGGTGGCAAACGTCACAGACAACTCTTCTCAGGGAGTGGTTTCTCCTACAGTCACTTTTCCTTGGCTCCCCCCTCCACCGCCCCCAACTGTGCCAGCTCTGTTTTTCCACTCAGAACTTCACAGCTAGGGCTGCTTAGCCTCTGGCCGAGGACACTGAAGTTGGCCAAGTCAATGTGCTGACCCAGAGCCAGCAGCTCTATGGGCAGCTGTGGCTGCCTAGGGCCTTTGGTGGTTTTGCCTTCCACATTCCTGCCCTGGGGCAGAGGCCTGGAGAGTGGGTCCTTGAGCCAGCATGGAATGGCATGTCATTCCTTTGCCATGCGTAATAGCAAAGCCCCCAAATGCCTAGTGTTTTCTCTCTGTTGTTGTTCAGTGTCAGGGATGGCCTTACCATGTGAGGAGGGCACAGCGGGTGGCCTTCCTGGAACTGAGCACCACCTAGGGGCACAGTGAAGGGGCATGGTGGAGACACCCTGACTTAGGCCTCAGGAAGCAAGGCTGTCTTTAGCTCACTGCTAGGAGTCCAGGAGAATCCCAATCAGGGAATGCTTTGCCAATCAGCTCCTGACTTGAAAATCACTCTATGTTAGTTTTAGGGATCCACAGAGAGATTTGCTTTGAGAAAAATCTTATCAGAGTAACTTTTGTACTGGATACTGGTGTGTGTGTGTGTGTGTGTGTGTGTGTGTGTGTGTGTATTCAGATTTTTTTTTTTGGAGACAGGGCATCTCACTTGGCCCAGAATTCCCTGTTTTGGTCAGGCTGGCTGGCCCGAGTCCCATGATCCTCCTGTTGTCTCCTCTCCAGCACTGGATTTGCAAGCATAGTCCACCGCTCCTGGATTTTTACCTATGTTCTGTGGCTTAAGCTCAGGTCCCCATGCTTGTGTGGCACACACATTCCTGAGCCATTTCCCCAGCCCCTCCATCTTCCTTTCACAGAGGGTCCATATCACACGCAACTCGGGTTTCAGTTTCTCTGTCAGGATCTCAGTTGAATCTGGAATGTGAGGTTAACATTCAGAAGGAGTCCTAATCCCTTGCCTTTGTTTCCCCATGCCTGATTTCTGGTGAGTCCCCCACAGGACCAAATGTATCCAGCAGTCATGTATGTTGGTGTTGGTGCAGTGTGGGGTCTGGCTCCNGTAGGGGACATCCCTGTAGAAAGCTTACACTGGAAAACACCCATAATGAGAACAGGGCACTTGTGGGTGGAGTTTAAACACTGTGTCAAGATGCATGAAAATAAAATTAGCCATGGTGTCANGCAGGAGATGTCTCTGGTAAAGTGAGCATTCGTCCAAATTAAAAGAGCATGTGAGGACAGACTTTCAACTCTGTTTGTACGGTCTGTGGAGACAGGCTATGGGCATGGCTGTTTTCAGTAAGAAGGATGGAGAAGGAGGGTAAGATGATAGTAAGACATGAGATTAGGACTGGGGAGAAGCTCAGTGGCTAAAGTACTTGTTCTGCCAGCNCGACGACCTCAGTTCAAATCCCAGTCACCTACGGAAGAAGCCTGGCATGGTGGCATGTGTCTGTAACCCCAGGGCTAGGAGACAGAGACAGGATGNCCACTGAGTCTTGCTATCCAGTCTGTCTAGCCTAATTGAAAAGCTCCAGGCTTAATGAGAGACCTTGTCTCCAAAACATAAAGGGCAGGCACAGCAGGATACTCAGTGGGTAAATGTGTGTCTTAGTTACTATTCAATTGCTGTGCAGAGACACCATGAACAAGAAAACCTACAAAAGGCAGGATTTAATTGGGGCCTGGCTTATCGTTTCAGAAGGTTAGTCCATGATCATCATGGTGGGAGGCATGGCAGCAGGCAGACAGGCATCGTGTTGGAGCAGTAGCTGAGCTCTTACATCTAATCCACAGGCATGAGGTAGGAAGAGAGACTGTTCCTGGCACAGGCTTTTGAAACCTCAAGGGCCACCCCAGTGACACACCCCCTCCAATAAGGCCACACCTCCTAATCCTTCCTAAAAAGTCCACCAAGTGGGGACCAAGCATTCAAACATGTGAGCCTATGAGGGACATTCTCATCCAAACCACAAGATGCTAGATGCCGAACTTGGTGATCTTAGTTCAATCCCTGGATTTCATGCGGTGCAAGAAGAGAACTGACCCTCACA
>LZPO01007950.1:560158-571242 GCA_001675575.1 Neotoma lepida
GAGAGGGAGGGAGGGAAGGAGGGAGGGAGAGACTGGGCCTGTCATGGCCATTTTGAAACCTCAAAGCCCATTCTCTCCAACAAGGCCTCACCTATTCCAACCAGGGCACATCTCCTAATCCTTTCAAACACTGCATCAACTGGGGACGAGGCATGCAAACATATGATCCTATGAGGGGCATTCTCATTCAAACACCATGTGGTTGCCCTCTTGGTGGACCTTCCCTACTTCCTGTGCTTTCCTGGAAGCCTAGGATACCCCCTTTTTCCTGCACCCACATTTAAGCCCCTATTCTGGTACAGCCTTGTGCCTTCTTCTGAGACACCTCAGAACTGTGAGGAGGTAATTCTTCTCTCTCTCCCAGAGTGAAGTTCCACCTGCTTCCACAGCAATGAGCATATTCCCCACTGTGTGTGCTAAGTCTTCCTGCTGCCCTACTGTGGGTCATGCTTGGGGCTGGCATGGGCACACAGCTGAGCTCTAGATGGACATCTTCCTCTTGGGAAATAGAATGAACTGCTTTATAGTTAATTGCTCTGGTGCTGTGACCCACAGTTTACTGGTCTGTATCCTCCTTGGGAACTGAGCTACACCTGTCTGTGCTACCTCTCCTGGTCCCCTGGTATCTAGCAGCCATCCCCCGGCATTCAGGAGCACAGCAAGTGCTTTGGGGCTGGACAAAGGAATGGGGTACCCTGGGAGCATGCTCAGAGAAGACTGAGGTGCTAGGCCAGACAAACATGGGGCTGTGTCCCAAAAGGTCTCCTTGAACTGCAGTATGAAGTACCACCTGCTGTGTGTAGACAGAGCAGGATGGGAAGCAGGGAGAGTGGGTTGGTCTGTCCACATGCAGGAAGGAGGAGAAGGCACTGGGAGATCTGAGGTCAAGGTCAGTCGGTGTCACAGAAAGCCGGTCTCTCAAACAATAAACATGTCCAGCTTCTAATGAAGTTTCCCTACCTGCTTATTCTGCCTGCTCCTCCCTCCCCCTAGGGTCTTGGGCAGTTGCCAGTTGGCATTCATAGGGACAGCAGGTGTTTAAAGAATGTCCACCCTGTACCAGGCCATGACACTGGAGCCTCAGGAGAGGTCACAGACACAATTGCCAAGGTGGGGCCATCTACAGACAGGAGAGCCACACAGGCCTTAGCCAAGAAGGGTGGAGCCTGCCTGGCCACAGCTGTCCTGCTTGGGGCCACCCTCCATGGACACAAAATGATACCACCCCTTTGTTTTCCAGAGAAGTCAGGAATCTGGAATTTTCGTGTGAAATTTCTATCAGGTAAGCTACCAGCACAGATTTCCTGGCAGACAGTCAAGTCTCCACCCCAACAGCTATGTGTGCATGCATTTTTGGGTTTGTTTGGTTTGGTTTGTTTAGTTTGGTTTGGTTTGACTCCAGATATTCATCCCTGTCCCTTCTGTAAACAGCTCACCCCTCTTCTGTGTTAAACCATGAGTCAAGTCTCCATGGAAGGTTCTGTNATCCTAGCAAGTAAACGTAGGCCCCAGACCCTTTACCTAGGTCCTAGGGCCAGGTGATCGATGGACTGGAGGACAGGTAAGGGCTGGGCCTTCCAGCCCCACCCCCACCCCATGGGCCAAGTTCAGAGGCATGAGGCGGAATGTGGGCACACATTGATCTCATTAGCACAGACCATAGCCCGTGGGGAAAAGCAGAAGAAAACAGGCAAAACGCAGACGTGCCTTGGAAAAGCTGAGTGGCTTTTTATATCATCTCACCCGGAGAAAGTGGGTCAGCATCACAGGAGATGCAGGCCAAGATGCAGCAGTCCAATCAGAAGCACTCAGAGGACCCTCACTGTGCCTGGAAGCTAGAGATCACGTGTCAGAGTAACGCACATGAGGAGGAAGGAAGAGACCAGGAAGGGATTTTAAAAAGCAAGGAAGACCAAGGGATGGTGCCCCATCTGCCAGCAATCAGAGCTAGTTAAAAATCACCAGGCTGGAAGAATGCAGGAAAACAGGAGGCTGTGGGTCCTGTGCCCCAGGCAATTCAATGTGGATTTGTAAGAAAAAAATGTTCCCTTACATGACATTCTTCATTAAAACAACAACAAAAACCATAAACTAAATCCATGCCTTTGGGGACCTTCAGTTTGATCCCTTGTCTTTAGAGTTAAAAACCAAATCATACCAAGTTTACATCCACAGATGAAGAGGCAAACATGGGGTAGTATAGACACAGAGTGAAATACTATTTAGTCATAAAAAAGGAAGTCCTACAGGATGAGCTTAGAAGACATTATACTGATGGTTGGTGGTGGCGCATGCCTTTAATCCCCGCACTCGGGAGGCAGAGGCAGGCGGATGTCTCTGAGTTCGAGGCCAGCCTGGGCTATCGAGTGAAAGGCGCCAAGCTACACAGAGAAACCCTGTCTCGAACCCCTCCCCCCAAAAAAGACATCATACTAAGGCAGGCTTCTTAAACTTTCAGCTTATGATGCCTTTCGCCTTAGAAATTGTTATGTCACCCTGGGTGTATGGGTATCTTAGTTTCTTTTCCTGTCGCTGTGATAAAACCTTGACCAAAGCAGTTTAGAGAGAAAGGGTTTCTTTTGGCTCATAGCTCCAAGGTGTGGTCTGTGCTGGCCAGGGAGTCAGAGCTTGAAATGGGAGCTTGAAACAACTTGTGCACATAGGACCCATAATTAGGAAACAGTGATGATCGCATGTTGCTGCTCAGCTCCCATTCTCCACTTGGATAGTTCAAATCCCAGCCAAGGGGTGATGCTACCCACAGCGGGCAGATCTTCTCACCTCAATGAATACAACGGAGATAATCCCGCAAGGGGCTGGAAAGATGGCTCAGCTGTTAGGAACACGTGCTGATCTTCCAAAGGATAAGAATTCAGTTTACAGCACCCTCTTCCCGCATCCCTACCCCCACCCCCACCCCCACCCCGGCCCAGTAGCTCACAACTACCGTAACTCTATTTCCAGGGGATCTGAGGATGTCTTCTGATCTCCAAGGACCTCATGCACATGGTGCAGGCACATACACTCAGGCACATATAAAGTAAAACAAAATCAATCTTAAAACAAACAACCAATAATCCCTTACAAACAGGCCCAGAGGCCCATCTACCTGATATTTCTAGATTCTGTCAAGTTGACAACACCATGTATCACAACAGGTATAGATAATATGTCATCAATTGTGGTAGTATGAATACCAACTGGCCTCCACAGTATCTGGTACTTGCATNCTTGGTCCCCAGTTGGGGGTTTTGGGGAAGGCTTAGGAGGTGTGGCCTTGCTGGATGAAGTACTTCACTGTTGATGGCCTTTGAGAGTTTAAATACTCACACCATTTCAAGTTCACTCTCTGAGCTTCCTGCTTGTAGTTGATGTGAGCCTTGAACTCTAGGCTCCAAGCTCTAGCCACCTGCTCTCCCCACCATTAGAGATCCTAGCCCCCGCCCCCCGGAACTGTTAGCCCCAAAGAAACTCTTTCTGTAAGTTGGATTGGTCACAGTGTTTTATCACAGCAATAGAAACCCTAACTAGACTCAAACCCAACATTTACTGGTAGTAAATCATAAAGAATTTTATTTCAAAATAATGCTTTGGCATACATTAATTTTTCTGTTTTTTAAAGATGAGAGCAAATTTGCATGCTAATGAGATGATGTGTGTGTTTATTTTCACACAAGGAATCCAATCCCAGCTGAATATTTGGTGCAGGACACTGAGCTTCTGCAGGGCTTTGCAGAGCTGGCTGACATTTTTATTTCATAATTGTTGATACTGAGAATGCCACTGTCTTAGTTAGGGTTTCTATTTCTGTGATAAAATACATGACCAAAAGCAATTTGAGGGGGAAAGGGCTTAATTCGAGCACTGTTCATCATCAGAAGTAGTGAGGACAAGAACTCAAGCAGGGCAGGAACCTGGAGGCAGGAGCAGATGCTGATGCAGGAGGCAGGAACTGGAGGCAGGAGCTGATGCTGATGCAGGAGGCAGGAGCTGATGCAGGAGGCAGGAGCTGTTGCTGATGCAGGAGGCAGGAGCTGATGCAGGAGGCAGGAGCTGATGCTGATGCAGGAGGCAGGAGCTGATNGCTGATGCAGGAGGCAGGAGCTGATGCTGATGCAGGAGGCAGGAGCTGATGCAGGAGGCAGGAGCTGATGCAGGAGGCAGGAGCTGATGCAGAGGCCATGGAGGAGTGCTGACTCCTGCCTTGCTCCCCATGGCTTGCTCAGCCTGCTTTCTTATAGAACCTAGGACTACCAGCCCAGGGATGGTACCACCCACAATGGGCTGGTCCCTCCCCACCAATCAATAATTAAGAAAATGCTTTACAGGGTTGTCTCCAGCCTGATCTTATGGAGGTTTTCTTAATTGAGGCTCCCTCCTCTCAGATGACTTTAGCTTGTGTCAAGTTGACATAAAACTAGTCAGTAGAGCCACTTTGCATAAAAGTAGAACTGTGTTTAGAGCCTTTTCCAAGGTGTTCCGTCTTAATCCCAAGAAATCATTGAACAATTTTTTTTTTTAAAACTTTTTTTTTTAAATTTATTTATTTTTATTTATTACGTATACAGTGTTCTGCCTGCATATATGCCTGCAGGCCAGAAGAGGGCACCAGATCTCATTGTGGATGGTTGTGAGCCACCATGTGGGTGCTGGGGATTGAACTCAGGACCTCTGGAAGAACAGCCAGTGCTCTTAACCTCTGAGCTACCTCTCCAGCCCCGAACAATTTTTTTTAAGTGGAACTCCAATCAGGATCTCCAAAAGCAATTTTTAAATTCAAACATTCTAACTCAACACAATCCAAAGATATCAAATGTAGAGCAGTGATGGTAGGAATATATTGGAAGTTTTTTTTTTCCCTGTCATTTGACCATTAAGTTTCTCTAACACTAGAAAACTTTGTATGCCCAGTAAAAAAACACTGCAGTTTATAACATATAATAGTCTCTAATCTGAGCCAGGGTTTTCAGGCAGCATTCACTGGCATTGTGTGGAATAAGAGTGTGTGCAGGGCAAAGTGCACGTGTCGTGTGTTCCCAACCACGGCTGTGGTGAAGCTGTGCCAAGCAGCACAGGCAAGCTCTGCTCAAAACACCTTGAACCCAAGGACACTTCTGTTTATGAATTGATTGTGTTGTTTTTGTTGTATGTTCAGAAATCCTTTCCAAACTTTTTGAGCCTTCTTTGTTCAGTAAGATGCTGGGTGCTAAGGTAAATAAATAGGCCACAGACAATGTGACTCCACTCAGACGAAGTCCCTAGAGTAATCAAATGTGAAGACAGAAGTAGAATGGGTGGTGTCGGAAAGTGGAAGAAAGGTGAGTTGCACATAGTGGGGAGAAAGCTTCGTCTGGGAAGATTCAAATCCCCAAGAGAGGGAAGGTGGCATTGGTTGCAAACTGTGGAGATTCTAAATGTCACTGTTCTAGGACAAAAAGGACCAAAATGGCTAGTTTTGTGTTATATAAGTGTTACCACAGAATAATTTGTTGGCGATTTTGATTGGGATTGCACTGACTCATAGATCTGGCAGTTTTACATTTCCTTGTTCCTGGTATCTCTCTGTTCATTGAGATTTTTACTCTTTTTTTATAACGTTTCCTAACTTTCATGTAGCTCTTACACATTAGTTTAAATTTATTTGTGGATATTTAAATTTGAGATGCTAATGTCAATAGTACTGTGTTTTAAATTTCAAATACCACTTGTTAATTTCTGGTATATAAAAAATGATGGAATTTGTTTATTTACCTCATGCCCTAAAACCTTAAAGCAATACGTACATTTTAGGAGATTCTTCATTTAATTGTTTCAGTCTTCTACATTTTTAGCTTTTTTTTTCTCTTCTGTCTTATTGCACTAGCTAGAGTTTTTGGTATGCTATTGAAATGGAGTAGTGAAATATTCCGATCTTGTTCCCGTTTCAATAGGCTAACATCTATTTTCCCACCATCGAGCATGCTGTTAGGTTTAGGTGGTTTGTGCAAGAGCTATTTCAGTTTGAGGATGTACCTCTGGCCCACTTTGCTGAGGGTTTTCCTCATGGGTCAGTTGAGATTCTGTCAAATGCTCTCCGGTGTCACTGTAGGACCCTGTGGTTTTTCTTTAGCCTGGTGATATGATGAGTTAACACTAATTTTAAAGTGCTGAGCCAGGCTTCTGTGTCCAGGCTGAGTTGTGCTCCCTGGGCTGACTTCTTTCTCCTCATTGCTGGATTTAATACTTTGCTGAGAATTCCGCATCTATGCCCTTGAGGAAGACTGACTTACACTTTCCTTCTAATGTCTTGGTCTGCTAGTACCACTCTGGCCTCGTGAATCGTGAAGTGAACCCTCTTCTTCCATCATTTGGGGGAGATTATGGAGAACTGCTTTAATTTTTCCTTGAAAGTTTGCTAATCTGTACATGCTGCTTCCTGTTTTACAAGATTAATTGATTTATTTTCTTTAATAAGTATATTTCTGCTCAAATGGTCAAATTCTCTATTTTGAAGATAAGAATTCTATGTTGACTATAGGTTTGGGCTGGAGGAGGGTTGGAGGACAGTGTTTGCTTAGGCTACTGGTTAACACATTCACTGTTCATTGGCTGGTTCGCCCAGTCACTCAGTAGCTACCATCTCAATGTATTTTCTGCAAATAAACCCAGCCTTGGGAAGGCGGTGCATGCCTGTCTCATGCCTTCCTGTGCCTATAGTCAAGTTGCTTGGCTTTTGTTTTTAATGTATAATTACAGCTCTTAGGTTCCATCTTATCACTCAGGACCTGAGGCAGGAAGATTATTATGAATTTCTGGCCAGCCTGGGCTACAGAGTGAGACCCTATCTCAAACAACAATAATGAAACAACAGGAAACACGAAAAGGATAATAATCACACATCCTGATTCACTTAGACTCTGGTCCTTTTTTTATTTTTATAGTGATTGTTGAAATAAGTGTGACAGGTCATCTCCCTGCAACTGAAACAATTGTGCAATTAAATTAAAATTAAAAAATTCAATTAAATTGAAACAATTAAAAGTGCAAACCTGCCGGGTGGTGGTGGCACATGCCTTTAATCTCAGCACTTGTGAGGCAGAAGCAGGCAAATCTCTTAAGTTCAAGGCCAGCCTGGTCTAAGGAGTGAGTTCCAGGATAGCCAAGGCTACAGATAGAGAGAAATCTTTTCTTGAAAAACCACCCCCCCCGCAAAAAAGCAAACCCACTGTTGGGAAGGCACTGTTTAAAGTGACTCACTTTTTTAAGAGAATGTGGTTTGGGGACTTTAGGTATAGGGCACAGCTGTAGAGTCAGACCTGCCCCTGTGGTCCTGGCCCTGCCAACAGATCTTCCTCCTGGCCCTACCAACAGATCTCCTTCCTCCCAGTGTGAATAATAACTCACTCCTTCCTGGCTGCTTGTGAGTTTTGGGGGGTAGGTGGGTAACGCTACAAAGTGTCCAGCATAATGTGTGTCAGGCCACCAACGGTGTCGCTTATGTTTATTAATCCATTCAAAGTTTGATGTGTTGGGTCTGCCCTCAGTGCTGCAGGGGGTGAAAAGATGTGAAAGTGATGCCTGTCCTTGTGGAGAACATAATCTCTTGGGATGCTCTGACCGACGCAGACAAGATGGGACATAATGAGGGGTAGGGAAGCNACTGAATGACAGAAGCAGNTCAAAAAGGAGACCCATTCCTTGTGCAGTCTTGTGGGTGCCTGGGGACTCAGGGTCCCATCACAGAATGGTCAGACAGTGGCATCTGAAGTGTTCCACAGTGTAGGGCTAGGCAGGTCTTCACTGCTCTCAGGTCTCTACCCTGCACCCCGGTACTGCAGACATCAAAAAGCAAATGCATAAAGGTGCAGTAGTAGGAGGCTG
The DNA here is from genome assembly GCA_001675575.1 of Neotoma lepida. Taxonomy (NCBI): domain Eukaryota; kingdom Metazoa; phylum Chordata; class Mammalia; order Rodentia; family Cricetidae; genus Neotoma; species Neotoma lepida. Next base: position 568,019 of record LZPO01007950.1, read on the forward strand.
ACATCTCCTGGCTCCCTGTTGGCATGGTTCACAGCTAGGATGTCTTTGCTGTCCCTGGTCAGGTGTGTGGTCAGTGCCTCTGGCCCAAATCCCTTTGGTAACGTCTATGCCTTGGACATGTGGATCTGACCTGGTCATTAAAATTCAGCTTCCTGGACATTCAGCTTCCTGGAGTTTCTATCTGCCGCTGCACTTCACCTGGTTCCTGGAAACCTGCAGCTCCTAAATACCCCACACCCCTCTTTCAACAGCCCTGGGAAAAGGACCGGAGTCATCTTTGGACCTACTAGCTCAGTAATAAACTTGGCATTGTACATACCCTGCTTTTCTTCACTTATCCAAACTGTAGGGCTTTTTCTTACCCAGAAACAAGTTGTCTCCAGCAACTGTTTGTCAGGGAACATTCAGACTAGCCAGAGGCTGACATCTCAGGGCAGAGATGGGTTTCTAAGAGCCTTGCCTCTTCCCCCCACGTGTCCTGCATGCATGTGGCCTTCTCCAGGGGGGACAGATGTGCTTATTTCAGTCCTCACAATTGGAAACCATTAGACATTCAGTGAGATGTCCCAGCTGCAATCTGATTATTTAGCATCGTTACTGAGGACAGTGTTCCCTTTTTGGATGGGGGCTGGCAGAGGTAAGATGAGAACACTGTTGGCTTGTTGGGAAGCTGTTTGGAATGCACCCNGCGTGGAGAATTAAAAATGCATCTTTACAGATTTCTCTGGGGGGCATAAAGGAGTATGGTAGGGTGGGGACTGGTAAGGACTGTCAGCTGGCAAACCCCCCCCCCAGTGCAGAAAATGACTTTTCTTTGACAACTGGGCAACAAAATAGGCTATCAAAAAGTGAGAGTCTCCTAGGGGCTTCCAGAGTAGCCTTGAATTTGAAAATGAGTCAAGTAGCTAAGCACAATACTGTTGCTTTACTCACCATGGTNGACACTCAACTCTGCTGAATGGTTAAGCAATAGCATCCCAAGTGGCCATTAGGGGTAAGATGGACCTTCCTGACTGCTATGTATGGGATCCATACAGCAGGTACACAGCCCATTCCTAAACATCATAGGCTCCAGGTACCAGGCATGGCTGAGGATAGGGCAGCCATTGGACATGGTTGTCCTTTGAAGTTGTAAGTATAGCTCTCTTCATCCCTGATGTTACCTTGGTCCCTTCCTAACTGTCACTGCACTTAGTAGTCTATACAGCTTAAGTACCCATAGCCTGGACTCCCCAAGTGCTCTAAAATCCCAAACATTCTCAAAGCAGATAAGATGCTCTGTGTGGAAAATACATACTCATGTGACATAGCATCCTGGTCAGAATGCAGGTGCCCTGAGGAATGCACACACACACAATTGTATGAAAGCACCTGTATTAGATTTATGTGAGACATAAATGAATCCCATGCTGAGTCTTGGGTTCTATCCCCCAAGCTAACTCATTATATATATTCAAATATTTCAGAAATCCCGGGGGGAAGAGTGAAAGCTGGAACATCTCTGGCCCCGAGCATTTTGGATAAGAGATGCCGAAGCTGTTTTTATTTTACCTTAATGTATTTATTCTCATCTCCTACAAGTCTATCAGCAGCATTAGGGAGAAGCTGAGCTGTCTCACTCACACTCTGGCAGGGCCAGGCATGTGGTAGGTGCTTGGCAGACATGGATGGATGAGTGGGTGTGTGTGTGAGGGGAGGAGGGAACCTGCTGGATTCTTGGCATAAAACAGCTTTTCAGAGATGCTGGTGAGGGGGACTCTACATCCCTCTGTGTATCACTGAGATGTTTTAATACTGAATGATGAGAGATACAGGAAATGTTTGGTTCTTTCCTTTGTTGGAACCCAGGAGTCAAGGACAGAACAGCCCCTTAGGGCTAGCTAGTCATTTTGAGAGGGGGGAGGAGGAACAAGAGGCCTGGTACCTAACCACTCTGGGCCCCTGTAGGCAGCCCACATAAATGGAATGTCCCCATGGTTTCGTAGGCCAGGCCAGGTAGGTCTTTCTTAAAACTGCCATATCACTGTGTGAGGTGAGAAAGGTTGCCCAACCCAGAGGAGCAAGTCATGTGTTCTTAGTGGCTCTGCTACCGGATGGTGACACTCACTGGCAGCTCCTAGTGAGGAAGAGGCCAACCACCTTGTGGATTGGGTGGGGCAGGTTGGAGTGTGCCTTGGTAGGGTAGGGACTTGCAGGGCAGGTTTGGGGACAGAGTGGGGTAGATGATGTGTGTCCTGATGTCAGGGGCTCTGCAGGGCAGGGGTGGGGACAGGGTGGGGTAGATGATGTGTGTCATGATGTTTAGGGGCTCTGCGGGGCAGGTTTGAGGACACAAAAACTATCTTGTTGAAAACATAGTAGTCACCTGAAGAAGTCCTGGGCTTTGGTAAGGCCCGGATATGTAGGAAGGCTGGCAGTCAGCAGGATCCAAGGAATAGAGGACATCAGGATATGTTTGAAACTAAATACAACAAGTTGGGGTACCCTCAGATTCCTGTGAAGATAGAATTGGGGCCTCAGATTGCAAAACACCAATGGAGAGGAAATGTAGATCTGAGAACCAATTGTGGAGGAAGTCACTGATGGCCTCTGAGGCCTGAGATAGTGGGAACAAGCAGATAATCTGTATATCCTGGGGCCCCTCTCCTTCAGGGTGTGTATGTGTTGGGGTGAGTTGACACCACCCAAGGCTCTGGTAGATGTGGTCCATTTGTCATACCTGTCCCAGAAATGTCTAGATGTTCTCACTTCCTGCAGGAAGCCTTCCCTGACTGCTGGCCCAGGCCAGGAGGCATCTTCCCTAAGAAAGGTGTTTAAGTAAATATCATTTCCTAGTGTGATACATGATCAGCCAGCTTCAGGATTTGTCCATCCCAGAGCAAAGCCCAGCCCCAGCAGGTGCTCACAAATGCTTTTTAAATGAGCGTACTGTGTCTTTGATAAACGAGTCTCCTGCAATGGGAAGAACACTTGCTGAGGACTGGACTAGAGTTTGGATGTTGGCACTCATGGAAATGCCCACCTGTAAATCCAGTCCATGGGTGATGGAAACAGAGGATCCCTGGAGGATGCTGGATAGCTAGGTTAGCCCACTAGAGGAGGGTAATTGGGGAAGACAGGTGACATTGGCCTCTGGCCTCCGTTTTCACATGTACCTGAACATTCATGTGAACATACACACACACACACACACACACACACACACACACACACACACACACACA
>LZPO01007950.1:578538-597503 GCA_001675575.1 Neotoma lepida
CCCCCCACATCACCTGTCCCAGGGGTCTAACCTCCCTGTTTCCACCATGGGCCGTGCATGCCCTGCATGTTTCTGTTTAGCTGGAAGCAGCTCCTCAGATGCCACCAGTGGAGCTGACGTGATGCAGAGCTGCTGGTCCATCAATGGCATATCACACCCCAGCTGGAAAGATGGCTGAGCACTGCCTACAACACTGTACACTCTCCCAAACTCTGAAGCTTCTGGTTTTGGTCCCTCTACTCTGAGCTGAATTTGCTAGAGATGTGCAGACTCTCACTGTGCCAACATTCACAAAAACAGCCTGGTATTTTCCCTCTTGTTCTTAGGTGGGGATTGTTCCTATTCATTGGAAACATCTGTTGGAGAAGTGCCCCTCCTCACTCTAGTGTGATTGTGTGTGTGTGTGTGTGTGTGTGTTTTATATGCATGTGTTCAGATGGATATGTAAACAGGTGTGCACGTGGAAGCCAGATATGAAACTGAGTGTGTTCCTCACTCCCTGTCCACCTTATATTTTGAGACAAGGTCTCTCACTGAACCTGGAGCTCACTGATTACAGTAGACTGCTTGGCCTGTGAGAACCCCAGCAGACCTCTGTCTGCTCCTCCCCATTGCTGGAGTTACAAACACACACCACCATGCTGGTTTTTTACATGAATTCTGAGGATGCAAACTCAGGTCCTCAAGCTCACACACCATTTCTTTACTCATTGACCCATGACCCCAACCCATGGTCATTTCTTTTTAGTTATGAATCTTTGAAGGAGTAGTCATTTTTTTTTAAGTGACCCTGCCCCTTGTACATTTTACCTAGAGTTGAGGTTGGATGAACTTCTGTGTGGTTACAGTGACTCAGTGTTGCAGAATTGTCTTTGGTCATCACCCTGTCCCACATCTGTAATAGAACTGTGGAGGTGTCCCTGTCCACACATAGCAGCTTAAGTCTCTGTGTCCCATGTCACGTACAAAGGCCTTGCTTGTAACATACTGAATTGAAGTGTTAAACGGGATCTTGACATGAGTGTGGACTTCTTTGGTCATGAGTGTTTGCCGTACTAATGTGACTTTCACGGACTGACAACACTGGTTTACTTCCAGCACTCAAACTCAACTCAGCGGGCACNGAGACCTGTGAGGGCCTGGTTGGGACACAGTTTGACATACCTGTTGTGGACACCGTCTCTATAACAGGAGCTTCAGTTCCCTCTCTAACTTGGAGAAGGCTCTTCTCAGCTCTCCACATCATAGCAAGTGGCCAGTGAGATGGTGCCTGCCTGGTGTTTGGCACATGGTGCAGACAGGAGGAACAAGAACCTGGTGCNTGTTGTCCAGGCCATGCAGCTGTCATGGTATCAACACCTCAGATGTCAGTGCCTAGGCAGAATGAGTGTTTAGGTGTAGATGGTCAAGGCGATTGCCATCGACTACTGTACTGAATGTATACACCATGCTCCATTTTCCTTGGGGATACATTCCAAGACACCCCGCTGAGTGCTTGAGAGCTCGGGTAACCCCCAAACCCNGCAGGTACCGTGGGTTTTGTNTCCNAGCATCCACATCTATGGTGAAGTTCACTTTTAAATTGGGCATAATAGATTTACAGCTGACCGTAGCCAAGAGTAAAATACAATAATTCCAACAACATACTGTGATAAACATGCCAGTATCACTCTGGGATCTAGTCATTAAAATAAGGTTCAATCCACTAAGTGAAGTNGCTACCAAGAAGCCAGCGGGTGGCTATTGCATATAGCATAGATAATCTGGGCAAAGATGTGATTCTAGTTCCTGGCAGGATGGCAAGAGACTCCCTAACTCTCAGAAGAGTGAGATATTTTAAATGTACAGATTCTTTATTTCTGGAAATTTCTATGTACCATTTTTTAACTGCAGTTGACTGAAACCTCAGACAGAAAAACTACTGATCCAGGGACACTGTGCTTGTCAATGTGGCTCATGGGGAGACTCTCAAGTGCATGGAATGTGTACAAGACAATGGCCAACTCCAACATGGCACTCCCAGGTTTGTACTGGTTCAAGATCCTAGCCGGGCAATGGGATGCTCACTCAGGCCAGGCAATTTCCTGCNGACAGCCAGGGAAACTGCTGTCCATTAGCACTCTCGGACGCCANCCTAGAGTCCACGGGCATAGCGTTGACCTTCATGCATTTTCTCAAATTCAACTTCCAGAATTTTACCAGTTTGGAGACTCAGCCCAGGTTTCAGTAAATGCTGCAGAGGACATTTTATTTGGTCTTGAGTCTCCAATGAGTTGGAGTTCTGCTGAGAGGTGGCACTTGTTTGTTTTTGTGAGGGGTACCACTGGCAGATGGCTTCTTGAGGATGTGGTGGTGTTTGACCACAGAGCATTTGGGGAGGGAAGTGTCATGNCCAGAGTCCTTCCTCTAGTCTCCTGGGTCCTAANCACATCCCCGGGTCCTAACTATGTCCCCAAGCTTTGCCTANGGAGAACTCCACCCTTCACAGTTTGTCCCTCAGGAAGTGGTTNCTGGCCCTCCCTAAAGGTCTGGTTAGGGTCTTCCTANGATTGGGGCCTTTCCTCTTATCCTGGGCTTTGAAGTCTGACGTGGCTGGATCTGGATTCTGGCTTGTCCTCTTATTGACCATGTGGCCTCAAGCAAGTCACCTCAGACTTGTCAAGAGGNTCGGGTAGAATAGCAGATAAAAGTGGTACGCCCAGCCTTTTGACATTGCAGCAGGGCGTTGCCATGTACAAAATCCAAGCTTAAGAGCTGCACAGATGGGTTCCACAAAGAAACTTGCAAAATCCCTTGATACATTGTGCTGTGCTGCACTNGCAGTTCTCCACAGCANGCAGCCCACAAGCTGCATGCTGGACACACCNGATAGAATTCTAGATTGTCCTAGTAAATGTGCTTAGGTGGGGTATGNGGCCTTGCCCAAGCTGTCCTNGGGTATAGGCAGTGGCTCTTCTTCCCACCCCTGGACCTCACCCCTCAGATCCTGCACTCACCCACACAACACTATCTTGCTGGATCTTTGGGCAAAGCTGCATCAGTGATCCCAGGTATAGACTGTGGAGCAGTCAGGCTCTCTGCTCTGGGCCCCTGCCTTCCCTGTGTCTGTGGGCCACACTGGTTCTTGCCGCTCCCCTCGCTCCCTCAGACTATGGACTACAGAAGAACCACCAGACTTGTGAGAGGCAAAGAAAGCCAGGCACACAGCAGCCCAACTCTGCCCGACCTCTGGCATCTTTGCTTTCTGCCAAGATCCGGAACCACCAACTGTGCAACACAGCAGCTCACGTACATGTGTCTGGAGATGACTCTTCGGTTTAAAGGACACAATTTTCTTTGAAATTATGGCTGCACGNCCTGGCCAAGGAAAGGGCAGCTGATCTCTCTAGGTGACTGAAGTAGAATTCGGTCAAACTCTCCACTTGTATTGCAGTGTATTGTTCCAGAATGGAGTGCTGCATACTTTTGTCATAATGCAGTTTTTGTTGCCTGATGAATGCAGCCCTGTTTCTTTTCTGTGGAGGAGGGATTCCTGCTGAGTTCACAGAACTTTCTCAGTGGTGGGGGATGTAGGTGCATGTCCTGAGCGATGCAGATCAAGGCTGGAGATGCATTTGCTCACAGCCCCCTGGTTTGTAAATCCCTGGAGGCTTATCTTTCATTAGGAACTCCTTTAAAGTGGAGAAATGAAGCTTTTCCTTCAAACGCTGCAGCTGATGCTCAGGATGCCTTCTGCTCTCCCCTCTCTGTCTTAGAGCCACCTCAGCTCTGTGGATTTTNTAATGNACTAATTCCATGGGTCGAGTGAAGGAGCACTGGAAGATCACTACACCAAAANATTTGAGGTTTCTTTAGCAAAATGACTACTTGATTGGCAGATATTCCCCTTAAGTGGTTTCCTAATTGTCAGAATCTTCCTCAGAAATGTCTTACAAACTGATCTGCTCTAGGTAANTGCAGGGTGACTTCCCCTTTTTCATGACCTGAACGAACGTCTCATCTTAGTCCCTGAGTAACATCCCTGCCTATCTGTGAGGGACGCCATGCAGCCCATACCGGTCAGTTCCCAATGGCTCTGAGGCAGGAGCCAACCAGGTCCATGGCAGCCCTAGGTGCTGTGTTTCAATTTCATTGCTCACCCTGGACTCGCCACCATCTAGTGCTCACTGGTGCACTGAAGTGGTGTTTGAAAGCATCGCCTCTAGATTTCTTTTAAGACCATGAGGGTCTGTGGGTGTATTTTTTTTTAACTTCCCAATCCTTAGCAGTTGGCCTGTCACAGAGCAGGCACACAGTATGTGTTAAATGCTGGCCTAAGCATTTTATCCATTCATCCTTCAGGATGCTCTGAGCACTCAGAATCGTTTATACACTAAAGAGATTCTAAGAGTTACAGTTTCTCTTCAGAGGTCCCCAAACCAACTGAGACTTCTGTGTCAGTGAATGGCTGCCTCTTGTTTTTGTCACCTGTAAAGTGTGGATCACACCCCACATACACACACAACACAGCATAGGGTGGCTGCTATAGTGACAAAGGTGGCATTCTCAATTTTCACCATCTTTTGGAGAGACACAGTTAGGGGGGTGCTGTTGGATAACGAAACCACAGACAGAGGGATGAGAGAGTTAAAGAGATAGGAGTGCCAGGAGTAGGGGGTCCGGGAAGTCTGGAGGACACTGACAAGATCAAGAAGAGGAGGTCAGGAGAGAGCAATCTGACAGGTTTGTGTGATAGGGCACAGCATGAGGAAATCCAGATACCTTGATATGTTTGGAGGACACTGTTAAGGTCTTTCCGGTCAGTGGGAGCCTCTGGAGGAGATCACTGTGGCATCTTCCCTTCCTGGGGGGGCGGGAAGGGCGGGTCCAGATTCTGATAAGGACCCACACATTTTACCCTTTTTATCTGCACCAAAAATCCATCACTTCAGGAAGACATTCAGTTTTGTTCAGAGTGGTCATGGGGACCTATTTGTGCTCTGCTAAGATCCATCCAACCCAATCTCCAACACGGTTTTAGAGCTACTCCTTAGCATGAGAACAGTCTTCAAGGTTGTTAGGGGAGCAGAGGCCAGGGACGGCTCTCCTGGACCAAGCATCATCTCCCCAATTTCACTAGGAGAAGCCTGGCTCTGTGAGTCCTTTAGGAAGTACCTCTCCATGTACATGACGTGTTCATGGCAGCAAGCTGGGAGAAGCTCGCTTCAGGTGGCTGATCCCTAGTGTGTCTGTGAATGTTGAATTGTCACAGGGTCATTTTCTCCCACACAGCCGTATCAGTACACAAGCAGAAAGTACCAGAGAAAAGACCAAACTGTATCGGTTGCTTTTCTTGGGGTAAAGATGTCGGGTGTTACCAGGCAGAAAGCCCAAGCCTGCAATCTGTCAATGGAGAGAAGACCAGTGTGGGAAGGGCCTTGGCTTGCACAACCTTAGGAGATGGCTGAGCTCTGCTCCATTTCCCACAGTTTAAATGGCAGACTGGGTGAGGGGAGAGAGAGACAAGCGCCAAAACCCAGGAAGCAAGAGGTCTACGTGTGACTGCTCAAGGCTGAGGTCCTCTTTAACAGAACGTGGCCAGTGAAGCAGGCTTCCTCACAGGTGTGTCACTCAAATCTGGGAGAAGGGGGAGNGACAGGTTGACAAATGACTCCACTGTGGAGTGAGTGGTGGCTGTCCAACGGGGCTGCATGGCTGAAGACACACCACCCGCCTGTCAGCCCAAGGACCCATAGGGGTTCTGTATGAGAAGTGTTCCCTTGTTCACTGTGGCAGAGAAAATGGGGCCATCATTTGTAAAGTTGATGTTATGGGCTTTTTGTTTCATTTTGTTTTTTTNAATTCTGAAACATACTTTAGCCCTTTGGATGCTGTCTAGGGGTGCAGGAGCAAGTTCATTTCCTCTGCCAATTAAAGAATTAGAAGACAGGAAAGAAGTGTCGCTGGGAATCTTGAGGGGAGTCCCAGCAGCCATCATACACTACCTGGGAAATTAGGGTCCCCTCTTGGGGTTTTTAGGCTCATGAACAAAAGAAGTTAAGAACTGACACAAATAGATGCTAAAGGACAAAGAACAGATTCCAATGGAAGCTCAGGGACAATTTATTGGCCTTTAAAAGGAAAAGCCCAGGGCGAGTGAGCTGTAAATCTTGCAGCTGCTTGGAAGGGAGGAGGAGAATGGAGAAAAGGAGCAGATAGTATGCAGCTTGAGATGAAGCGGCCCGGAGGTCAGCCACCTGGCGGCAGGCAGCCACACAGCAGAGAGGGAACTTCAGAAAAGAATCAAGGAAGTCCAAAGCCTTAGGGAGTTACTGAGCATGCTTAGGCTCTGGCCAGCATTGGAAAGAAAAAGAAACAGTTACACCTTTCAGAGTCCAACCTCAGGAAGGCCCACAGACCTAGCCAAACCCCATGGCCACTCTTAGAGATTGCCCTAGAGGGTGGGAATTNGGGGAGNGGAAGTGCATTGTCTTAAGGTGACCTCACCTTCCCTGACCTGCCCCACAGCATTAACCCTTCAAGGAGGAGACAAGAGCATGTCTCCATCTAGAGGTAGTTCCATTCTTTACACTTTGGGTCCTTTGGAAGTGGGCTGGCAGAGTTGGTGGGGATACGCCTTCTAAGAAAGACCCAGTGAGCTTCAAGGGTCCTGTCTTCCTGAGTCACATCTGTGTCATGATGCTCAGAGTCTCCCTGCAAGACCCAGAGCTCAGCTCTGCACTATTAGAAGTAAACACGGTGGATGTGTAAGGTGATGGAATTGGGTCCATGGAGCTGTGTCTTAGCTGTGTGTGCTCTGACCAAAGGGCAAATCCCCAGGGAAGCAGCATCACCCTAGGTGGGCTTGGGACATGGACAAGCACCAACAGCCCAGGCAGAGGGTCTTTCTGTTTCTAAGGACCTCCCTTGTACAGCCAGTTCTGTCCAGGAAGAGCTCAAGGAGGCAGGGAAGCCAGCTCTGGAGTCACTGCCCTGCCCAGTGGTGGGACTCCTTGAAGCGAGTGACTCTATCTGTGGGCCTCAGTTTTCCTGTCTACAGAGCAGGTCTAGTAACAGACTCCTCCTGGGAGTACTGAGTGGCTTTAGTGGTCCTTGTCATGATGCTTCTCCAAGGAACTTGACAAGGCCATTCACACCAGTCTACTTTCAAGCACAGAAGCACTGCAAGGAAGCAGCTCCCCGAGGTAGGGTATGGGGGCAAAGAAACCTAAAAAAGAAAACAGCAAAAGAGGTCACTATATCACTATGGGAGAAGTACGTGTGCCCTGCACCAAGAGATGAGCAAGTCATTAGCATTCCCCTAGAGCTGAGAGAGCACCTGTGCCTCTGAAGAGAATAGATCCAAACTGCTGCGCTCCTAAATTCCAGGGCAATCATAACTCTGTAGACAGGTGTAGCAATATGGAAAACACCAGGCCTGTGCTTGCAAACAAGGGTTCCCCTAGCTTACTAATATGCACAGTTCCCTATGCAAAGAGGGCATCCCACAGTGAGCAGTTAGAGAAGCGTCATATGTACTGGGTGGAGAGCAGGCAGGTGGCTTGCCTGGGAATAATTGCTAGAAATTGTCAAATATTTAGAAAGCACGCTTGTCTGTCTTGGGTTAACAAAATAGATGGCTGAGAAAATGTCACCTTGGTGACATTGTTTTGGAGGTTCTCCTCCTTTGGGGGACAGCTTGTACCTATGGGGTAGGCAGAGTGACGTCTTTACCNCCCTCCTCTGTGTAGGGAGACTCCCCTCCTCTTCCTTCAGCCACTATTTCCAGCCCCTCTTCAGTGCATTGGAAAATGGGAAAGTAGCAGCTTTGCTGGTGTCTGCAAGGTAAACAGGGAAACTGTGAGACTTGGCAGCCTGAGATCAGTGCAATCTGCAGCCTCTATGATTTAAGAAACACGACACGTTCTCATCACTCCACACCCCCTGGCAGCATAGTGTGGCTGTCTGATGGAATGNAGGCAAGCCTGAGGCCTGGCTGGGGCACAGCCATCCCCATTGCCTGTGGTTCTCTTGATAGGCCTTGGTTACTAGCCTATTTCTAGCAGTGCCCTGCTGTTTGGCCAGCCTGTGTAAGTTCATGGGTATAGTGATTGGGCTTGAGGGTTACTATGGCTGACAGTGGATAGCAATTCTTGCTTCCCCGGTGCTCTTGACGACTCATTTACCAGTGCCTTCTGGGAAAACCGGAATCTCAAGAGAATGNAGCCAGCATGGAGGAACTTGGCCAGGTCTGATTATGCACAGTAAGATTTGTTCAAGGCCAACGTCCCTGGTATTTCCCCACATAGAATTTTGTGGGCCTTTTGCTTTATGGCATCTTCAACTGTCATAAAAATGTCCCTCATTTAAGATACATGATGCATTTAGAAAATATGTTGCTAGAATTTTAAAATAAAAAGCAAGTGCCTCCACGATTTTAAAAATTTTGCTGNCCATTCAAAAGAAAAGCCTGTAAAGATGCAGGCAGCAAAATGCCTCCCACGGGGATGCCTGAGATGCGCGTGGGCCGTGGGTGTGTGGAAAGGCATTTTGCTTTTGTCCGAGTTCAGAGAGATTGGCCAGCTCTGTCCACCTCAGCAGCAACTGTAACTTGATCCTCAGCCAGAGCAGTTCCATGGACTTCTAACCCTGTACTCTGATTGTCTTCCTTATGAAGCTTGGCTGCACAGTAACTCCCTTTGCTAGGGCCTTCTATCTTGGGAACCATCAGGCCCAAGCCTAGCTGCTAGTCACTTCCTTTGGGAACTCTCTTCCTGGGCCTGACCTTGCCTGCCCTCAAGCCTTCCTCAGGGTGGATTTCCCCTTTTTCTGATGTCACCAGCCTCTTTCCCAGGGTAGACTGGGCTTTCCATGGAAGCGGAATGGATGTGGTTGTGTACTCAGACACCACCAACCCCAGCTCTACCTCTGTAGCGGGTCCGTTCAAATCACTCACAAAGACTTCTCCCTCCCCAGAGAAGGGATGTGGCCTACTGGCTCTTTCCAGGTATTTGNGCACTAAAGAAGACAGCGGAGCTCTCCCTGGAGCTGGGAGGGATTTTGAGGGATGAACCTGGAGTATCACTGTTGCCCATAGAAGATTGTCATTCCCAGGCTGCACCCTGAAAACTAGGAACTTAGAGAGGGAAGACAAGACTGCCCTAAAGGAATTATAGCTTCACTANGAGGGCGGAGCTACCACCCCAAATCATGAGCAAGTGAGCCAGGGGATGAAGTTGAGAGTAGGCTGAGAGAACATCCCACTGCCCCACCTTCTCACAGGACAGGCTGCAGGGTCCTCGTCTTTAAGGAACACTCCTTTGCCTCATAGGATAGTTGTGAGGTGTGGCGGGAAGAAGCAACAGAAGCTGCCCCCTCACCACACCCCCACCCAGCTGAACAGGAGCACGGATTCCCCTCCTCCCTCCTTCCCCTTTTTGGAGGATGTTGGCNTTCAAGATAAGAGCAGGAAGCTTCTCGTTTGTGGAAGGATGTTAAACAAACTGCACACATCAACTGCCACCCCAACCCCCAGGTTTGAAATGTTTCTTGCGAAGTTTCGCTCAGTGTACGGGTGACTGTCTACAAGCTTACCTTCAGAGCCCATTTGGGGTTTGGTTTTGCTCTGGTTCTGTCCTCAGGGAAACTGATAGTCATTCGATCATGTGTGAACCACAAACCAAGAATCCTCACAACCTATCNTGCTGCCTGCAGGTTCTGGGGATTCAAACTTTCTGTTTCAAGGAAAACACATTACTTCAAAGCTCTGTTGTGAGTTGTCATTTGTGTTTGGTTGTTTATCCAGCTATTGACAGATCAGCCTCTGCTTCNACACTAAACGAGCTCTTTCCTTTGTGGTTTTTGTCTGGTTTGACCCAGCCTTCTGCCTCCAGCTGCAGTCCTAGCCCAGCAGCCTCTGTGTAACGCTGGGCTTTATTTCATATTGGAATGAGTCATCAGNGCATTGGAGTTTGGAGCATTCCTGTTAATTACCCTGGAAATGTGGAGGCAGTGTTCACCTTTGGCTTTTCTTGTTGCTCGACTCCAAACAAACACTCCTTCCGGCATCATCTCTGGGTATTCTAGTGTGAGTGGAAGGGGTGAAGTTGTATAACAAACTACAGAAAGGTAGTTCACCTATCCAGTTACCAACACTCAGAGAACCTCTGCTTCATGCTTNGGTGTTATGTTATATGGGGCCTTTTGGCATGCTGGAAACCCTCTGTGACTTTATGTGANTCAACATGCTGTCTCTTCATTATTTTAGATACCTTCCCTAGTAAACGATGCAATACACATAGTGTCAGATATTGCAAATAGATCGTGTATGCTATTGGTTTGTTGTTAACAGATGAATGTGTGATGCTGGGACCATCAGCTTCTCTAAGTATGGAATTAGGAAAAACCAAAAACAGCAGCAACAAAACCCACTTGTTCCTCAACAGCTTTTTGTTTGCCTATGTAACTACTGTTGATTAATTGTGTGCTGCCTGCATCCTGTGAGCTAAGTGCATGTACTAGCTATAGGGGCTTTCNTATTCTTTAGGATTCTCTACATAGACCATCATGGCACTCCAGAAATAAGCTTTATGCTTTTCCTATGTCTTGTACTTTTTTCCTTGCCTTGTTCCATTGGCTAAGATTCCCAGTGCAATGTTACATATTAATGGCCAAGGCAGATATCCTTCATTCTATTAAGAGCATATTGAGTACAGACTTTCCTACGCAGATTTAAAATTTCTTAGTCACAAGAATTACTTCTCCACTTCTGTGGCTTTAAAACTACNTCATAAGTTAACTTCTAAATCTGTGATCATATAATAAATTATAATAACTTGGTATGATTTGTACTGCAGAGACATTATTGTATTTGTTTTTAAAGTAACCAGCCTTGCCAGGACTATCATCACAGGCAATCTGGTGGAAANCAGTATGGAGNGAGCCAGCTATTTTAAAATAGTGACAACTGAAAATTGATCCTACCCTTTAACTGTTTAAGTGTGTAATCACAACCCAGCCACATCTCCATCCACAGGCAGATGGAAGTCTCATAAGCCTCCTGTGAGATTGCCTGCTTCACCAACAGAAACACAAAGTTATGTCCGTCAGTGGATGGATGGATAAGCTGAATGTGGGAGTGAGATACTTGTTAATAAAAAGGANTGAAGTGCTAGTAAATTCTACAGGNTGGACAGGATTCAGAAACATTACCCTCAATAAAAGAAGCTGGTTGCAAAAGGCCATATATGGTGTGAGTCTAATACTACAAAATGTTCAGAATAGGGAAATCCACAGAAATTAGATAGATGAGTGGTTGTCAGGAGGCCATGGAGAGGATGGGGTGGTAGACAGTGAACTCGTGTGTGTGTGTGTGTGTGTGTGTGTGTGTGTGTGTGTGTGTGTGTGTGTGTATGTATGTGTGTGTGTTTTGGATGTTGAAAATGATCTAATAATAGATTTTTAAGTCTTTTTTAAGTTATTTTATTTCAATATGTATGGGTGTTTTGCTTGCATGGATGTCTGTGTACTACATTTGTGCAGTACCTGAGGAGACCAGAAGAAGGCGCCATATCCCCTGGAACTAGAGTTACAGATGATTGTGAACCACGTGGGTTCTGGGAATCAAACCCTAGTCCTCTGCAAGAGCAGCAAGTTGTTAACTGAGCCATCTCTCCAGCCTCTAGCATTAGGTTTTAATGAGGGTTATTAAATTCCTGACTATATTAAAAACCACTAAATTGTACACTTGGAGTGGACAAATCTTATATATGTAAATTATATCTTAAAAATGCTTTTTAAGGGAAAGANCACGTGAGCTAATTAGTGGTCAGGCTAGACAGAGATGACACCAGATGTGGAGTGAAAAGGCTGTCTCTAGCTTGAAAGGCCTTCTTCAGGGAAGATGATGGGACTGGTTTAGGTGGGGCCTTTACATGCCTCACTAGGGGCAACAACCTGTGCTGGTCCTTGAGGGGCTGGACATCAAACACTTCAGANCCTGGGCAGCTCAGCTACATTCCACCCTCAACTGGCTGCCAGGGAGCACAAGAAGGTTTGGCATAGGACATAGGTGTGGAAAGCCTANGCATGTAGCAAAAAAGAAATTACCTCCAGAAGACCCTGAAATGCGAAGTAAAAATGGGTGTAGGCAACTAGTACTGTTGGAAAGGGGAGGCGCAAATGAGCAAGCAACAGTGTTACCAGATAACTAATGCTCTTTTTCCTTCTTTCTCTTTCAGACTATAGCCCTCATTTTCCCTTGGTGAGTACATAACTTTCTAAAAATTGTTTCTAATGTATGATTAGTTAGCTAAAAATGTCTGGGATTTAATTGTTATATAAGGCTTATCTTGTTGGGAAACAGGCCATATGGTCAGAGGGTGACATGCAAATTTAGTGCCTTAACTTGCTCAATGGCTCACATCACACTTCTCGTTATTTTTTTTTTCCCTCCTGGCATTCCTCCTAGCTCAGCCACTCAATGTCCTGAAATGTATTGTTGAGAGCAGTTCCCATGTGCTTTCCTTTCTCTGTCTGTTTCTTTCACAAGGGCCTTGCCTTATCTCAGTGGCACACATTCAACACCCTTAAGGGTGCACAGCGGCATATGATTGCCTGGTGGGAATTCCTTCTTAAATGGATCTGCTGCCATGGGGAGGGGGGTGCTAAGAAGGCGCTTTTCTGAATGGCATTTTTAGTTAAAAAAAAATGTGTTAGGGTCATGGGATCTTGTGTTTTACATCTTTGGGGTCCAGGTAACAGCAAAATTCCACATCTCTGATGCCTGTATATGTATGTGTGTGTGTGTGTGTGTGTGTGTGCGTATACATATATATACATATACACATATATGTATATACATATACATATATACACATTTATATATATATATATATATATTTTTTCTGAGACAAGGGTTCTCTGTGTAGCTTTGCACCTTTCCTAGAACTCACTTGGTAGCCCGGCTGGCCTCGAATTCACAGAGATATACCTGCCTCTGTCTCCCGAGTGCTGGGATTAAAGGTGTGCGCCACCACCGCCCGGCACGTTTATATATCTTTAAACATCATAGCCCAAATCTTATTTTGTTTTGTCTTGTCTCAGACAGGCTCCCACTGTGTTGTCAGAGCTGGCCTCAAACTCACAATCCTTCTGCTTTAGCTTCCTTAGTGATGAGNTTCCAGACCTATACCACCATTGCCCCCTTTATAGTCTTTTAAAAAAACATTTAAATCAACTTAATGCTGTTCCTCTTTTCAGAAGAAANGGGGGGAGGAATCTAAGAGGTTTGTTCTTTGTTTTTGTTGAGACAAGGTCTCCATCTGTAGGTCTGGATGGCCTAGAACTCACTATATAGACCAGGCTGGCCTCAAATTCATAAAGGATCCTCTTGTTTCTGTCTCCCAAGTATTGAGATTTGGAGCATGCTCCACCAATGAGTTTTGAAATGACTGCAAGCAGAGAAGGGAATGCTTAGTGCCCTTAATGAGCGTCACCAGAGTGTCAACTAGAAAGTTCCATTTCCTGAATGCACNGCCTCCTTTGAAAGATCTTCACTAGTTGGGCATGCTGCCAAATGCCTGTAACCCCAGGTCTTGGGAGGTAGAGGCAAGAAATTCTAGAGTTCAGGGCTAGCCTGATCTACATGAGACCCTGTCTCAGATGACAAAACAACATAAACTTTGACTGTGTCCTAGGTTTTAAGGTTGGTAGATTGGTTCATTTGGGTGGCTGGCCTCCCCTGTAGGCAAAGGGTCCTTGATGGTATGTCTCCATTTGAATGTGAATGGGTGTGGTTGTTCCTGCTTTTATCAAAGACAGGTTAGTTCCATGGCTGTTTCTCTGTGTTTTGGTAAGGTGAGCTAAGGATAGTCAAGAATTTATCAAGCTGAGAAAGAAGGAAGCCTGCCTTCATTTGTGCTTACTGAGTCTTGCGGTCCCTGTTACCTGGTGCATCGTTGTTAGATGTCATCAATTACCAGTGGCATCCAACTCTGCTCGGGTAAATGGTGACAGTGGGAGCAAAGGGGAGGCTCATTGCTGAAATAATTTTTATGAGATGAAGGTTTAATCGTGAGTCAGCAATCTCTGTTGTCTTGGAACTCAAGCCAGCGGTGTTGACTTGGGCGTGCGGTGTTGGCGTGAATGCACATTAAACATGACACTGTGGATTTGAGCAGGCTTTTTTTTTTTTAAATGTGCTTGCCAGGCTGGAGTGAAGTATTCAAGGGTCAGGCCCCGTGGATTTATCTTCTCAAACACAGGACACAGATTCTGGTTGGTCATAAGCATGTGACCTTTGTGCTCCTTGGCACTTCACTCTGGGCTGGCTTGTCCAGAGTCAGCCTTCCTTCCTCCCATTCTAGGGTTTCCTAGCCTCTTGGTCCATTGCCCTGATGCCCATTAGTGAGCCAGCAGCTCTCCAAACGAGTGATCCTGTGACAACTGCTTGCCTGGATCCTCAGACCCGCCCCACAGCCCTGTTTAAAACCCAGCAAGAGGTTTGGAAGCCAATGTCCTGCCCAGCAATGCTAAACTGACGTTCTGTGTATCTATGTTTCTGATGTGGATCATGACATCCAGGCAGCAGCTCCAGTCTTCTTGGCCCTGGCCTTTGCCTCTGTGTCTTGAGTTGGGCCACTCAGTTCCTGGCTTTAAAAATATGGGGCTGGGAGATGGCTCTGTGGTAAAGAGCTTTCTGCACATGCTTGAGGACATGAGTTCCAACCCCCAGCACCTACAGAAAAGAGGTAGGTGCCCGCAGCTGCAGTACTGGGGGTGTGCGGAGACAGGAGAATCCTGAGGGCTAATTGGCCAGCCAGTGTAACAAAATAACATCAAGCTCCAGGTTCAGTTAGAGATCTCGATTCAAAAAGTAAGTGATTAAGGAAGACACCCCAATGTCAGCCTTTGGCTTCCACACTTGCCAGCAAAGGTAACCACGTGATCAATCGTGAACACACACACACACACACACACACACACACACATACGTACACACACACTAAATAAACAAATAATAAATCTGCTTTTGACTTCAGGAAGCTTTCTTTTTGACTTGAAGAATAAGTATTAGAGGAGGGGACAAGGTAATCTATTCTGCCTTCATTAAGAATCTGCCTCCTGGGCTNCAGGCAAGATTCTCTGGCCCGTTTTATTTCCCTTGGCAAATATCTGAAACTAAGTTCAAAGCTTCAGGATTTCATCGAATAGCCAGAGAATTATTTCTAACTTCTGTCATCTGAAACTGGCTTTCGAGAGACTTGGAACTTTGGACAGTCTGATTAGGCGGTGCAGATAAGCTCCCTGAGGTTGGAGACTGTCACAACCCCTCGTCCATGCTTTGGGGGATGGCCGCAGAGAAGCCAGGCTGGTAGCCCTAGCAGAATGGACACACCAGCCCAAGCAAACCTCATTTCGTCTGCTCAGCTTTCCCAGGAGGATGGAGATATTTAAGCGAGATATGCCCCAGCAAAGTTCATAAACACCGACTATTGTGACCACTGCTGCGCCCATGTTAACATCATCACAGTATCAAGGGGGCTGTTTCCAACTTCTAAAGAAGTATAGAATTAGTCCTCAGTATGTGTAGGCACCATGCTGTTTGCCAAAAGGACTCCACTTGGACTGGCATCATCTTTGACTTTCCATTAAATGAAAACCTGTATTAAGGTTTCCTCTTTTGTATTGAATTGGGAAGAGCCTTTTAAGCAAGGGCTACCCCTTTTCATTTTGCAGTTAACAATAAACTTAATAAAGTGCCTGCAATGCAAGTGTGAAGAGTTGAGTTCAGTCCACCAAGCATGTAAAAACCTGGGAGTGGAAGTACACACTTGTAATCCCAACACCGGCAAGGCAGAGACAATACCTGGGACTCACCAGCTGGCTGCCCCAGGCAGAGCATTGAGCTCCAGGTTCAGTGAGAGACCCTGTCTCAAACATAAGGTGGAGTGCAACAGAGGAAGACACCTGATGTAGACCTCTGGCCTCTCCATAGGCTCACACACATGCACATGCACACACTTGAACAGGAACACACATAAGGGCCACACACAAGCTCACACACAAAAGACAAAAGACAAGACAACAGACTTGTGAAAGCAATTCTGTCATGCTTATCCGTGACCAAAGCTCTTTCATCTGGATCGTGTCTGTGTCTGAGCGGGTTCCTGTGGCCTAGAATCCGATGAAATGGAGTGTGAGCATTAAGAATTTGTGGAAGACTAATAATTAAGGTTTAAATATATTCTCCAGACCCAAGGAGTGTATTTTAAAACCTAACAGTGGCCATGACCAAGTAAAAGCAAATGATTCTGTAAAGTGATGGCTTCACTTTGACTCATGGAAGTATCAAAGGGATAAAACTAGACAAACGTGACAGTATCAAATAGCAGCTGGTCATTCATCACTCACCCTTAACAATTTATGCCTCCCCCNCTTGGACTTACAAAGCATGTTGAGTTTTCTCCTTTGAGTCAATGCTCTTTGGTGTTGGTGTGAATGGCCATGATACCAGGACGATAATCTGAGATTTTTCAAAGAACAGTTCCTGGCCTTGGTCTTTGAGGTGGGGTGCCCTTAGGTGGAAGTCTGGAGTGACTTGATTGGGCGGAGCAGAAGCTGCATGCCCTGAGCTGGCCTTTGGAATAACAGGAAGGAGCAAGAGTAAGCTTGCAGAGCACAGGAAGAGGTGCAGCTCTGTAAGGTGTGTGGCGCAGGCCTGAGGAGAGCCCTTTGCATGCATTTGGGTTTTCTGTCAGTTCCCGGCTCCCTGAGCTTCCTTTCAGATTAGTAGAGCTTCTGGAAGCAATGAGAGGTTCCTTCCACTGCTGACCCCTGGAAGCCTGTAAAGGTCTAGAGTACACGCTGGGAACTGAGGGTGACTCATGGCCTTCCAGTCCCATTCCCTAGAGAGCTTCCACCTTTTTTCTAGAAGTGCTTCCCAGAGGCGTCTAGTAGGAAGTCTATTGTCACACACAGAGGCAGGCAATCCCCATCAGTCACCCTTTCCACTTGGAGGGAAAAAGGAACTTGGGTTTTCCATATAAACTCCTGTCTCGTCGCCGTGCCTGCAGCAGACCCTGACATCCATCTCAAAGTCCGTTTCAGCTAACAGAGAAACATGGATTCCCCAAGGCCAGGATGGCTGCCATGCATCATCCCAGTTGGACAAGAGGTAAAGAGGGAACCCGAGGGAAGCCTTCCTGGTCATTTTGGATTTCTGTCATGCTTGTGTATCATATAATTTCTAAAGTACCCAAAATTTAGGTGAAAGAATATTACCAAGGCTTTTGAGAAACAAAAATTGGCAAGCACCTCTGTTAACTTTGTCCAGCCCTGTGCAGGAAATCTGGGTTTGTCCCAGAGCTGGTTTGGCCCTGCAGTAGCCCCAGCTGTGGCCATGCACAGGGCCCAACAGGGAGCCGCTATCCATGTGGGCCTGGAGGGGTTGGAGGGCCATCAGATGACCANGAATCAAGGGTGAAGTTATTCTTTCTGGTGACCTGAACGGTTTCCACCTATTATCAACTAGGCATTTTATCATCAGGAGTGCCCTCTTGATCGTCTTTTGGGATTTGGGAAATGGCACTTTAATTAAAAGTGACTCATAGAGAAAGGAGGGGGAGGTACCTGAAGCAGGGCATGGGCCAGGTCTTTAAGACATCTGTCTTTGGTGCCAGAAGCCACACACCCCCCCCCCCGCCGCCATGTCCTGTGAGGTTTTCCTGACTGTGGAGCTCAAATGGTAGGAACAGATGGTGTGAGCAACAACAGAGCAGCACCAGCTGCCTGGGGAGAGAAGTGGCATCATTCACAATGCAGTGGGGGAAAGACAAGAAATGTGAGGCCCATTGTGGGTCTGAGTCACAGGGAGATTTCTCAGACCCACTGGACCTCTGAATTAGGAACAAGGTCAGGTGCCAAGTGCAAGGACAGATACCTAGCTGGGAGCTTACTCTCAATGGCATCTCTATCACCAGAGTGTGTCCCACTGCAGTTGGGACATCAAGCAACAGATTAGGCGGCGGCATCTTTTCAAAACCTGCCAATCTGAACTGACTTTTCAGAACCCAGTATGATGTGAAGTTCAATATAAGGTATTTAAAACGTTAGGAGAAGGATCCCTGTGGAGTTGCAGAACAAAGACATTTCACATCATGGGTTCTCTGCACAGTTGAACAGAAATAAACAAATGCCAGAGGAGAGATTGGGTTTGCGCTGTTATGTGGTGAGGGCTAGGGATCTCAGTGATCTTTTAAGAGCTTGTTGATGATACTGGAATGTTAAGCTAATTCCAGACAACTCCACAGGCTGATCTACAATGGGAAATGCTGCAGATAAGTGAGGCCTGGAAACTCATGACTGTGATCCCAAAATTTGGGAGGCTGAGACAGGAGGATTGTTGTGAGTTCAAGGCCAGCCTAGGCTACATAGTGATATGTGTGCCTGTTAAAGCTATCATATAATGTGGCTGCTGAAAAACAACATTCTGATGTTGGTGGAAATGAGTCTTGGGAGAGCAGGGCTTGGTCTGTTTCCTGTTTTGCTAAATGATTTAAATGTCTTATGCTTAAAGCACAAATTTCACTTATTATAAGGTGCACCTAATATAGGACAGTTAACAGTTTATAAAGCATGTTCAAATTTGTTATCTCATGTGGGCCTCATACGTGCTTGAAAAACAGTCTGGATGTGCCTTGCCACCTCCACCATGAAGATTAAACATCAGAACCAGGGGCTAGAGAGACAATTAAATGGGTAAGAGCCCTTGCTGCACAAGTCTGAAGACCTGAGTTCCAATCCCCATTTATAATGTAAAAAATCAAGTGTAGTCACATATCTGTAATTCCATGTAATGGAGGCCAGAGACAAGAGGATCATGGGACTTGCTGGCTGCTAGTTGAGTTCCACATTCAAAAAGAAACTGTCTCAGGGCATAAGGCAGAGAGTGATACAGCAGGACCATTGAGGGTCTCTTCGGCTTC
>LZPO01007950.1:604109-643055 GCA_001675575.1 Neotoma lepida
AAAATAAAATAAAATCTTAAGTAAAAAATAAATGTTCTAAAAGGGGTTTCAGTCAGGTTCTCAAGGCCTGTATACTCTCAAGGTCCATAGATCCCAAATAGCACCACAGAGTTTCTCATCATGGCTTGGCTGATTGTCTAAATACTGAACCCGAGTTGTAGGGTTGGACGGTACCCATGGCTTCCTGTGATTTAATTAGCAGCATCTTCAGTAGGCTGTTTTAAACACCTACATGGAAACCTAGTTTCCAATGATGCTACAATATTCAATTATTTTTTTGAAGGGATCACAGGATAGCTATAGTGAGCACCACCTACATTTGCTGAGTGCCAAAGGAAAATAGTCCAGTCATGAACCTAACCATCCCTCCTTGCCTCATTTAGCATTCAGTCCATGTTTATCCTAGCCATGCATGCACACATTAAAAAGTTATCTTAGCTCACCTTGAACCAAATGGATTTGACCTCTATTTATAAAATGTGCCTTAGTGTGAAAGAGGGAGCTTTCTTTCTGCCTCTGGCTCGTGCCTGGGTTAGATGTCAGCCTTGAGGTGAGTCTCATTTCTCTTGGAAAATTCATGTTGTGGACATCTTGTTGCCAGGAATCAGTGTGATTGACTTTTCATTTCAGAGTGATGTCAAGGCTCATGTTATTCCCAGTGTGGACATGNAGTGGTGAATGATGTCTAATTATTTGGAAAGGAGTAGGCTTCTTGAAGGATGTGCAGTGTTGCCTGGCAACATGTAACTTTACCGGTGTGTCACCAAAGACATTTTAAAGGGCTAGAGACACATTGAGACAATTGTATGTTAAGAGGAGAATTTGGAGGCTGCCCTATTAGAACCATTGCTTCCACAGTAGAAAGTAAACACTGAAGAGCAGGTGTGGGTCGGCCTGGGTGCAGAGCACATGCCTACCAGACACAGGGGTGAAAGAGGCTGGCCCCATTGTTCCTTGCATCTTTCTTATTGTTGGGCTAAAGTCTGTTCAACCTCCCCCCCATATGTATGTGTGTGTGTGTGTGTGTGTGTGTGTATGTACTGGTGTGCAGATGTACATGAACTTGTGTGGAAGCCAGATGTGGACCTTGGGGGTCTTCCTCTATTGCTCTCTACCTTTGTTTATTTATTTATTGTTTTTGAGGCAGTGTCTCTCACTGAACCTGGAGCTCACCATTTAAGCTAGCCTGGATGGTCAGGGAGCCCCAGGATCTGTGTCTCCACCCTCCCAGCACTAGAGTTACAGAGCAGCACATCTGGTCTTTACATGGGTGCTGGGATTCAAACTCAGGCGCCCCTGCTTGCACAGCAAGTAATTCACTCACTGAGCCGTCTCTCCGGCCTTGCTAGATTCCTCTTTCCCAGCAACACTGTGTCAATCTAAAGTCTGCTTCTTAGTATGTGTGCCTGTAGCTTCCTTTCGCTCTATCTGAACCATCACAATAGGGGATGGTGTCAATAAACTCCTGACTGGCCAGTCCACCACCTAACTGTCCACTTCTCTCCTCAGTCTCCTTCCCTGTCAGCAGCTACGCTCACATTTCTGATGAGAAGGAAGGAGGCAGGCTGTGTACTCAGATGCAGGGCTGGTGTGTCCAGCCTGCCGTGAATTACTGTAAATGTTGCAACCGTCATTTCTTTTTGAAGTGGGTGTTGTAAGAAGTGTGCCCATTTATCATGGCATCCTGCGTCTGAGGTCCCCACAGCATTCTTTCCCATGTGGAGAATGTTTTCTTTGTGTCACTAAAACAACAAAACTTCTCAGCCTGCATGGGGAGGGGACTCTGGAAGGAGATGTGAGGGACACAAAGCAAAAATGAGAGAGAGAGAGAGAGAGATATTCCACAACTAAATGATTCAAACTTATATTAACTTAATTTATTTGAGTCAAACTTAGATTTAATGTTTTCCTTGAACTTCAGCTTCATAATTATCCGCTTTTTCCAAATTGTGGCCCCTAATCTCCAAGCCCCAGGGTATTGCTCCCTTTTTAATAATACCTCCCCATTGAAGTGGAAGCTGGCTACTGCCCTGAGCATCCTGATTGGCAGGAAGAGTAAAGGGGAAGCTCTCAGTGGCCACTCTCAAAGCAGCTTCCTCTGCCCTCTGAGCCTGCTGCTGGGCTGGTGTCAGCAATCTTCTCAAAAGCTGAATCCTTGGGTTGGACCCTCAGAGAATCAGCATCTTTGAGTTCAAGTCCAGTTCGGCCTTTGAGTGGTTCATCTCTCAGAAAGCCAGGACACTGAAGGCTGAGAAGTGAGATAACTTTTCCTATTTCTTAAGTTCTCAGACATCAGCTAAGTCAGTACAATGTGTATGTGTATGTGTCTGTGTGTGTGTGTGTGTGTGTGTGTGTGTGTGTGTGTGTGTGTGTGTGTTGGTGTGCAATGGGGACATCAAGTTTATTCATTGAAGAGTGTGTGATGCTTAGTTTTAACTAATAACTTGTCTCATCTTAAAATCATTAGAGAAGAGAGCTTTGGTTGAGGGATGGCCTAGATTAAATTGGCCTCTGGTCATGTGGTGGGGACTATCTTGATTCTTAATTGTCATAGGAAGACCCAGCCCATTGTGTGTGGCACCATTCCCTAGGCTGGGTCCTGAACTGTATAAGAGGAGAAAAAGCTATTTGAGCAAAAGCAACAGGCAGGCAACACGGGTATGTTTGTTCTTCTCTGCTCTTGACTGTGGGTGTGATGTGACTAGCTGCTTGAGTTTCTGCCTTAACTTGCCCTCAGGGATGGGACTGTAGCCTGAAGTGTATGCTTAATAAGCCTTTTCCTCCTCAAAGATGCTCTTGGTCAGGGTGTTTTATCACAGCAACAGGAATAAAACCAGAGCTGAGTGAATATGGCATATCTCCCAACAAGAAAACATGTAACTCCTCCTTCGTACTTCATCGCTTCTGCTGTTTAAAAACTATTTCTCACGTTATCGATGGTGATATGAGTGTTCTCTCTAACTGCTGACTGCAGGGACTCAGTTGATGCATTATAAGATGTTACCACCTTTTCTAAGTCCCACTGCATCCATCACGTTTATGCTAGCGTGCACACACGTGGCCCTCTCTAGCTGCCTTTCAACACTGTGGGATGGAGCGAAGGGTCCACTTAATGATGTTGTACATGACGAGGTGTTTGTTTTCGGAAAAGCCTGTANCATGTGAAGCGAATGGTTTGATTTAAGTGTGTGGCGTGACTTCGATTGCAAACTGAACGCACAGCAGCAATACTGCAGCAATCACCATGGCAACCAGTGGAAATAATGGCCCCCTTCGGGAATAAAAGAGATCTCAGATCCCCCTCGAAATCAGCAGTGTTGGCNGTTTNNGGTAGAGGTGGTTTTCAGTGATTGTCTCAGACTTTCTTTATGGACAGAAAACAAATGGGCAAGAGAATTTTCAGAAAATAAATGGATTTACAGACAACTCATGTGATAATCTAAGCCACNGAGGAAAGCAAGACAGCAATTCCAGCAGCTGATGAGCAAGTGCTCAGGGGCATTCCATCAGCAAGGCCATCCCCTGGCTGTTAGAAGCCTGCTCCCTGTCCCTGCCACAGAGAATGGCTCTGGATGACCCCCGTTGGCCTATGTGACCATTAGCGACTTTGCACATTTTCTTATTAGAGGCAGAAATACTAGTGAACTAAATGAAACAGGGCACATAAATATGCAATGCCTCCTTGGCATGTGGAAAACACTCAACACATAGTAATTCAGATTCTCTGGAAAAAATTAAAATGAGTGCCTGGATTGCTCATAAGAATAATCTTTCAAAATGTAAAATGTAGGATACTGCAGCGAGCAACTCTCCTGGAAGGATACACTGGGGGCTGCAGGGGCATCCCTCTTCCTCCTGCAAGGCCTGATGCTTTGTTAGAACTCTGTACACATTTGGGGCACACCTGCACTGCTGCCCTGAGACTCGGAAGCACAGTGTCTTTATGAAGTAACATGTCCCCAGGGATGTGATGAAATCCGAGTTTACTTGGGGAATCTGAAATAAAGACCCTATCTGAAGGATGCTCCACTCCATCACAGGGGNAGGAGGGCTTCCTCAGCAGAGGCGGCAGCGGGAGCTTCAGACTTAGACTTCCAGATAACAGGATGGGAAGTAAAACCGAGCATTCACTTCCCTTCTTATTTTAAGATGTGCTGTGGGAGAGGTAAGAGATGATTTTGATATGAAAAGTTACCTCTCCAAGGTCACGTCATGCCTGAAATAGAAGTGTTTCCTAAGCCGAGGGGAGTGAGGGCTGCTAGTCAGCGGATAGAGAGTTTTGGTTTTGGCAAGGTGCCTCAAGCCCACGATACTTCACTGTCTATTATATGATCAAGCATCTGTTAAAAGGCTAATCCTGATTTAAATGTATGTGGTGTTACAATAAAAATAAAAATCTCTGGANCACATTCAAGGAAAAGCACTAACCTCATACGCCTAGGAGACTCCTGGCCTCGTGTCTTCTTCACTTTGTGTNCCAGCTCAGTGAGCTTGGCTCGGAGAGCATCCTTTGAAAGTGAACTGTGAACACTGACTTTCACTCTGAATCAAAACCCAAGAGGGGAGCTCATGACAAAGGCCTCACATTGTGCCTTCNTAGTCCCTGTGGGCTGTGAATCCACCTTGTCCTGGGAGTGGGGCCCTCTCATGGTCCACTCCTCTCTAAGCTTGGTGGATGGAAGGCTTCTAACCACCAGCTGGTGCTGCCCACTAGGGTGGCCCTGTGTTTTATTTTATTCCATCCTTTTTTCTGATTAAAACTTCTTTTTGGGGGGGATGGGGCTGGAGAGGTGGCTCAGTGGTTAAGAGTGTTGGCTATTCCTCCAGGGGACCCAGGATCAATTCCCAGCAACTACATGGCAGCTCACAACTGTCTGTAGTTCCAGTTCCAGGGGATTTGACATCAACACACAGACATACATGAAGGCAAAATACCAATGCACATAAAATAAAAATAAAGTAAATTTAAAAAAATTTTAAAAAACTTTTTAAATCATTGTGATGCTGTGAATGATGAATTTATTTTGAAGCATTTATTACAACAAATGCTCTCTCTTGTAAATGCTCCTGCTGGATTTTTGCTATGGTTTCACTTAAGATAGGGTCTTATTATATATCTCTGACTGGTCTGGTTTTACTATGTAAACGAAGCTGAC
This sequence comes from Neotoma lepida, assembly GCA_001675575.1. Classification (NCBI taxonomy): domain Eukaryota; kingdom Metazoa; phylum Chordata; class Mammalia; order Rodentia; family Cricetidae; genus Neotoma; species Neotoma lepida. The sequence goes on from LZPO01007950.1 coordinate 609,266, forward strand.
CTCTGTCTCCTAGAGTTAAAAGCATGCACCATNGCACTCAGCCTTGATTTCTGGTGATGGTACAAGTACCAGAAGCCAACAACCTCCAAGGAAAATGATCAAGGGAACACCTGCAAAGATAATATAGTGCCTTGTGCATCCATGGCCTGCTTGGGGACANTCACATTATAGGCCAGCAGTCTCCAGTGCCGGTTGTCTGCTGCATAAGTATTCATGGACTTGTGATACAGATGGAAAAGGGGATTCCCAGAATGCCCCTTCCATCACTGCTTTACATTGTGAGGCATATGCATTTTCCAACCATTTTTAATTTGCTATCTAATGCTGGCACTCGGTAACTCAGAAACGTCACAGCAGTNCTATTTCAAGTNTGTACAAGAGCTCAAGCTGCCATTTGTAAAATGCCACATCTATGTAGTTGTCGAGTGCTGCGCACTATGCAGATAAGGCATGTCTGTTGGTATCTTCTTGTTTCCTGAGATTGCTATCTAACATGTAAGCAATTTCTCTTGAACTCAATATGTAAGAACCCAATGTCCATTGAGCTAAGAGGATAAGGTTTAACATTTTGAACAAACATCTTTGGACTAAGATGAAAATGTTAANGGTGGTTTTTTGAACCATCTAACAGGAAGCAGACTGAGCCATGATTTGAAATTCCCACGCTGGAAGAAAAGGGGTTTTTATGTTTGCTTTTGGGTTTTTTTTGTTTGTTTTTTCCCTAGCTGAACTGTTTTCTTCCTCTCCTTAAACAAAAAAACAAAAAAAACCCACAGCTTATGGCTTAAGACTACATCCTTTTGACTGAATAATGTACGTGCTTACAGAATTATATTTGCGAAGTGTTCAGATTATTTTAAAATTGCTAATGATGCTCCTGTGTGGGTAAGCACAGACACTGGCTTACCTGTGAAGTGTTTCTGGTGTTTATGAGATCAGCCTTCCCACTGAGAGTAAATACCAGGTTTCGTTTTACATTGCAGTTCCTCTAAATCAGTTTATCCATGAGCCCAGGTCTTTGCCCTATAAAGCGGAGAAAGCACTACAAGCTCTTGGCTCTCCACCCAAANGCTTAGCTGCTCCCATAGTGCACTGTAAGAATTCTGCTGGAATTCATGGATGTCTCTGTCCAGAAATACAGAGCCAGCCATGTTCAGAGGCTTCCTGTCTCCATAAATGACGGTGTCCAAGAATAGGAAGCTGCTGTTTGGAATCTGCAACTTCCCTGGGAGAAGTGGATGATGGGAAGGTCCCTGAGCATCTGAGCCACCACATGGCACATNTGTAGTGGGATCTGTAGTTCACTTTAGTGCATGCCTTACTGTATGGCACGGTTGCAAAAGTTAGGGAGGACAGCACGATGAGACAGGACTTAACGTTACCTTCCTGTCGGCTTGGGATCTGTGGTAGCTGCTCGGTATTAAAGAGAAGCCTCAGTGTGTGTGCACATGTGTTATGAATGTAGGGCTGGGTGTGCAGGTGTGTGTGTGTGTGCGTGTGCTNTGAGCAGAACAGACACAGAAAAAGGTGAAAGGGGTGTTATANGGACATTGGAAGGGCTTAAGAAATGAAAGANTGGCTTGGTCACTTAGTGTACTAAAGAAAAGCTCACAGAAAATAAAAACGTGAGCACTGGTAGAATGCCAGAACTTTCTTTGCAGGATATTCTATCCTAGGGCATATGTAGGAGTATCTGGGATGATTCTCTAGTTTTGATAGCCACTGAAATCCTTCTGCTCCAGAGTCACTTCTCCAGGGGCTTTTAGCATTGCTGCCTGAACCTAGGATGCCTCCTACCCCTGCGCTCCAGACAGGCTCCACAGACTAGGGGCTGCCACACCTGCTCAGGGCGGGACCTTGAGGAAATGCCCTCATTATAGACCGGGTGCTCTACATTCTAATGCTCTGAACCTCCTGGGGGTGCTGAAGTGTTCTGGGGGACAATAACCGTGGAGGGGTTCTCAGATTAGGGGAGAGCAGCCACATGTCATGGGCAGACATGAGAAAGCTCNATGATGGTTTGTAGTGAGCTTTTGTAAACATTGCCAAGGTCCTGGCTTCTCCTCATTCTGTCCTTTTTGCAGAAGGGGCAATGGCAGTGTTCCCTCTCATCTGCTCTCTGCAAGCTGGAGGGCAGTCCTGCCTCAGCTGCTGTATCCAGCAGAGCCTGGCTGCTGTAAACCTAGCTGTGCTAANGGNGGAACTCCAGCCCCCTTGGCAGTCAAATGCTCACCAGAATGCCTCCAAAATCCACAGTGGATGAGTCCCGGATTGGAAGGGCCAAGCTGTCATGGTGTAATTTGCAGCTAAGCCTGAGTTGTTCCCAAGTGCTCGGTCTTGATCAACCTCTCAGGGATGTGAGGGAGCTGGGGACATCAGTTCTATCCAGTGAGGGAGTAGAGGAGGAAACTTCCAAGTAGTTTGGGTTATAAAGGTGGTCACTTATTCAAAGACTCCCTTAGTTAAGACAGTGTTCTGCGGGAGAAAATTGGTAGTGAGGATTACTTTCTAGTCCCAGGGGCCTTAGCAACTGNGAACAGGTGGGAATAGGGCACTGCCAAGAAAAGAACTGTGCGTGCAGGGAGGGCAGGCTCCCACACTTGCTCCTCACTAGCCCCTGTTTGGGAACTCTGTGCAGCTGACTCAGTGGATAAAGATGGACGGATGAATGGAGCTACTTCAGCTCTCTCNNCAATACTGGGGCACCCTGGGTCTCAACATAGCATGATTCATCACTTTACATACATTTGTGAATATNCCCCACACTTCAGTATGGAGAAGCAGAGTGGCCTTTGGGTNAAATGTCAGGTTCCTGTCCCAGCTTGTCACTTTCTTGCTGAGAGGTAGAGGTGACTTGACCTCTTTAAGGTAGCCCTGTACCTCTCTGATACCCCTTGCATGGCCCTCAGCAGGACACTGCCTGGGAACAGCCCTTCAGTGCATGGCTGTGAGAGCGGGGGATAGCATCTGTGTGTAGTTTCCTAAGATACTGGATGGCGGTCATTTTTTATTTAAGGAAAATAATTTTCAGAATGATTTTTTCTAAAGTACTGCAAACATGAACACTGGGGCTGGGAAGATGAACCAGTGACTAAAATGCTTGCTGTCAAAGCACAAGGACTGAGTTCAAATCCCCAGCACCTACATAAAAGTGGGGTACAGATGTAACTGTGGAATTGGGGAGGAGGAGACAAGCAGATCCCTGGAGCTCAATGGGCAGCCAGCCCAGCTGAGTCAGTGAGCTCTGTGTCCTGTAAGATGTGAAACAATGGAGGAAGACACTTGATGATCTCTGGCTTCCACACACATGTGCACACAAATGCGCATGCCCGTAGACCTGAACATGCACACACCTACACGAACACTTACATATACCATAACACCCGCCACACACACACATATAAACACTGAAAGTCCTNAAAGTATTCTCAGAGTTCTTGTTTCTAANTCTATATCCTGCTCCGTCTATCCTGAGAGTAATGTGAGCTAAACAAAAGAAAAGGAAAAGGTCTGGAGAGATGGCTCAGTGCTTACAAGCACTGGCTGCTCTGGCAGAGACCCAGGGTACCCAGCACCCACATGGTGGCTCATAAATACCTGTAACTNCATTTCTAGGGGATCCGATGCCCTCTTCTNGTTTCTATGGACATTGTGCTCATGTGCACATACCCACACATAGACACACACATATACACATAATGAAAATAAATATAAAAAAAGAAAAGGAAAAGAAAGTACTCATCATATTAGCAGGCAGTTTAAAAAAATATTTTATTTTTAACTACGTGTATGTGTGTGTACGTGGGGGTGTTTACACATGAATGCAGTTTCCTGGGGAGGCCGGAAAAGGCATTAGATCTGGAGTCAGGGTTACAAGTGGTTGTGAACTATCTAGTGTGGGTACTGGGAACTGAACTAGGTCCTCTGCAAGAACAGAACANTCTTACTTAACCACTGAGCTACTGCTCCAGCTCTCTTAGCAGGCGGTTTTGAAGGTAACTCTGGAGGTAAGTTTAAAGACAGTTTCTTNAGTGCTCAGAAATGAAAGCACGTGTCTTCCACTCATTTGAGGCAGTTCACANGCAGACACGGGGCTCTGGAGTCCTGCCAGAATTTTAAAATTATAGCTAAAGAAATGATCCCAACTTAATTAGTATTGATGTTGCCGGGTAACTTCTAATAATGAGTGCAATTTGCAATACATGCTCACCATGTAATTTAACACAATGGGGCCCTCAGAATGTAGGACTCATATTTAATCAAGATGCAGGATTAATATAGACAAGAAAGAAGTCTAGGTCCCCAAGCCTTTGTAAGGATGGGGGGGTGCTCTGTGGGTGCTCAGAGGGAGATGCTGTAGGTTTCACCATTCCCAACAGCCAATCCTACCCCACAGTGTTTGTCTGGTCCCTGGAGAGGGAGCAGNGTCGCTTACTTACCTGGCAAGGGTCTCAATGTTTATGTGCCTCAATTTCCTAGCTGAAAAATGAAGATGATAAAGATCTAATCTCGTCCTGTTGTGGGGATTAAGTATNTTGCTGGGGTCAGACACTTAGAAAGTAGCACACAGCACTCACCAGATGTGGTTCATTATCATAAATNTTAGGATCTGTATTTTGGGATACTGAGGAGGGTGTCCTTCATCCCAAAACAGAGGATGTGTTTGTATTAGGCAGCTTTTCACTGCTGTGAGGAAAAACCCAGGGCAGGCTACTTTATAAAGTAAAGTGGTTTATTTTGGCTTATAGTTTTGGAAATAAAATATCTGAACATTGTGGTATGTTTTGGAGATGCCTTCCCCATCCCAGGACCCAGACTATATTACATCATGGTGNGAGTACCTGCATGCTTCTTTCTGTGGGCTGTCTCTCCCTGGATTACTTTTATCCCTGCTGTAACTAGATACTTAACAATAAGCAAGGATTTATTTTAGATCCTGGTTTGAGGGTGCAGTCCATCACGGCAGGGATGGCAGCATGGGACCNGCTATAAACCTGGTCGTCCTAGCAACCAACTCTTTCTTCTCTACATTCCACCTGCTTAAGGCTTTACAATGTCCCAGAACAGTGTCAGCAGCTGGGTACCAAGTGTGCAAACACAGGAACCTGTGGGGACATTCTACATCCAATCCACAACACCCNTGTACAATCTGTTAGGATTCGGTTGTAAGCATTTNACCCTGCTCNGATCTGTTCACTGTCCAAACCCACCTCAAAATACCACAGTTAAAGTGTCTACTCTTTCAAAACCATTAGTTATCACTTGGGGGTTTAAAGTCCTGTGTGAGTTCTGGGGAGAAATCATATCCACACCATGGCAACGTTGATACCTGTGNTGGCTTGAAAGAGAATGCACCCCATAAGGCTCCAGCATTGAGCCCTTGGTCATCAGTTGGTGGCTCTGTTTGGAGAGCATTAGGTGGTGATGGTGCAGCTGGAGGAAATATGTCCCTAGGGGTGGGCTTTGAGGTTGGAATCCCCCCACTACTTTGAGTTTNCTCTCTCAGCGCTGTGCTTACAGCTGAGGATGTAAGCCCTCAGCTTCCTTCTCTGGATAACATGCCTGCTGCTCGATGCCATGCCTCCCTCCCTCTAATCCTTCTGGCACCATAAGCCCAAATAAACTCTTTCTTCTGCAAGTTGCCTTGATCATGATGTCCTATCCCAGCGACAGAAAGTAACTGGTACAATCCTNGAGTGAGTTGTCTTTATTGAGATAAACTTAGCCATGCTGGAGTGTATATGCCATTTGCATTTGCTTGTGTGCCATCCCTTCTGCCCATCTCCAACATATCTGCATCAGTCCAAAAGGAAATCCCGTCCCCATGAAACACCNCTCCTCCCAGTCCTTGGCAACCACCAATCTGCCTTGTACACCTATTGATTTATGCATTCTGGTTATTTTATGTAAATGAACTCATACAGTATGTGACCTTTTGAGTCGCATCCCTTTCCTTTTGTGATATGTTTTCTAGCTCAGCTTGGCGACAGTGTATATCAATCCAGTCTGTCCAGACTGGAGACTGTACCAATCTGGGGGTGTGCCTCATTCTCTTTATTCTCTCGTCCTCAGGTGGCCACTCAGCTTGTTTCCACTTTAATGGCTATNATAAGAGGTACAGCTATGAATATTTATGTACACATTTTACTTGAACACCTGTTTTCAATTCTTTGGGGGCACCTATATGCCTAAGGGTGGATTATATATAATTCTATATTCAAAATTGGCAAAGCCACTAAGCCATCTTTTCAGCTCATGATGCTCTTGCAAAGGCCCTAAGTTTGGTCCCAGCACCCACATTGAATGACCCAAAATGGCCACGTCTAGTGGCTCATAGCTATCTGTAATTCCAATTCCAAGGGATCTTGTAACCTCTTCTGGCCTCCACAGACACCTGCACTCTCATGTACATATTCACATATAAATACAAAGTCAACAATAAATCTTTTTTTAAACTATGAAGGCAGGAGTCATCCTTCTTGCTACTGCTGGGCTGATGGCTCCCAGCTGTCTTTGGCTTTCCTGAGCTATGACAGCATTGCTGCGTTCTCTGCCTNAGCCTCTGCTTTGTGTAACCTCCTCTCCTTACAAAGACAGGTCAGTGGACCTGGGTCTAGCCCAACTCATCTTGGCCTCATCTTAACTGCTCACAGCTACAGAGAGCCTGTGTCCAAATAAGGCCACATTGTGGAGTTCCAGGAGGACATGAATTTGGGATACTCTGCTTAAGACCTTACTCTTTGGCTGCCTTCATCCTTGAAGGTCTTAAGCCTCCCCATCCTGTGGAGCTTCCAAAACCAGCCTCTGCCTCCATTCTACAGTTCCAGCCTCAGTCTATGTCCCTGGGGCCTTTCACAGGCAGGGGGAGAGGGGGACTTTCAGAGGCAAGGCTAAGTCTAAGCATTAAGAATTTTATGCTTAATCAACTTCAGTTCCCTCTTAGGTACTTGACTAGCTTAGAAAATCACTGCTTAATTGAAGACTATTTCCTTCAGCCTGATCTAAGTATGATTCAGGAGTTTGGTGGCATTTAAAGATTCTTCAGTTGATGACTATAGTGTCTAATGGGAAATGAAAGAGGAAGCAATATTTGGGCCATGCTAATGCAAGTCTACATTTTACATTTTATTTATTATTATCAATGTTTGTATGAGTGCACAGGCACAGTCATGCCATGGCATGCATGTGGAGGTCAGATGACAACTTTCAGGAGTCAATTTTCTCCTTCACCCCATGAAGGAGAACCTACTTGGTGAAGAAACTCAACTGGTCAGCCTTGGCTGTAAGCACCATTATGAAATGAACCATCTCGCCAGCTCCAAAGCTCTGTTTTGGGAAACTTTGCAGACATGGAGTTGGACACTGTCAAGAGTGTGAGGCTTGTGTCTTTTCTTTTTATTCTCTCACTTAGAAAGACCTGGGTTCAGGAGAGAGGTTTGGGGTAAGCATACCTGCATGGCTGGCAGAATGAAGACAGCTAATGCAAAGACCATTGAGGGGCCCTTCTCGAGCCCCAAGACCATGTCAAGTCCAAGGAATGTCTGGCTTTCACCAGAAAAGAGAATTTCTGTCTTGCCTCTGCCATGGTGGCCTGCCTGCTCCTCCTGGCCTCTCCACCTGCACAGCTGACATTGGAAGGATGCTGTGCTCATAGAGGCTTGAGTGACAGCTCCTGCCCAGCCTCCTTACCCTCACAGGTTCTACCGTGGTTTGACATGAACAGTGCTAAACACGCTAGAGTAAACTTGGAGGAACACTGCAGCCTGGTTCTGCTTCTCTTACTGCCCTTCTTCTCTAGTGAGTTGTGACATTTCCTTCCACTGAGGTCTCTTCCTCTTTTAACAGAGCAAAGAGCATTCTCTTAAAGGCCACAATATTCTTGACTCTCTGTTGATAAATATTTGAGGCAGTAGGGCTCTGTGTTTATAGAAACATTGGTTGGGGGGGATGAAAACTCAACTTGGCCCTTTGTAGGGGGCAGTAAAGGCTATTTCATTCACTCCCTGGACAAATATTTATTAAGTACCAATTTGAAGGATGCGGAGGCCTCTCCCAGGTAGAACAGGATAAATGAAGCCGTACATGCGGATGTTTAGAGTCCCAGACCCACAAAATGCTAACACTGGCTTCTGCCAAAAGAAGCAAAGGATAGCTTTTTCCCTTGGGGATTGCGGGTGTCAGTAAATATTTTTCAGTGAATTTTTTGGAATTTACAAAACGTGTATCCGTTTGTCCTGACATGAGATGTTTGTCTGTTTAGATGTGCCCCACACTCATTCTAATGAAATCTTGCAAAGCTCAGGAGCAAAAGCATGCCCAAGACCAATGAACTTCATCCGTGGACGCGTGGGCGTCTGTATTCTGGGTGCTTGGCAGATTGCCTGAGTTTGAACTCAGGCTTTGCCATTTTACTAACTGAGCGTCAGCGGGCTGGATGCCTGGCCTCTCTGATTTGCAGTGCACTGTGAAACAGGCACCATGGAAGCCTTGTACTGTTCCAGAGAGGTAGCGGAGGCCAAGAGGGTTAGATTCTAGTCTTGTTGGGGTGGGAACTAGGTGTTCTCTGCAGGTCTTACAGGAGCCAGTCTTCCTGGACTGGGACTGCTTAGGAACTAAGGGTTAGAGGTTCAGCTACAATGTAGTGCCTGTTGGGTCCTATCTCTGTGCTCAGATGGAAGCGCCTCTTCTCCTGGTGTACAGGAGGCTCTATGTCGACACCAAGAGGCTCTATGGCATGTGTGTTCCAGGAGTTTGTGTCCTTGGAACTATTAAAGCGTAGGTCCTCCCCAGACTCCCTGCCCAGCACCAGCATATACAAAAAGAAATAGAAGTAAAATGGATTATGCTACCTGAACCTTGATTACCTTTGAACTGAATTCAAATTTTTGGTTTACAGTCCAGAAAGGTCCTTCATCAACAGCAGGGGACTGCATCTCAGTTTATTCCTGAGAGTTAGTGAACAAGTTGGGGAGTAGTGACTGCTCTGTATAGCTGGCCTTGATCACATGATCACTCTCTCAGGACTCAGTGGATTGTTGCCAGAAGGTCCCCACGGGCCAGGCAGTGCCAAGAGCTTCCCTCACCTCTCCAGCTTCCCTGGGGACGTGAGAGTTTCTGCTCTGCTCATTTTATGCACCCAGAGAGAGGCAAAGCTGGTCCAAGGCCACTCAGCTTGTGGATAGGAGCAGACATCTTAACTTTTTGAGATCCAGGNATTTCCAGTGAGCATGCTGCAGAGACAGCATCTGTGGTTAGAAAGATGCTGGANAAAAAAATCAACGGTTTTGCACTTTAAACTTGGGATTCCTCAATTTCTTAATCTTCTAAATATTATTGTTGAAATAGTGAGGGTTATTTACTTTGGGGGTGGTTTCCATATAAAGACAATAGAATGCCCCCCCCCTTCTGTGTGGTGCTTACCCATCTACTGTGGCACATAGTCGGGGGGACATGTGATTGGCTCCTCACACCCTTGGTGAAAGAGAAAGGGTAGGGCTATAGCCAGTCATAGCCATACACCAACAGTCGAAGGCAAACAAGAAATAGTCAGTCTGTTTATAGAACGTACCACAGTTCTGAGGGGCGTTCATTTATTCCTTCACTCGTTCACCCATTCTGCAAGTCTTTCNGAGCAGTCCCCAGATGTGAGGCCCCCTGTGGGTTGTGAACATGGCTTGACTTCCCAGCCCTTTCAGGCCCTGTCATTTGCTCTGCACAACTGACCTTACTCATTCATATCCTCGGTGTTCCCCCAGACAGAGCCCTCAGTTCGCATGATTTGCCCAAGCTGCTCTTGCACTTGGAAAATGGAAGAGCCAGGGGACTTGGAAACCAGGCTCCTGCCACATGCCTGGCTCTGCAGAGAAGGCTTGGCTGGAAACTAACCCTTTTCCTTGGCTGAGAAATAGCAAGATTGCCCACTCGGTGAGGAATAGGCACCATTTACACATCCAGGGAGAGACTGTGCAGCCGACAGTTTTTCTCCCAGTGGCTGTCCTCGGTGTGTTAAATAGCCAATAGCAGACCCATTAAGCAGCTGGCAGGTGAAAGCAGGTGTCCCCAGAGGCATTGCCACCTCATCTTTAGGGCCTCCCGGATACGTATATGTATGCACTGTGAGTTATAGTCTCCAGAATAATTGATTTTAATATGTATGGGAGAGTCAGTGCTGTGGGAAGAAAGCCAATGTGGTATGCTATTTGATGGGTANTTTCCTCCTAGCTCCTTTCAGCCAAGGAACTTTCACTGGGGTGTTAAATTTCTTGACTGAGGGAAGAATGAGGGACCCACGGATCATAGGATTGAATTGAAAGTGAGGAGACGGGGGTGAGGGTGCCTGCTAGGCAGAATTCAGATGTGCCCTACAAGGCTAATTCCTAATTAATCGCTTCAACAGTGTGTGAATGGAGAGTGAGGATTTGAGAAGTTTGTCACAGCATTGCTGCGGTCATTACCTGGGTAGTGATGGGACCAGAAATCACATGTATAAAGTGAATCTGTAGAGATGCTGGTCAGAGAGTGACCTTTGGGGACACACGGAGTTGAGCGCTGGTATGGGTAGACATTTCATTTCTATGACTTCCCCGTGGCGCCATCTGCTGGTCATCTTTGGCATTTGACCTCCCAGTTAAGTGTGCAAGTGCAGAAACTGCTCCTGAATCCTGCCTCTAGTTTCAGGTGTCTATTTCAAGTTCAGGTACTAAGCTGAACAGAACCCCTAAAACTTTAACCACTAATACTTTAATCACATGAGACCCCCTTCTCGAACATATGTCAGCTTCCTCTCCAACACTCAGCACTTGGCTATGGTGTGTGTGCCCCTCTGGACTGTGAGCATCTTGGAGTCTCCTCTCCCACCCACACATCCTCATGTTGGAACCCAGGTTCAAGAGGTGCTCAGCTGTGGGTGTTCCAGATGAGCTGGAATGGAGGTGGTGCCAGGAGCACTTGTGTAGTATACAGGGTCACCACCGCCTTCTTGCTAGCTCAGGGTAGGTCATGAACAGGCCTTATCTGGGTTCTCCCACACATCCTAAAGTTGGCACAGGGTCTCTGACCCCAGAGCCTCAGATTATTGAAGATAGAGTCTCTGAGAGACAGGCAACTTGCAGAATAACAGGTATTGAGCCCAGGTATGCGCCTCACTCATCTGTTGCCCTGTCCTCAGTGCACCGCCAGATTGACTTCAAGACGCTAAAATGCTCAAGGCTGCTCTCATATTAAAACCTCTCTGAGCTCAGCACCTTCCCTAGACAGTAACATAACTTCCGCCTGCCCTTGGCTTGTGAGATCCGAACCAGCATTGCCTTGTGCTGAATAGTAATAGTTTCCAGTATCGCTGTCCACCCTCACTTAGCAGCAAATAAAATCAAGAACATCATTCTGTCCCCTGAGGCAGGACTGATGAGTGCCCCAGGCCTTAGAAAGGCTTTCTCCCAGGCAGCCGTCTGTTACATCTGACCCTCTGCTCAGCTCAGGAGCCGTGCAAGCAAGCCTCCAACATGCAGCCTTGGAAGAGCACACTTCATGTTCTAGGAGTGCAGCAAGGTTGAGGATACAAGCTTTGTCACCATGGCTTCTCCAGCACCCAGTCTATTTAGGTGAATGGGTGGGGGTGAGGCAGGAATATCTTGAACCCATTGAAATATTCCACGGGAGAGTGTCCCCCCCTCCTCAGTTAGAGTAGAAGCACTTAAAGGGAGCACATTCGTCTTGGCTTGCCAGTTAAACCAAACCCCTTCCATGATATGGGAAACACCTGTTGAACCAATGAACAAACAAATCTGGACAAATAAAAAATAATCTCTATTACTATCTCCTGGTCACACTAAAACCAGCATTTCTTTAAAAATGTATGAGCTCCGTGATGTTTCCCAGTGTGAGAGCAAGCCATTTTATGAAATTGGTGTGCATTTACTATTAAAGAGGAGAGTATCTACTTATTAATATTCCCAAAGGGTAGCTTTTGGGTTCGCTGCTGTGCTGCTGTTATAATTTTCTATAATTATATGGTGCTGATTGTAGTTTGCCAACAGAGCGTCAATAAAATGAAGTGTAACCCTGGAACTAACACACTCACACCATCCCCACCCCCACCCCCATCCTCTCTTTCTTTCTCCTGAGTTCTCTTGCTCTGAATATGCAGCCTTACCATTGTCTGGGCCCAAAGGAGGCCAAGAGGAGAGGTCCTCCCTGCAACCCTAATCACTGAGACCAGAAGGAGTGCAGAGCTGTCCTACAGCGCTCAATTTGTGCAAATAGCAGGGAAGATTTCCGTTAGGGGACCTGTTGTGATAATCTAGAAATGCAGAGAGAATTCTGTTTGTATTTCTTTGTTTTTGCTTTTTTATGGTGATGGAGATTAAAGCTGGGGTCTTGCACGTGGTGGGCGAATGATCTACTACTGAGGTACACACCTAGCCTGAGTCCTACCTTTGAGCAGCACTAGGAGCCAGGGGCTGAAAGCAGCTTGAGAGAAGTCAGCATTAGGGGACAGAGCCATCTAGGAGCCAAGAAGTAGATCCTCTCTAGACATTGAATCTGCTGGCAGCTTCACCTGGGGGTTCCAAACTCTAGAACTATCCAATCTGAGGCGTTTTGCTCTAGTGACCTGAACTGTAAAGGGGGTTGGGGGGAGGCTTGCTTTATTTTGTTCAACTTTTGACACAGTCAGTGCCAATAAATAGTTGAATGACTGCATATGTATGTATGTATGTATGAATGAATGAATGAATGTAACACGAACTGACTTGATTTGGACTAGAATGCGACCCTGACTCTTCCATTCTCTAGATATGTGTCTTGGGTCAAATAAGTTGTGGTCTTTCTGGATTGTGGTCACCTCAGCAGTAGAAAAGACCATGGGGAGCACTTGGTTCCTCCATGCATTGTGCACCAGGCAGGAAGGTGGTGAACTGGTGATATTTCAGTACTAGAAACAGGGGTGGGAGGCAGTGTTGCCAGGGATGGCACGGGTTCCTTCAGAGGCTGGTGTGAGCCAGACAGGTGAAGAATCAGGAGGAATTTTTCTGGTAGAGCATGTGCTAGAGAATGTCCCAAGCACTCAGAGCTACTGAGATGTAGAGGGTGGGAGGCTACTGAGGCAGGGGTCCAGTGGAGATGCTGGAAAGGCAAGTAGGGAGAACTGCCCACACTGGCCTCTCCCAGGATCCTCTCTGAGCTCAAGCCTTGANCATGAGGAGGTGACGACATTTGTTTTTCTTGTCAACACACTTGATTTTTAGAGCAGATTTAACCCCTTCCTTCCTGATGCCCAAATGCGTTGTCTCTAATCATTTGTTTTTATGACCAAAGCTACCGGGAACACCTGGGTTCCAGCTTTCTGTGGGCAAGTGTATTTCTGCATTTGATGCTAACATCTATGTGTGGAGTCACTGTAACAGGTTCTTGCTTAAGTTTTTAAGATTTTACGTTACTTTGGAATATTTAAAAGCATGCCATCCACATAAAGCCTAGAGACCTAGCCTTCTTTGAGGAGCTCAGGTGTGGCCTGCATCACTGTGTAACCCAAAACGACCCATTTTCACACATTTCTTGCCATAACACCCCCATCTGCCTCTTTACTTACAGCCTNTGGCTGCCGCTCCACAGGTGGGCATGCAGACTGGGCTTCAAATGGCTCTCCGAAGGCAGAAGGTACATAATGTTCCCTGGCATCCTCGCTAGAACTCCCACAGGCCATTGGGAAAGGGAGTTGGGGAGAGGGGAGGCCTGATTTTTATTTCCTGACTCCAAGCAACATTATCTCATAATTTCGAGTGAGATACCTCATTTTCAGATACTCACCATGCCAAGTTGTGGGAGAATTTTAATTCAGTTTGGTCTTCCTTAATTTGCTGTGGATACACGCATTTTAATCTTCTTTTATTAAAAATAAATCCACCCTCCTCACTCGGGTCTCTTGTGTAAATATCTAATTAGGGCAGATGCGTGGCCTGGTCCAACGGGGGTGTGTCAATGTCCCTCAAGAAAGAACTGACTTCAAAGAACTGCCCCTGCCACGTGAGCAATGTTAATTGAGCCAAACAATGTCTATGAATTATTTATAACTGCTCCTCTGGTTATTTGGTGAGAAAATCTGGTCCCAAATTGCAGCTAAGAAAAGCCCTGTTCCTGCATTATAACTCAGAGAAGCATTTTCGACCTCTCTGGCACACCCAGCCGTGTGCACATTGAACATGTACAGCTGTTTTTGGTGCCTGAGATGTGAGGGCTGAATCTGCCCAAACCCTGGGGCTAACCTATGCAGCCTCTTTCCAACCCGGCCTGAGTGCTCCTGGGAAAGGGTATAGAATATATACTACACTATAGGTATTGAGGGCTGCAGGCTCACCTTGCTCCTGCCCCACCCCCTTTTCATGTTTGATCAGCTGGGAAGGAGAAACCAGGCCCCTTTTCTGCTGCTAAGACGACCACAGTCTGAGTGGCATATAGTTGGTGGTCAGTGCATCTGCAGGCATGAGTTTACCTTACATTTCCTTGAATGAGCATCAGTCCTATGTACTGCACCCTTTCTTAATGCAGGAGGCATGGGAAACTTGTGGCAAGTCCCGCTACAGGTTTGGTACAGCATGCTANTGAGGCAAGATAGAAGAATCACAGTAATAAATTCACACCAGTGGCTTTTGGAAGGCAGCCTTTCTACCTGTCCCCTCTGCCCCTTCAAGACACACAGAGAGCTGTGTTTCCCTAGCTGGGAGCTAGGGTCCCAGGATGGTAACCTATGAGTGAAAATGCATCATATCACAGAAGCTACAAGTTCGAGTCTGCTGACTAGAAGGGACCTGGACACTGGCTTTGGTTTCTTTGTTTTTGAAAGAGGGTTTTCTATAACTCAGACTGGCTTGGAACTTTGAATGGTTATGTAGCCAAGGATGGCCTTGAACTTCTGATCCTCTTGGTTACAAGTGTGCACATGGCCTCACTCCATCTTGTCTCACGCTGGAGATTATACCCAGGGTCACCTGAATGCTGCCAGCATTCTACAAACTGAGCTACATGCCCAGTTTTTCACTATGTTCTAAAAGCATACACCCTTTAAAGATGAAATTACACAATAAGGCTAAAAATGCCCAGACCTCAAGCCTAGGGAGTGATGGATTTTGACAAAAGCATGTATCTCTTATCACCCAGACCCCCATCAAGAGGAGACACTGACGGTTTCCCTAGGAACTTTGATGGGCTGCTAATGTTACTGTCACAGGGGGATAATGCTCATCTCTTCTCTGGAATATTGTCCCTTCATATGCTTTCTAGAACTTTCTACTTCCAGTGGCCATGGAGGGCATAAGCTAGCCCATTGAATCCTATATGCAGGAGCACAGACCTGAATTCTCTAGCCTGTTTCCTCTTGGCCTCAACTGGGAGGGAATCACCATGCTGCTTCCTCATGGTGCTAGGTTACTTATGTGTGCAGTCTTCCCACAGAGCCTTGCAGCAGGCAGGTAGATCGATGGTGTCTGTGCAGCAGCTTCTAGCTGTAAGCCATATCCCTTGCAGATCTGTGTCATCTGCCTCTTAAATNTCCTATCTTGTGCTCCAATTAAAACAGATTTCACTGACCCACCCAGGATTCACATTGTGTGGCTCAGCAGGAGGGAGGGGGTGGTGAGATATGCCATCATATCTGTAATTAGAGGCCCTTGCCGTCCCCTAGGAAGGCCTAAAGCTGCCCCATGGTGATGGGAGAGGGGGAGAGAGGGAGGGAGGAAGGAATAGAAGGAAGGAAATGAAAAGGAAAGGAAGGGGCAGGAGAGATGCTCGGTGGTTAGGAGAGCTTACTCTTACTCTTGCAGAGAACCCAATTTGGTTCCCAGCACCCCTGTTGGGTAGCTCACAGCCTCCTATAACTCCAGCTCCAGGGAATCAGACACCCTCTTCTGGCCTCCATACACACATTTAGTTACTGGGCANTGGTAGAGCCGGGTGCCCAGGTGATTGGCATATTTGCTGAGGCAATTATCCTGAAATTGTAGAAGCTGATTTCAGCATGGAGAACATTAGTCTATCAAAATGCTTTCGAGTCTCCCCTGGAAGCAGTAATGGAAGTGTTGGTTTATTTATGGGTCTTGATCGAAAGGCATCACCAGCTGATTTATAGCTCAGATAAAGTCAAATAAAAGTCATGAAGGGAGGAAGTGATCTTTCCCTGACTCTGCCATTGAATGTGTCTGTCCCTATCTCTGGAGGGCTCCAAAGCACTGCCCACATTGCACAGTTGTCTCGTCCCAAGACCCCAGGTGCATCTGCTCTATGAGGGATGCTTCATGAACAGGACTCAAGATGTGACCAGAGAGGAAATGGAACAGGGCTGGGGCCGTCAGGCTCAGTGAAAATAAGGGAACTGCCTCCCACAGCCTCTTGCCTCTGAAAGTAGAAGCCCATAAACCCGCTGAGTGTTCTTTGGGGCTCTGACATAATGCAGGTTCAGAGAAGGAGTTGTCAGTTGTGAGGGCCGGTGGCTCCAGATACCTGCTTCCTCATCTCCTGACATCACTCCTACTGTGTGATGCTGGGACTCAGCCTTTCTTTCAGCTCTAGCCCACCCCTGTAGGTGATGCAAGACCATGAGGTGGTTCTCACAGAGTGAACATTCAAGTTCAGAGAAGAGCTAACGAGGGAGCCCAGGCAGTAGGAGACAGATGGACAGCTGTCATCAGTGATCNAGTCAGGGTGATCTGCACAGTGTGGANGGCTGATACGGAGAGCAGGGCATCCATGGTGGCTGATGAGGGGCCCAGGAGGCAAGTGAGATGCTGAAGCAGATAAGAGTGAGGTAGCTGCTCAGGGTAGCCATGTGAGCAAGGGGCTGGCAAAACAGAAGTGAATTGGAGCAAGACCACCATCCCTGCAAAGCCACACCTCCTGTGGTAGTAACATCTGGACACGCTTATTAATATGAAGATCCAGTAGTGGTGAGCATGAAAATAGTTACGGCATGAAATAGTTCCTAAACACTCATGAAAATCAGTGTCCAGCCCATGGGCTGGGGGCAGTGATTGGGTCATAAGAGCTCTGACCTCATCAGTTGATTAATCCACTGATGGGCTCAAAATCTGATGGTGTTTGGGGTGAAGCTCTCCCTAAGTGTTTTCTCAGGGGTTTTGTCACAGTCGTGAAAAGCTGGCTAGCACAGACAGTAATCAGCCTTCCTTTCCCAGTGGGTGAANATCACTATTCAGATTTCCTTTATATGAACTGACAGTGCTTTCCAATAGAGCCATGAACTTTTCTTATTGAGAAAGGGACAGAGACAGAGGGCGCTGAGGGCAGAGTCCTTGCTAGGCTTGTGGTTTATCACTCATTTTTAAATGAGTGTGGATATTGAACTTATTTTCTTCGGGNTTTTTTTTTCTTAATCACTAATATCNACTCACTAGTGAAAATTTGGGTTAAGTAAGATCAAAAGGTTATTCCAACAAATTACCTGCCTCTATTTCCATGTAACTTTTCATGAAAGAGGAGTTGACTGTGACTTCCAGTCACTGGTCCTACGTAACCCCCATTCATTATAATTTCTCATGACCCGCATTCACTGGTCTTATGTGACCCCCATTCACTGTTCTGTGTGCCTCCCATCCATGAGTTTTATGCACTCTTCATACAGTCACTGCTTGTAGATNTCCAGGGTCTTCCTGTCTTCTCATGATGCAAAGTTTGGTTTTATTTTTTGTTTCCCTATGGGGAAAACCAAAACATATCCCTAAGAGTCGGGCTACATGTGCCCCATTTGGCCCAATGGTGAGAAATGCTGTTAGCTTCCTGTTCTCTCAACCAGTGCCTGACTAGACTTGACCAGACACTGGCTGCTTGCTGATTCANTGAGTCCAAATATGGTTTTACGGTCTGTGCAAATGTGCTACTGAGTGGGATCCTGTGATTTCCACGACCTAGTCTTGTTGCCTTGATGAGAGAGACTGAATTCCGACAGAAGAGGCTCTTCACTTCTTACTCATCTTCGAGAGGGCTCGGGGAATAATTGGAATTATGCACATTAGCACGCAGCACATAGGGAGTAGAAATTGTTCCCTAACAGACCTGCTGACAGGCTCATGGGCTTACAGGTCTTTCCCAATAAGCTGAGTCGGGTGGTACTCATCTGCATCCATCTCTCTTCCTCCCTCCTTCCCTCTCCTCCTCCTATCTGTCTATCTCTCCTCCCTTGCCTCCTTCCCTCCCTCTCTCCATCTTTTCTTCCCTCTCTTCTCCCCTCGTTCCTAGTGGTCAGTACCTAATTGACAACCCACTGGGCATCCTCACATGCCCAGGATGATACCTGCCTCCAGCAGGTCAGCTCGTACCTATTCAGACAGCCCCTTCCCTGCCCGGATGGACCCTGGAGCATATCTGCCAGGTGACCTACAGCCAGGGCAGGGACACCCACCACCAAGCNTCTCTCCCTCTTCCCTGCCTGATGTTTTTCTGCTTTTGCTTTTGCTTTTTTTCTCCACGTGAAGGCCCCTCTGGCAACCTCCTTTTAAAGATGTTTCCATGTTTGCATTTAGACATTCAATTACCTTTGCTCAAAAGCAATTAAGTTCCACCCTTCACCCACTGAGCTGAGGACTCCCTGTGAACATCTTTTCTGTTTTAATAAGGGAAGCCATCTTCAAAGAGGCAGGGTCACGTGGATACACCCGAAACATGCTGTGTCTGCAGATTTTAATGAATGGCTTTAAAAAAAATAATTGTTTAAATCCTTCATCCCTGTAAGTATATTCACACCTAAAAGTTGGGAAAGGTCTGGGTTTTGTTTCTTTTGCCATGGAAAGACATTATTTTACCTAAGTTTTTGTCTTTTCCTGAAGCATTAAAAACCAATTATCTTGCTGAGTGAGTCACCTTGTCCTGATTTTATAGAAGACAGGTATTAGAAATAGATATTTGGGGCTGGAGAAGTGTCTCAGTGGTTAAGAGCACACATTCCTTTTGCAAAGGGCCCAAGTTTGGTTCCCAAAACTCACATGGAGTTGAGGGAAAGGAATCACAATAGATTGTAACTCCAGTTCCAGGGGATCTGACACCCTCACATGGGTTCTCAAGTCAGTGTACTCACGTGTGTTACACACACAGACAACCAAGCTCTCAGTGCTTCGGTTTGGTGTCTGTATAAGGTATGGTAAAGGCAGAAAGGGCCAAGCCTGGTGACTCTGCTGTGTTCCAAAAAGAGTGAATTATGTCACCAGCCATCATTTTACAGTGCTAGTGCCTTCCTTCCCATGTCTGGGCTTCCTACATCGAACTGCAGCCCATGGGTGCAAGGTGCCCAGCCTTAGCTGACTAGCACCCATGGGTGTACATCATCTATGTGGGTGAGAGTAAAACATTTATCCATTGTCACTTAAGTGTTTGCAGTCCTCCTACTTAAAGCTAAGGACTTTCTGCTGTGGGAATTTGTCACAGATCAAATTTAGCCTTCCCCCAGAACCTTCACTGTCCTGCCTGACTTAAGACCCATGGGTAATGTGTGTGCCACAGTGAAGGACACTGGGAATGGGACAGTGGTCCTGAGAAAGATAGCATGGCACTTCCATGCCTTCATTCATGTTCCCTTGGTGTGGAGATAATCCTCCAGGAAGATGAGAGGGAGATGGTGGTTTTCACACTTGGTTGTATATAAACCTATCACTCTCCAGGTATGTAGAGTTCCAGTGTCCAGTATTGGGCCCTCATGTGATTCTAGTAACATGGGTTGTTACTAGAAAGTGAGCCTGAGGGTGCAAGTCACTGGCTAACATGTTGTTCCACGGCCTTCTCAATTCTTCAACCCCAAACTTTCCACTCTTGNTCTTCAGTTCTCNATAGGAAGCAGTTCCTGTGGGCTAAAACAAAGATTGCGCAACATGTCATGCACAGCTTCCTCCAAGCCTCTGTGTCATTCCATTTGCTGAAGGTTCTGGTTGTGTGCTACATTTCTGGGGAACTGTGACTGACACCCTGGCTGTGTGGCCCCGCCTCCACAGCGTCTAAGGGGTCACTGGGGCTGCCCTTGCANTCCCCTTCCAGCTTCCAGGAGTTTCCCTGGTCACAGGCAGGACTTGGCTCAGCTTTGCATGGCCAGATCCTAGCAGATTACTCAAACCTTGTCGTGGGAAGTACTGGAAAAGAATTCAATGGAATAAGAAAGATGGATTTATAATCCAATTGATAGATGGGTGGATTTTGAGTAGAGTAAAAATAAAGTATGCTTTTCTGGGAATAGACTGCTTTGTTCATTCCAGCTCTGCAGACTGCACAAGCTCCGTGCCTCCTGTGCTTAGCACTTGGCAGGCACGCAGCAAATACTACTCAGCTACAAATCCTTGGAGTTCGGCATGGATTTAATTCCTCTTTCACACATTANCTCTGCACAGNTTCGTGTCTGTGCTTACTAAGTAGCCTGCACAAGTTTTTGAGAGTGGATGGCCAGGGATCCTCCGACAGGTTGTCACTCGCCTTAGAATACAAGTGAGACAATAAAGAGACACCAGATGGCAGGACAGGTTTTTATGTCTGCACAGTTTATCTCCCTCTACTGGTCGCTTCAGGAATTTCAGCTCTGGGAATTCGGAGACCGCCATAACAGGGGAAAGGAACTGAGCTTCTTCCTGCTCAAGGGTGCTGGCCTAGCCTCCTCTTAGATCATTGAGTGCTTGATGAGGAAGGTTATTAATGCTTGGGATGAAGCACAATGTTTCACCTAGGAATTCTACGTCTCTGGAGTTGGATTAAGGCAATTAATAATTCCCAATCAATTACTCTGCAGTTTCCTCTAGTGTATGTAAAGTGCCATGGCAGTGTTCAGTAACAGATCGGACAGAGAGAAGGCAGTATGTGGCAATGTGTGGAGCTGCCTGTCAAAGGAGAGCCTGGGCAGCATGGATCCAGTNGAAGGTGTATGTCCCCAGCAGTCCTGATCTCCAACATGGGCTTTATAACCATGCAGCCTAACTTTGCCCAGTCTCCCACCATCTNGNAGCCACTGGTTCACAATCCTTGAAGGGTTACTGTGTACATGACGTACATGCAAACAGCGCCTAGAGCAGGTGTGCACTCAAGCACAGAGCTGTTTGTGTCTGTGACTCACTTTATAAATCTACAATGNGCATTTGGGAACTGGGAAGAGGNGAGGTCCCATGTGGTGGCGGCCACTGACTTATTGTTCTGGGATGATTATTACAAAGTACCAGGGGTCATTTCATCTTGGCGGTGCTGCCTACTGAGAAGCGCTGGGTGTTGCCATTCTCCTTCCACGTCTTCAGTAATACAAACATCATTGCTCCCTATTGGAAGAGCCTGAGGGCTAAGTGTCTACTGGCCTCAGTTCTGAGGTCTGGTCCATTCACATCCCACATGGAGGCTTTGGGTAGCAAAATTTCTCTCTATAAGGATTAGACAGAGCCTCTGGGCTAGCTGTGGATGCGGGTCCATGGACAGGGACCACATATCTGCACTGGGCATGTGCCATTGCCTGCCTGCATTGCAGGAGTCCTCAAGCAAGGTTTTCTACACTACAGGGTAGGCACCATCACTGTCACCTCTAATGATGGTTGAAGGTGACTGGGCAAAAAGNGGAGCCAAGTATGAAGCTGAGGTCACTTCCTGTGGGGTCCTAGTATGAAAGAGCTTTCTCTATGTTGAACCCCTTGCCAATTGGACTGTCCCCTATATCCATTCAACCCGGTAAACAGTTAGCTCCTTCCTGAGGCTGTAAGTGGCTCTGTGGAGTAGGAAGTTAGTATAGTCAGAGGCAAGGCCAGGAGGAGGCTGTTGAAGTGGGCTGGGAGAGCATATAGCCCCTGCATGGAAGAGGGTAGAGAAGGACCCTGAAGCTGGCCTCAAGCTGATTGGCCAGGATCTCCTGAGCCAGATCTGGAGGGAATGGATTTGGCCAGCCTAGTGAGAGGGACCNAAGAAGCACACAGGAAGGCACTGGCATCTATTTACCCAAGATAGGACACCCACCATAGACACAACTTGGCCATGAATGGCTGTGGGAGAGAAGTGGGTGAGCAGTTGGTATTGGAGGATGTGATATCTGGGGTGCCAAGTGACTCATGAAGATGCCTCTTAGCTAGCAGTATGGACAGAACTGGAGTCTGGTCCCACTCCATACTGGTTCATCCTCAGCAATGTGAGAGTTGTGAGCCATGGGTCTTCTGGCTGGACCTGCAGATGACAGTGACTGTACAACCACAGTGTGGGGAAGACAAAAGAGACTGTGAAGTCTGTNGGCAGAGTTCTTGGTTTCCTTGAAACCTATAATAAGATTATCTCTTATTTCTTCTTCCTCCCTATTAAGTAACAGCCANGTCCAGGGCCTNTTACCCAGAAATATTCTATGCAAGTCCTTATCTCTTTGCAGGTGTGCCATGGAGCCCTTCTGTCCACTCCTACTGGCAAGTTTTAGCTTGTCACTCGCCAGAGCTGGCAAAGGCAACGACACCACCCCAGCAGAGAGCAATTGGACCAGCACAACTGCAGGTAAGGACCCCTACCTTGATCCCAGCTACCCCAGCTGCCTCATACACTGCCGAGTGCGTAGGACTGCCGAGGAAGAGAGGTCCAGTGAATCTTCCAGTGTGCCAACTAGGAAGCTGAGTGTGTACCTATGACCAGAGCCATCTAAGTGTGTTCTAGGAGGCTATCCCATCTGTTGAGGGGGGCCTCAGCCTTGGTGGAAGAAAGGGAGAGTGAGAAAGTCTAAAAGGGGCCATCAAGATGACTCNGGGACAGAGTGCCTGCTGTCAGGCCTGACAACCTGAGTTCCATCCCTTGGACCCACACAGTGGAAAGGAGAGAACTGACTCTTGCAAGTTGTCCTCTNACCTCTGACACATGCACAGATATGTGCCNACTCATAGACATACACAATTAATTAGTTTAACAATAAATTCTGAAAAGTCTGACTGTGTAGAGCCCTGTGAGGACCAGCTGTTACCAAACACTGACCAGTGGGTTGGGCCAATGTGAATATTGGTTTGATGGTTTGTTGTGTAAGTTTTCCTGAGGAGACCTGAGCAAACATCTATTTACCAACATCTATTTACCCAAGAGAGGACACCCATCACAGACCCAAGAAATGACTGCACCCCTGTCTACCTTGACATGGTAGTTTCTTGGGGTAATTTACCAGTAAATTTCCTGGGGTTCCATACAGAAGCATGAGTGACTCAGAGGCAGCTGCCTCACTGGAAAGCCCACTCCATCCTGGGTAACAGCTCACGAAAAGCCACATCATTGCAGTTTCCTGTGCAACTTGTAGGCAGCTCCACTGAAGAGTCCTCCCACCCCAACTGCACCCCTGGCAATTTGGCTATGGCTTGTAAAATGTCAGGAAAGGGCCTCATGGGTCTTATAGCCTTCTTAACGTTTTGTGAGCTTCCAACTCCCCCTCATGAGAATGTGTTTTAACCTTGAGGAAACAGCCACACAACAGGCCTTAGAATGGTTTATAATGGTGACTAAGAAATTATTGTTCTAATATTCTGTAGTACTGGTATGTGGTGGGGTTTCTCTTTTTAAAAAAGAGTTGTTATTTTTAGAGATGAATGAGGAGCATTCGTGGGTGTGTCGTGACTTCCAGGAGATGGACTTGGAATGGACAGGGCTGCCCTGTCCTCATGAGAAAGTTAGGACAGATACATTCCAGGGCAGGGATTGGGGTTATCTTAGTCTGTCCCCTCACTTTGTAGTTCAAAGGACAAAGAAGAGGAAAAAGCACACTGGTGTCCATGTGACATCGAGAAGAAAGCTCAGGAACATTCCCAGTGACACAAGGTAGACGCAGAGACCACATGAAGTAGGCTAAGGTAGGTCTCCACTGAGAGGAAATATCCAGGACCTAAAAAGCGCGGCCAGGGAGAGTAGTGAGNAGTCGCCTGCGCTGAGGGTGAAGACAGGAGGGGTCTTACTGGAGACAAAGAAATGCTCTACCAAAAGTGTTGTCANAGCCGGAGCTGCCTCACCCTGGGAACTTATTCACCATACATTAAAAACAGGTGCATTTTCTAATATNTAAATTTCATCTCAATTAAATGAGTAAATATTGTGCAGAGCCAAAGTGAGGAAGAGGATGGGGAAGNGAGAGAGAAAACAAGAGTGGGTCTNCTTGACTCTCACCGCCTGAGTTCCAATCCTGTCTCGGCTACTTGTGAGCTGAGTAACCCGGAGGGACTTACTGAACCCCTCTGTGCCTCCCTGCCCTGACTCATGAGGTCCAGGGGGTGGCAGCCCCGCCTCTTGGTTAGCAGTGCAGTGAGTATTACAGAGACAAGCAAGCTGGAAGGTCTTCAGAACCCAGCAGCACTCCTCAGCATTGGCTTTGGCTGTGGTCCACAGGGAGCAAGCTCCAGACTTGGTCATCTGGCCGGCCCCTGAAAGTCAGGAATGCTGCTGTTTCAATCCCCAACTCCCTCATTGTGTGGGGTTTTTTGTTTGTTTGTTTTGTTTTGTTTTGTTTTGTTTATTTGTTTTGGCTTGTGCTGCACACAGGGAGAGCTAGGCTCAGGGCAGATGGGTGAGGTCAGGATGAGGAGTTGACAGGGATTCCCTGCGGTGTGCCTTGGTGGAAAAGTCAAAATGAACCTGCAGTAGCAAAGGCTGGCCTCTGTCTCTGCACCTGCCTCATGCCCATCCCTCACTACATACTTGCTCNATTGCTGGTAGGGTGAGGCCTATCCATACTGGGGCAGACCATCTGCTTTACTCAGTCTATGGATTCTAGTGTTAATCTCATCCAAAAATCCCCTATGATGGTTGTCTCTAAATGTCTTGGCAACCATGCCCTGATCAAGTTTACACATGAAATTTAGCATTGTGCTTGGTCATTGTAAGACTTAAGGAAGTCTTATAATGTCAAATTGTCAATATCCTTACAGAAACACTTTTTAGAAAAAGTCAGTGGAAGTTGGTGCCGTCCCAGTGCGTTAGCTTTCACCCCACTCAAGGGCTTTACAGGGTTTCCTGACCCTAGATAATATCCTCCAGAGACAGTGACAGCCCTGAGGGGGGAAATGCCGCTTTTCAGTGGAAGCAAGTACCTGACTGAGAGCACTCTGGCTGTACTGTCTTCCTCCTTGCCCTGACACCCCAAGGGAAACCCAAAGTCACAGAAAAAACAACCCAGAAACTGCAGCGCATGCCTCTCTGCAGGTGACTTTCCAGGGGCAGATCCTCACAGTGTCCTGCAGCCTAGGACATCCCAGACCTGCCCCAAGGACAGTGACCTTCACAAACATTCACTAAAGTCTTCCAACACACTTCCCTAACTTCCTTCACCAACACTAATCAGCTGACTATTTAGGGACACCTGGAAAATTGTCAGCATGTCCCTGTGAACAGCTTGAAGCCCTGGGGACAAAGCATCCATCTCCCCACAGTGGTGGTAGGAATTGTCAGAGTCTCATGACAGCCCTACAGGTGGTACCTGACTCTCCCTCAGGGTGGCATCACAGTCCATGTCTAGGGCTTTCAGGTTCATTTGAAAGTAAGATTTATTGGCTCATAACATTGTCGTGGGCAGGAAGTATTACTTTCAGGAAGCAAGGGCTGTCACATGGCCTCAGCACCCAGAACAGAGGCAAATTCTGGTTAAATCTCTTCCGGCCTTGGCAAGCTTAGCAACATCTGTGGTCCCACTCTCAGGAGCTNTGTTGTCCTGGAACTTGGGAGGATACCCCAAGTGCTCTTTAAAAGATCTGGCCCCTGAAAAAGTACGAAGTTTCTCTTGAGGGGGTAGCACATTGCCAGAATGTGCCAGAGCAACAGGAAATGGCTTCTTTTCATCATTGGCCAAAATGAATTCAATATTCATCGTGACGCATTTTCTTAGACAAAGAATTCATTATAAATATGTAAAAATTGTAAGGAAATGTTATCATCCATAATACATACAGGAAGAATCCTTAAAAATTAACATGTAAAAGAACACAGTAGGAAAATCGATGGTGTTCTGGTTTGCTTTGTTACTGCTGTGATAAACACCATGACCAAAAGCACCCCATGGAGGCACATCCCGATCTTGGTCCGTCATGAAGGGAAGTCAAGGCAGGAGCTCAAACAGGGACTAAAGCAGAAACCAAGAAGGAACGCTGCTTACAGGCTCACTCACTGGNTCATGCTCAAGACCCCCTACTTAGGGATGGTGTTACCTACAGTAGTCTGAAGTCTCCTATGTCAGCTGGTAATCAATAAAATGTCCAACTGACATGACCATAGTCCCATGTGAATGAGGCAATCCTCCAGATAATTCTGGGCTGTGTTATGTTGACAGCTGAAGCTATTAGGAGATGTCAAACACAACCAGGGAAAAATCAAAGTGTCTAATTAATTCCATTTTAATCATCATGCAAAGGAACCAAACTCTCTAGAAATTAGAGAAAATCGAGCTAAAATGTTATTGTGTTTTTTGCCCAACTAAAAGTGGAAGGATCAATAGCATCCAGGAGAAAATGGCTCCCTCATAAACCCCAGGTGAGCATGGATGTCAGATGCTTTGGGAGACCATCTGCAATTTTCTATTGTTGTTTGATAATGTATGTAGTGGACACAAGGGTCCACTTTCAGGAGATGCCATACAGAAACCCTGGTGAGACAAAGCACACAAGTTAGGTGCTGGAGAGAGGGCTCAGTGGTTAAGAGCACTTGTTGCTCTTCCAGAGGACCCAAGTTCGGTTCCCAGCACCCACATGGCCCTCTACAACTGACTGAAACTTCAGCTCCAGGAGATCAGACACTTTCTTCTGGCCTACACAGCATTTGCACACATGTGGTACAAACACACCAAGACAGACACACATGCATACACATGGGGGATAGCCTCAAGTACCCATGCAATCTGGACCCAACCAAAGTGTAGGACTGCAAGCAGCCAGGACACAGAATGAAGAGGCTCACCTAGTGTGGCAGCTCTCCAGGGTCAAAGAGAGAGGTGAACTGCAGACCTGTTCAGAGTGTGTTTCATCTGGTCGCTTCATACATAGCATTAGTACTAAGATGTGTCATCAAAGAGGTGATTCTGCATAATCGGTAGTTTGGGTTTTTTCCTTCCCGAACAATTCATAAAGTAACAGTACTTCCTGCAATCCGTGCGATCTTGGATGGCGAGAGGGAGTAGTGAGTCTATTTATTTACCAAGCCTGCATGTTTATGAATGTAGCTTCGTAGGAGAAAATGTAGAGGAACATGCATTCACAACTTCATGTCAGGGAAACAAAGCAGTTGGCCTATGTATGTTCACTCTGTCTGTCTGCGCTACTTGGAATGTTTATCACAGGCCTCTGGCCCATGAAGCTTTGTGGATTAGAACCAAGAAAGTTCTCCAGTCCAGTCCTCCAGGGGATGTGTTGTCTCTTCCCAGAACCCAGCTGCTCACTGTGCACCCTGTCTTTCCTTCCCTCCTCCTCCTCCTTTACTCCAACTCTGCCTCCCCATGGGGGACCCCTTAGAGACATAGAATAACCCCTCATTGGAGGAGTACTATCTGTTGCAGGTTGGTACAGAACCCCATAGGGTCTGGAAAGAGCTCTCCCCAGCTGGCCCATGCCGCTCTGCATGGGTTCCTCTCAGCAGCAGATAAGTCACTGGGGTAAGTGTGTCCAGAGTAAAAAGTTCCAGGCCCCACCTTACACACAAACCATTGTCCTTCCAGTGTCAGAACAAGATGATACACACTTGCAAGTATGCCTATGCCCAAAATTTACGTGAACACACATGTACTCACTCACATACAGTTGGAAAACCTGACAGCACTTTAGGGAAAGGCTGAACCATCTCGAGAGACCCAGAGTCAGTGTGAATTGAAAAC
The DNA here is from genome assembly GCA_001675575.1 of Neotoma lepida. Classification (NCBI taxonomy): domain Eukaryota; kingdom Metazoa; phylum Chordata; class Mammalia; order Rodentia; family Cricetidae; genus Neotoma; species Neotoma lepida. Next base: position 637,071 of record LZPO01007950.1, read on the forward strand.
AGAATGTGACTATAGGATGTCCTCCAGGAGACCTCATGCCTCCCTGGATGGAACACCACTGGGGTCAAGGGCACACTGCGCTAGTATGCACAAGGGTTTCTTTTCTGACCCACGCTGTTTATCAAAGTTAAATTTAAATCTAATTACTGACCAACAACTTCAAAAACTTTTACATAAAGTGTGGGTTTCTTCCTTTGCAATGTTTGAAGTAAGAATTAGTCTGGACCCATCTTCCATTAGACTCTGATACCCTGTAGCCAGAATGAGCCCCACATGCCTTCCTGTGTTCCATACCAACCGGCCTGGCTTTGGATGTTCCTGCTGCCCTTGGAAAGTCTGTGGAGTTCTGGTCCTGACCTCTGCCTTCCTGGACAAACGTCATTAGAAGTCACAGAAACCAATTTGAATCACCTGTTCTACCTTGTGTGACAACCCATCTATGCCTTGGGTCATCGAACCCATGCCTTGTGGGATTCCCGTGTCTGTTACCTTAGCCTGTACTCCAAGAACGTGGGCATGGAGGCTGGTCCCTCAAGTCTTTGACAAGGCCCAGGGGATGATTGGCAGGGCCCAGATCAAGCTGGCAGGGACACTGTTCTGTGACAGAAGGGACCTATTTGGGCAATGGGCAGATTTGGGCTGGAAGGAGGGACAGATGGATTCCTAGCCATTAAGCCAAATACAAACCTGGCCTTGTTCCTCTGGGACAGGCAGGGCCACAGGTGGCAGGCTGTGAGTCACAGCCTCTAGATTACATGCACAGGGGTGGGGAGACAATGACCGGAGTGGACCTCGTGGCCAGCCAGTTTTGTAACTGCCCGTGCAGAGCAGAGGCTGAGCCAGAGGCTGATCTCTGGACAATGCAGAAGTGGGTAGTTTCACACAGTGACGCATAGAGAAAAGATAGTGAGCATTCTTGGAAAAGAAGAAGGAGGCAGCCCACGCTTTCTAATGGCCTTTGACCAAAAATGGAGGGAGTTGAATCAGGGTGTCCTGAGCAGTGGGACTCCCCAGCACTGGCCCAGCTCTGCCCTTCAGTTCCAGCAGCTCTCAGCAGCCCAGGCTAGAATTTGCTCCAAGCCCTAGCCCAGGGTATAGCACTCCCTGGAGTCACAGACAGAAAGCCTTGGGCCAGGCTGCTCCTGAAGGGACCCAGTTGGGCAATGGGCAGACTTGGGCTGGAAGGAAGGGCAGGTGGATTCCTAGCCATTAAGGCAAATACAAACCTGGCCTTGTTCCTCTGGGACAGGCAGGGCCACAGGTGGCAGGCTGTGGGTCACAGCCTCTAGATTACATGCAAAGAGATGGGAAGACAATGACCAGATTTCAAACTCCTTCCTGCATCCCTGAGCTTCAAGGGACTAGGCTGGCCCATGGGAGGAAGGACGTGAACCCCCCAACACATACTCAGCTTGGGAACAATATTTGGCACTTCTGGAACTCAAGAGGATGGGAATCTAGCTGTTGACCTCCAGGGCCTTCCACAGGGGACATGCTTAGTCCTGGCAGCATGTGGTCCTCAACTCCAGAACAGAGCCCTCTGGACCAGTTCAAGAGAGGAGCCAAGCTGGTTAACTGGAGAAGTGGGCTTCTGATGGGGTCCTTTGGGTGGTAACTCTGTGGAGATAAGAGAGCACCCTAACAGGCTGAGAGGGTGGGTGAGTTGATGATCACCAGGTGACCAAAGCCAAGGGGCAGGGGCAGGGATACATGTCTCTCTGAGGAAGGTGGACCTGGTAGGTGCACAGGATGGTTGGCCAGGGGTGATTCCTGAAGACCAGTGATCTCTGCACTCCTGTCATTGTGACAGGGAGTTCACAACCCTGAAAAGCCAGCCCACAGTGTATCTGTTCCTCAAGAACTGTACCCCAACCTTGGGGCCAGCCTGTTCCTTTTTTTTAATTAAGAAATTTTTTTAATTTATTTTACATATCAATCAAAGATCCCCCTCTTAGCCTGTTCCTTTATACTTTATCCTAGAGTTCCTGCCCCAACTGGGCTGGGACACAACAGCTGTCCCCTGAGGGGGATCCACCTTTCTCCACCTCCTCATTGTGGAGAGGGGCTGGGTCAGAGGTGCTCAGAGAAACAGCTGACTAGCAGCTCACATTGGGGTACAGGAAGTTCACCCTTTATCAGGGGCCTTGGACAAGTCACAGCATCACATTCCTCTGTCCCAAAAACTGATGGGAGATAATTTGCAAACTGTACCATGTGATGGGCTGTGGGAATCCTTCCTCAGCCCTCCCTGCCCAGGATCCTGATGGGGGCCTCTACCCTTTACCATCCACCCACCCACAGGCCCTCCGGACCCTGGTACCTCCCAGCCGCTGCTCACCTGGCTGCTGCTGCCTCTGCTCCTCCTCCTGCTCCTCCTTGCAGCCTACTTCTTCAGGTAGGAGTGTCCCCAGGCGCTGACGTGCCCTAACCATCTCCTATGAGGAAATGAGTGTGCTGGAGGCTGGGGGTGTGGGCCCAAACAGCTCAGACACCAGCTGGCCGGCCTGAGCTGCACAAGGCTCAGCCATGAGCAACCGAAAGAGCTTTTCCCGGCTCACCTGGTGGGTATCACCACACTCAGGGCTTGTGGGTTCCTGCTGTGCTGACACCTAACACATCTTATGCCTCTAAGGTTCAGGAAGCAGAGGAAAGCCGTGGTCAGCAGCAACGACAAGAAGATGCCCAACGGGATCCTAGAAGAGCAAGGTATTGTACACCGGGTCTCAGTACTGACCCTGAAAGGGACAGGCGTTCACAGCCCTGTCCAGCTGTCACTTAAGCTTTCCTCTCTTGCCAGCTCCTCCTGGGATCGTGCTACCGCTTCCTAGTAACGTAGAATTTCTCTATATTTCGGAACTTGGTGTCAGAGGTCATTTTCACTGCAAAGAAGGGCGGATGTCTGAGACATTTCAGTTTGTGGGTTTGTTTTTTTTTTTTAAAGAGACCACTCATATCCTGTCAGCTTAGCAGGGCTTTGCTGTGTAACATTTCTCATTGAGGCCTTTGAAATCACCCCGTGATAAGGCTCCAACTTGTAAAGTGAAGTGTTCAGTTGTCGCTGTACTACCTCGGGATCAAGCTGGCAGGGACACTGCTCTGCCTAGCTGCTCACTCTTTTGAAGGAGCATCAGTTAGGGACATGCCTAACTTGGATTCCAGCTGTGTTCTGACTTGTAAATGCTCCTTACAAAAGCTTGTTTTTCTTTTTGTGTTTCAATGGGAGACACAGCGAAGGTTTGAAACACACAGGTTCTAGCTGAGTGGGGGTGGCAAAGGCTTGTAACCTCAGCGTCTGGAGGCACCTGCTGAGGCAGAAGCATCAGGCCAGCCTGAGCTACATAACAAGCTCATGCTTCAAATGACCAAGGGATCTTGGGCTATAGTTCAGTGGCACAGCATTTGCCCAGCATACGCGAAGTTCCTGGCACAATCTCCAGTGTGACAACTAAAAACCCAAAACCCTGGTTTGTACCAGTGGCTCAGTTTTGTCATAACTTCCTACATAGCTGTGCCTGGCTTGAGGTAACATGCATGTCATCAGAACTCAAGTAAGACTTTAGAACTCACTCAAAGTAGTGAAGAGGCTAATGCAACCCCCAGAGCTGGGGGGAATGTGAGCAACAGAGGACTCCATTGCAGGGCTTGGGGGACCTGCACTGCTGAACAGACCATCATATGGCCCAGTGCACCTCCATTCTCCATCCTGTTCTTCTCATTTCCCTGTACATCCCAGGAGCCAGTGCAGAGGGAGGGGTGTGGCTGGGAGGACGCAGAAGCCCACAGGCTTCTACCAGCCCACCTGGCTGAAGCCAAAGGCTGCCTTGGAGCAAAGTCCATGGCATTGACTCAGTGAACTCTGCAGATGGGATAGGGCCTTTTGTAAGGGCGACAGCTGACTAATTCTACTGACTTTATCAGTGTCAGCTCTCTCCCTGTGAAGAGAAACGCCAGTCCCTCACACTGCTTACACCTCATTCTGAACTTGTACATATGACTTGTGCAAGCCCCTCAGCCCACAGCCCACCCTCTCTTTGCAATGCTCTCCTCTCCTGCCTCAAAGATGGTTGGTTTCTCTGCATTGCAAGGTATGGGATTTGAGGAAGCAGGCAAGCCCGTGTGTTGCCAAGAAGAAAAGGCTGCAAGGCAGAGAGATCCTGGCAGATTCCCATCTGCTCTGAGCTTAGACCCAGAGTCCTGTGATTCCTCTTCTCCGGTCCCAAACCTGGGCCCTGCAGCATGACTGCAGTGACCCTTGTGTGGGATCATAGGCTAGAAGGAAGGGTGAGTGACAGGTGAGCTAGCGAGCAAGATCAAGAATGCAATGTCTGTGATGGACAGGAATGCTGCCATCACTTGCTGAAAATAGGGTGTGTTGGGAAGCAGATGCTTGATTCAGTGGCTCAGGACTGGGTTAGCCCCAGGTGCTCAGTTTGAGAGTACTGCTCCGCTCCCACTATACGGATCCATCAGGAATGCTGTCAGACCGTCTAAGAAATGAGTCACCCGTGGGCAATGGAACTAAGTGGCTTCTCTGTGTCTCCTGACCCTACAGAGCAACAGAGAGTGATGCTGCTGAGTAGGTCCCCATCGGGTCCCAAGAAGTACTTCCCCATCCCAGTGGAGCACCTGGAGGAGGAGATCCGTGTGAGATCAGCAGATGACTGCAAGCGCTTCCGTGAGGAGTTCAACGTGAGTGCACCAGATCTCAGTCACCAGGAGGAGCAGCAGGACAGTCAGAGCCAGGAGTTCCAGGGACTCAGGGACCTTGTGCCAATTGTGATGCTGCTCAAAAGTGGGGTCTGGAGAGCCCGGTCCCTAGTGCTGTGCCCTTCACTAGTGCTCGCTGCTCCTTGTGAAGTGAGATGGTTGAGTCTGATGCTCCTGGGGGTTGCCGCCAGCTCAGTTACTGGGTACCATGCATACCATCTTTTGTGATGAACACACATGTGCTGCCTAGTGCAGGTGGCAGTTTCAGGCTGAAGGTTGCAGAGAGCCTCCCACCAAGCATCTTGTTACAGTCACCAAGAGATCCAGCTTCTAGTCAGATCAGCAGTTGTCCCTCTGAGCCATCATCATAGCACTGTTCAGTAGTTCTGGAGACTGTCTGCAGGGGACACCAGCTCATGTTCAGTGTGTATGAGTCTCTGTTGTTTGTGATGAATCACCCCCACACCCTGTGAGGAGAAGTGGCTCACTGAGACGTGACCCCTGCCTACTGATAGTCCCCATAGCCATTCTGAGAACTCTCAAGACGCAGTGCAGCTTGGTCACCCCACCCCTAGAGTTGTCCATTTCCCTTTTTTTATTTTAATTCTATGTGTATGTGTGAGTGNTTCATGTATGTATGTGCACCACATGCATACGGTGCCAGAAGAGGCCATAAGATCCACTAGAACCGGAGTTACAGGTGGTTGTGAGCCACCAAGTAGGCCCTAAGAATGGAACCCAGGTCCTCTACAAGAGCAGAAAGTGCTCTTAACCTCTCAGCCATCTTTCCAGCCCCCAAGTTGTTCATTTTTTTAAATGTCTGTCATATGGGTAGGCATGAAGCATTGTTTTGGATACAAAGTCCCATACTGTTGGTGTTTTGAAGTGTTTGATTCAAATCTTCCCCCTGTGTGCAGGGCTGGGAGCTGAGTGATGGGCCTGAGCAGGAGTGGGTGTCCATGGATGGTTACCTTGGCCCATCTCTGTCCTATCAGTTGTTCTACTCGAGGTCACTTCCACTACCAGCAAATGGTACCTGGGGATGGAGACTCTATGACAATGCAAGTGTGAGCCCCAGAGAGTGAGCTATTTAAACAGTGCGGTGTGGTTGTTTCCAGAGATGGTGTGGACAGTGATGATGACCCGACTTTTCATACAGGGACGCCTATGAGGACACAGAAAGGTGCTGGTGCGTTTAGCCACACTCCGCTTACTCTTCAGCATTACACCCGCCCCATGTCTTGCTTCCCTTTTTATCACTGCCAAGTGGGTTTTCCT
>LZPO01007950.1:643060-657720 GCA_001675575.1 Neotoma lepida
TAGGTCATACTGAAAGAGAGCACCAAGCACTGCTGTTTTGAACATTTACAACTTAACATTAGAAGTTAATTCTCCATTTTCAAAATAGCTGTCCCTCACACTGCTGGTAGAAGCTTGTCCCACCCTGCTTGTCTCACTTCCCCTTCCACTTCTGCTGTCACGTGTGGGGTGCCAGGAACCCTGCTGTTAGTGGAGGGTCTTGGAGGAGGCCGGGAGCAGAACGAGGCAGCTGAGGGACTTGACTCAGGTGCAGAACTCAAGAAGACACAAAAAACACAGTAGCCAAGATATGCCATGGCTAGCTTGTTTAAAACATCGAAACAAGGAAAGTGNTGNTGAATGAAACAGCTTGAGCACAATCAAGAGAGAACAATGTTGGTGTGTTTCTCTGTGGCCAAGGGCACTAATCTGGGGTGTATCATGCAGTTGCGGATTCTACCGTTATTTAAGAGTGTGATGTTTTCATCATTATGAATTTTGAACATTAAGTCAGCTTTTTTAGAAAAGATGTTTCTGAGCTGATAAGACGGCTCGGCAGGTAAAGGCACTTGCCACCAAGCCTGACAACCTGAGTTCAATCCCCCAAAACCTACATGGTGGAGGGAGAGAACTGATTTGTGAAAACTGTCATCTGACCTCCACATTCATGCCATGGCATGTATGTGTGCACACAGGCATGCACTCACAAACAAATGTAATCTCAGAATTGTAAGAAGAAAGCCTAGGATAGAAAAGAAGTTGCCTCAGAGGCTTATTTCTGCTGATTCTTGGCTTTTTCTGGAGCCTTGTAAATTTTATAACCCAAACAAAGTCTTCCTTCTCCTGTCCCTCTCAGCCTGCCTCTATGTAGCCCTCAGCTGTGCAGAGTCTCCCTGCCTGGCAACAGGCAGCTAGAGGTACAGTTGTAAGGAAGAGTTCACATGGCCTGGCTTGTCTCTCCAGTGAGGAACTGGCCCTGTCCCAGGCCACATGCCTGCACCATCTCTCTCCTGCCCAGATCAGCCACTCCAGTTATCAGAGAACACATTTAAGTTCTGTTTTCCTACCCCCTCCCTTTCTCTGNTCTGATGACCCCTTCCAAAGGTCCTGGGAGAGATCTGGGTAAATCTCAACCTGTNTTTGGACNTTCCTGTACNGTCAAGCCCAGGTTCAGGTGACCATGAACTTGAGGATAAGAAGGGGTTTGGCCTCGTGATCGTCAGCACNATGAGTGCTGGAGCAGGCTTGCTTGAGTACTTGTCCTGGCCTGGAAGACTTGAGCTGTTTTCTTAACCTCTGCCTCAGTTTCCTTATCTGTGAAGTAGGAATTTTCCCTGCCCTATGGGACTTGGATAACACGTAAAGAAATAAGTTACAGGTAACACGCGGATGAGATGCTATCTGCTAGCTCCTCCTGGAGAGGGCAGATCTCTATCCTGTTTCCAGTTCCTGAGTTCAATCCTAGAAAAAGAGGCCCCTGTGCAGTGAAAACCCATCTCTGGTGAGCATCTTCTCCAGCTTTGTTCCAGCAAGCTGTGTCAAGCCACANGCCTGGGACCTATGCTGTGACAGATGTGGCAGAAATACACACAAAGGGAGGGCTGTTGTTTGTTTGTTTTTGTATATAGAAGTCCCAGCATAACCACAAACCAGAGCCGTCCTCTTGTATTAATGGAACAAACCAGACCTCCTACAGAATGCACAGAGGGTTACTGCAGGCCAACCATCTCCAGGCACTCTTACTTCCCTGGGACTGCCAAGCAGCTGAGAAACCTGAGGTCCTCGGTGGCCTGACAGCAGGAGAGCATACTGGGCCCAATCTATGCAGAGGGGCTGTTCAGCTTGCTCNGATCTGGAGGACACAGAGAACTTTGCCTAGTTCTGCCTACCTCCCCTAGTCCCGTCCTCCAGGATCCTGGGAGGACTCGGTGTACCACCTCATCTCTATGCNCCACCTCGCAAGGCCACACAGCTGTGGAAGGGGTAGTCAGAGCCTGATTCCTCTTTCCACTCAGGCTTCGCTGGCTACTACATCACAGCTACTTTGTCTTCCTTTGTTTTATCCAGTCTGTTGTTTTTAATTAGCTTTATTTTTAGAGCAGTTTCAAGTACACAGAAAAATTACATACACACTGGAGAGTTTCTGTGTGCCCCCTCTCTCCCATAGAGCAGGTTCCTCTGCCATGGGCCCCCTGCANGGGAATGCTCCATTTATTACAATTAATAACCACCGTTGGCGGTGTTATCACTGAGCTCCTAGGATCTGCTCATACTATGGGGTTTGCCAGCTACACAGTTTCATGTGCCACTGTGACTTGGTGTTTGTGTTCAGGGCTAAAACCTTTTGAGAAGGCCTTAGGATGTCGTCAGAAATTCAGTGTCCAGTGAGGGACAAGGAAGTGNTGTCAAGCCAGCTCTGGTAGTGAATCAAAACTCAAGGAACATGAGTGTTTANAACTGGGGACAAAGTTGAGAACTCCTCATTGGCACTGCTAGGATGACCTCTGACTGGTCCCTCCACACTNGCCTAGGCAAAGCCTCTGCCTGTGGCTAGGAGATGTGGTGGCCCCAGAGCAGAGGAAAGGGGGTGCCCTACTGCATCCTGATGTAAGCCCTTGTAGAGAACTGAGTCGGCCACTGAAGAAGTTCCTGCCTGCTAGAGGGAGGTTAGGGCCCTGACCCAAATGAGAGCAATCNTAGGACATCATGGCTGTCATCTGAGGCTGCTCTAATGAAGCCAGATCCCAACTCCCAGGGACTTGGCGTGGGACACAGAAAACAGGAAAGCTCACATGTTTCTCCATGCTTGAGCAAGGGAGTCCCTCCAGGTCTGACTACCAGGGTCTACCTCAGCCAAATGATGCTGAGCGTATCTCCAACCACTCTTCCTTGGATCTGGTTCCATGTCATTGGATCATANGCTAGNTGTGAAGGGAGGCAGAAGAGCCATGCATTTTCNCTGTGCCTGATCCATCACAAACACTCAGTAAGTAGTAACGCTTCTTCCTCGGAGCCCAGGGGTCCTAGGTCCAACCGGAGTCAGGTTTCATGTTGAAGGGCATGATTTGAAGTACATAGTGCTCCTTATCCTGGCTCATCTGATTATGAAGAGGAACCCAGAAGCAAGCAAGAGGCAAACAGCTGGAGGCAACTGAAAATCAGAGGCAGGGTGGCTTCGGTGATAGAAGGAACTAGAAACCCACATGCCCACTTTACTCCCGGAGATGACACTTCTCAGTGTTAGCATGCTGGCAAAGTGAAACTTCCGTTTTACACTGCCACTCCTCAGCTGGGGTACAGCCGTCATTAAGGTGGTACATCTTGAGCCTCAAAGAGCCCTAAACTCCTAGCTGCTGATTCTGTGGACTGGGGGTGGAGGCTCGGAGAATCAGCATTTCTAGGGAGCTTCTAGGCCTGACCTTGCTGATGTGACCTGATCCACAGAGACATCTGAGTCCTAAGCATGGTGAGGGCTGAGTCTACAGTCACTTTCCAGGAGCCTGCTCGACCTCTCCCGCAGCCCAGGCCAGGATCNCAGCACCCTCTTCTTGGTAGTCTTTTCTCCTCTGTCTCCTGCATCAGAACTCCTTTGGGACCAGTTCACCTGGACCCAAAGATTCCCTTCCTGGGCTAAAACCTGTATGGATTGGGGCATGATGGAATTGTGATGTGAGTGAGTTCCTGACCTCACAAAGTTTAGGATATATATAGCTCATTGTCTTCCCAGTGTCTAATGTGGGGCCTGAGGAGAGACATGGATGANGGACAGATGGTAGTTTTAATTCCTGGGCGTGGTAGAGAAACTGATGGGAACCTGGGTTTAGATTCATTAGTGTTCACTCTGCTCTCCATTTCCTTCCAGTCATTGCCATCTGGACACATACAAGGAACTTTTGATCTAGCAAATAAAGAAGAAAACAGAGAAAAAAACAGATATCCCAACATTCTGCCCAGTAAGACCTTCTGATTGTTGTTGTTTGTTGTTTGTTTTTGCGTGATCTGTGACATGCAGGTTACACTTGGCATTGCTTTGCAGCTTGCTGGTGACCATGTGCTCAGTACTTGTCCCAGGGAATCCAGGGCCATGCTGTCTGAGAGCCTATTTCCCTGCATGGGGCTTGGGCATCTTTGTTGCTGTTGACCACTCTGGTTGCTAAGCATGCAGGAAGCGAGCTGGGCAGGAATGCTCCTGACNGGCTTGGGCATCAATGGGCAAGGCCTCTCCTGCCAGATTCACTCCTGGACACCAGTGTAGGCCTGTCGGTGGCCTTGAGCAGCGCCTTCCTTCATATTCAGTGTTTGAGGCTATCAGGAACAAATCCCCAATGTGCCCTATGGTCCGGAACCAAAGACCAAAATGGCAGAATGAAAAGCCCACGTGGGTTTGGCACCCTTGAGAGAAGGGTTAACAGACTTTATTCTAACCTCAGCAGCAAACAGTAACCGTGAGCTGGCAAGTGTGGTTGCCAAGGAAGTGTCAGAGGTAGGGTGCAGGCTGCTGTGTGCTGGGCCTCTAGTGACCTGTTGTAGCTGGCTGAGTCCTGAGGTGCCTGTCTCACCTGCCAGGACAAACCCTGCATGTTCCCAGCCGCCTTTTCAAAAGCTGGCCCAGGAGGGTTGCAATATTAATGCCAAATTTGCAGCCTTCCCACCTCCCCCCCACAGCTTTACCCTTCAGGCCCACAGAAGAGCAGCCTCAAACAGCTCCACAAAACTCAGACTTACATCCTGAAGAGAGGCCTCCTGCTGGTGCCGGAGACCCTTGCTCTTGAGCAGGGCCTGGTGGGGTCATGGAGCTGGTCATAGTCAACTTCTGTGTGCTGTGTGTACACGGAGCTGTANCCTGTCCAANATATGACCTAGATTTCTAGCCTTTCTAGAGGTAGCTTTTCCCCACTGTCCAGGCACAAGATTTTTAGTGATTTTTGTAAAGCCCACCATGATCCTCAGATCCAACTAAACCTAGAAGAATTAACTAATGGCTTTAGTTTGTCGGGGCCAAGGGAGGAGGGGGAAGTTGTACAGCCAAGCTGTGAGGGTGGCTTGTCCCAAGTTTAGACTCTGGACACAGTGGCTTTACTGCTGGGCGGGTTGTGGAATCCGAGGAAAAAGGGAGCCTATGCTGTGGCTCCAAGGAGGAAAAGGCTGCAGCAAACGGGCATCTGGGCTTTTCAGAGTGGTTTGTGTCAACTGAAACTTGAGATATTCAAAGATTAGTTTTGACTTCTGGTTTAATGCTTCACCCTTCTAATGAGTTTAATTTATGCCTTGGTTTGGCCCTCGTGTGTTTGGGACATTAGGTGTAGTTAGATCCTAGGGTTGTGGTGGACTTTACAGAAATCACTTATAAACCTTGTGCACAAACAATGGGGAAGAGCTACCTCCAGAAACGGCTAGAATTCTAGTCTAGGATCATATATTGGACAGCTCCATGTACCTCAGAGCCCAGGACATTCAGGTCATCTTACCTAGCTTTCTCTCTTAGTCATTAAACCTACTATCCCCTAAAGCGAACGCTCACAGTCTTAACCAGGAATGTTTCTAAGACAGAGGTGGCAAGTCACACCTACAGTCCCAGCAGCCTCCAGGCTGAGGCAGGAAGCTCTCCAGATAGAGGCCAGCCTGGGCTACATGGCAAGTGAGACCCTGTCTCAGAAAAGAAAAAAAAAAAATGGGAGGGAGAACCGGGGAGAAAAGAAAGGAGAGAGAGAGAAAAAGAGAGAGAGACAGACAGACAGACTGACTGACTGACTGACTGATAGACAGAGGTGTGCTGGTTTCTGTGAGAGCTCAAGGAAGTAGAATCNATGGCCAAGCTCAGCAGGAGGCACAGGTAGGGCACTCAGCTCACAAAGGNCTCATCTCAGCACAGGCTGGGTACCTTCCCAAACTCTTCCTGCTGTGCACAAGGCTGGGTTGCATTACAGAAGAAAATCAGCCTGCCCTCTCCCCATGTGAAAGTGTCTCAGCGCTGTAAAAGTCTGGTTCAATGATCCCCATAAATTCCCCTGCTCCTGCCCCAGGGTGAGGGCCAACCTCAGTCCTACCCAGGAGCAACACCTGACTTGGGGTGTTGACAGCTATCCAGGACTGTGGGTACGTGGTGTGTTCTNCAGGACTAGTGAGCTGTTCGTTGTTGNTTTCCTACAGCGTGGAAACATCATGCCTGCCAAGGACCAATAGNGTCATCCGGTTAAGGAGAGACATGTCTGGCTATGTGGAATTATTGGTCTTGCTGGGCCAAGACAGTGGGCTGAATCTCATGGAGTCAGATTAGGATCTGCAAGGTGGGATGGGGGGACCCAACACTCACNGTTCCAGGTGACCCCTACCTCTCTTAGCCCACCCCAAGCCAGGGTAGACTTGTAGTAGGTTCAAAAATGCCCCTGGGCTGGAGTGCAGTGTTGACCTTGGCCTGGGAATCCCAAAGATGGAGTCAAGTGCTCTGAGTCCAGAGGCTAGACTCATGCCTGAGGGGAATCTCTCTGTAGCCAGCAGCCTGATGGCCCTCTGCTGGAAGAATGCCACTGCTGGTAATTTTAGAAAGTGATGTTTTGACAGTAAAATGTGACTTTTCAGGATTAAGAAGCAGGAAGCTCTTAGAAGCTGTGAAAGTCTAAGTCTGCAGATGTTATTTTTTGTCCTGTGTTTCCGTAACTGTTGCACGGTGTAAGTCGTTCTAAATTCCTGTGCTTCAGCCAGCATGACATGTGCGGTGCCACAGCTGTTTCCACCCCGAGGCCTTGAGCCCCTGAGCAAGACCTGTGACCATGGACTTGGGGTTTGTCAGCCTGCCCAGCATGTGTGGGCTAGTAACTATCCCCAGAGTTGTGCCATCCTCTGCCCGGAGTAGGACAGATGCAGCTCAGCAATGAAACTCCCTCAGGGAGTCTGAGCTAACACACACAGGCCAGCCGACAGCCTTCCATGTAAAGTGGGCCACAGCCAAAGCCCAAGCTAGCCTGGAACTCTCAATCCTCCTGCCTCAGCCTCCTGAGTGCTGGGACTACAGTCCTTCCGACCTCAGCCATCTTTTTCACTACCTGCTGACACATTGACAAAGTCTCTGTGGAAGAAAGGGCTATGGAGGAACTGGGGCCACAGCCCCCTGGTGCGCACATACTCATTGCAACACCACATATATATACCATATATAATATATATATATATATATATATCACACCACATATATATATACCCATGCCATCTATATACCATGCCATATATATACCATATATATATACCACACCATATATATACCACACTATACCATATACATACCACACCACACACACCACACAGTCCACTATAACATATCATACCACTCACCTGACAACACACACAACATACACCATATATACACGATGTACCATACACCACACATAATAAACTCACAATCAGCATGCTCTACCACACAATACATACTTATCACACTGAATTATATGTACATACCACACATGTATAACACACAATACCTCAAAATACACACACCACACACATACAGCACATATAACTCACAATACACATACACACCCCACCGTACAGTACCATCCTCATACCATCCAACACATCCTCAACACATGTCATGTGTATGTAACACATAACACACAGCACCACAAATACACACATAAATACACACACAGAGACACACACACACACACACACACACACACACATCTCTGGCTGTCCTCCCACTCTGGAAAATATCCCGTTTGAGCCAGCTAGACCCTCCATAATCAATGATCCAACTGTGCGAGCCCAGCTTCCCTTCCAGCCCTGGGGCAGATGGTGAAGAACAGGCACTGGAGTTCAGAGTCCCAAGCCCTTTACCCCCATGTCCTCTGGAAAGCCTGAATGAAAAGACCTAGTTCTTCATTCTGAGGTTTCACTATGTGCACCTGCAGTTGTTAACAGTTGGACCCATGGTGAAAACGTGGTCACTTTGCTCCCTGCTGTTCTGCCTGTGTGATCGTGGGGCCACCTCTCCTCCCTCCCCTGGATGAGGCACAGGTGGACCATGCAGGGCTCAACAAGGCAGGGGCTACCCTGCCCTGACCTCAAGGGGAGACTGGTTATGTCCTTCCAGTGACTGACACTTTGATATAAGACACCCTGGGCCTCTGTAGCTCCTGGTCCTAACACCATGGGGTTGTTTGCTTTTCCCAGATGATCATTCCAGAGTGATTTTGAGCCAAGTGGACGGAATCCCCTGCTCTGACTACATTAACGCCTCCTACATAGATGTAAGTTGACTGACTTCCTTTCCCCTGGCCTGACATGAAGCCCATGCTGGGTATTTAGGGACCGGTTCTGAACTGTGATGTATGGGTGCCTTCCTCTCTGATCCTGAGTATGTGTGTGGTCACCACCCCTCCGGCAGTTTGGTCACACTAGAGCATGAGGCCATCGTGCTTTCCCAGTTTGCATTCTCACCAGAAGTCACAAAGATAACAGATCCAGGGAGATAATGACCACAGTGGACACTGGAGATGTTTAGTCCAGTTCCTTATAGCGTTGACAAACTAGAACCAGCCAGATGCATCTGACTAGACAAACCACACGAATTTAGTTTTCTTTGAAATTATCATTTAAGGTTTTAAATTTCTTACTTAAAATAGAAGGAAATAGAAGGATTTGTATACAATATGTGAGCTCAATGAGAAATATAATGAGACATGTATTTCTGCTTGTGTGTGTGTAGGAAAACAAAAAAACAAAGAATAGTAGTAAAGGCCGTAGGAAAACAGTATCTGTTATCTCTGAGGTTGCTGGTGGGTTTTGTTTTCATATTACTCTTCCCTATTTTCTACGTTCTCTGGGGCGAATCTTCCCTCCCCTTCTATGAACAAAGTGGTCCCCTGGGCAAAGATAGTCCTGGATAATTACAGGTCTGACTTCATTTTTCTAGGGTTACAAAGAAAAGAACAAATTCATAGCTGCTCAAGGTAAGCAAGCTTTCGAGTTAGTTCATGTCTGTGCCGTATTTTTAGAAAGTCATTCGAATTTCTAACTGCCAACAATACCAAAAATTCATATGGGTTTTTCATGTATGTGCACCGCTGTGTCTCCGTGTCAGACACCCATGCTGTGTGCCCCTCTGTGACTTCACGGCACACACAAGGGGCCTCTGGTTGCCTTTCTGCCACCCTGAGACTCACATTCAGTAGGTAACTTTGACTTCCCTTAGCTGTCTGAGCTCCCAAAGGCTCCTACTTTTGGGGGATGATGGGATGGAGGGGCTTTTAGATGAAGGTCATAGCCACCATGGCTCAGCCCACAAAACCATGTCCTGACCCTTGGACCTAGTCCCACCCCCACCCTGTGCTTAGAGAATCTTCTAGTCTGCCAGAGGCTGTCTTTCCAGGAGGGATCAGCTATCCCCAGGGGTCAGTGAAGCTAAACTAGACTTCCCTTCCTCCTCCACGCAGGCCAGATTCCCTAGAAATAGAAGCACACAGGGGACCGTGCCCTCCGTAAATGAGAGAAAATCTGTCAAACGTTGAGGGAAACATAAAAGTCTGTATTTCTGTCATAAGCACCAGCTTGCCAGGGAAGGATTTCTTTATCTCCCTGCCCACCCCTCCTGAGCATAGAACTCTTAGCCTTAGAATCACAAAATAGTTGTTATACCCGTAGGCACTGTGTCAAATTCAGACAGGAAGTGGACAAAGGGCAGAGGAGTTTCTTCTTCCTGATCTCTCTCTCTCCCTCTCTTTCCCTCTCCCCCTCACTCACACTCACTCACACTCACACATATTTGCGTTCCAATTCATCTGGAGGGCCCTGTGACTCTGAGGGAGTCAAGTATGTGGTGGCCCTCAGCTACTATGACAAGCAGAGCAGAGATGACCCTCAAACGTCCTCCTGTACTCCCCTTTTTTTTGCCTGTGAGTCAACATAGACACCCAGATTCTGCCTGGCTACACAGCAAGCTTCCAGGTTGCAGAGCCTATCTTGTGCCTGGGGAAGGTGTAAGGCTTCCAAGACTGAATTCATGGGGTGAACTTAGACGGCTCCTTCACGCTGACCCTCCCCTCTGCACACAGGCCCTAAACAGGAGACAGTGAATGACTTCTGGAGGATGGTCTGGGAGCAGAAGTCAGCCACCATTGTCATGCTGACCAATCTGAAGGAGAGGAAGGAGGTAAGCTCCCCTGCACTGACCCTGTAGCCTTTCCTTGTAGCCTGGCACTCACCAGGGAGGCCCTGACCACTTCTTTCATCTACCTGGACACCTCTCTTCTATCAGTGGGGGGCAAACAGCACCCAGGCCTTCCAGCACCCTATCTTGAAGTCAGCTTTCCACATTTCTGTACCTCACTGTCCTGCTCCAACATAAGGAATCATAGTTTTCCTTCTNTGTATCACGATCGTCTTGGCCACCCCTAGCTCTAATCCCACTGGAGAGGAACAGACTTTACAGTGAAAGGAACTCGTGTGTTTCGCATGTGGTGGGCCTAGCTGCCAATGAACACCATTGTATAGGCCCTTCCTAGACTAGAGAGATGGTCTCCAACAACAACCTCATGAAGGCATGCATGTACACCTGAACTTAAAGCATCAGCCAAGAACGAGAGGTACAGTTACCTTGTCTCCTATCAAACAGACCCCGGTAGCATCTGCTGAGCCCGAGTCTCCATCCCCAGTGCCAGGAACTGGCTCAGATGCAGGCTGGAAGGGAGAGCCACAGAGCCCTGGGAGTTTTGAAGCCCTGGCAGACCTGTTGTTGGCACAGAACTCTTTTTCCAAGTGAAAGGGGAATTGGAAGCCTGAGGGACACTTCCTCAGGTGGGGAGACGCAGCTAGCAGACTGTGCTTCTAGCATGTTTCAGCATGAAGGCCCAACTTGGCAGAAGATATCTGCCTGCTGGGCCCCCACCCAAGGCTCTCTGCACGGGTGGCACTAGCCTGGTACTCATGGTATCCCATGTGCTGAGGACATGGGCAGGGCCTACAGGGTTTGGATAGAACACCCAGTCTTGGAGTGCACAGGAGAACAAAGACGGGACTAACATAACAGGAAGCATGGCACTTCTGTCCTCAGGGCACCTAACTGGTGGGCTCCATGCCCAGCAGCATGGGAAAAAGCCTCCAGTGTCCATTTCTGGTTTTCTTATCCATCCAGGAGAAAACAGTGGGCACAGAGTGGGGATGCTGCTTCTTACTTTCTTCATGACTCCTACTCTTGCTATCCTTTGTTACCGATGGAAAGAGTGACAGAAGGGAAACAGAGCTCTCACCACAGGTTTCCTGCCCTGTGAGGAGGGACCCTCATTCTGTAGACAGGGAGACTGAGCCTCATCAGAGTCCTCGCATCTCTGTGACCCACTGCCCACAGAGACCAGGTCTTCCAAGGACTGCTTCTCCAAAAGGTCACCTTGTAGCCCTAAGCAGAAGCAGAGGACCTCTGTCCCCCTATGTCCTGGGTGGTATCATCCATCTCAATCTCCCCTAGAGTCTCCTGCTATATTTTTCTGGCCTTGTGACTCAGGGCTGCCTGTTGGTTCTCTCATTTTCCACTACCTCAGATGGAGTCATTTCTCAAGAGAGTTCCTTTTCCTTGGTGGCTTTCATTGTGGTCTCCACAGTGTCCTCATCCTGGGCAGTACATTGCAAAACCCAACTGGCATCTTGTGACCGGAGGGAGGCCTGAGAGTAGGGCAGCCAAGAGTTCCCTGAGGCCTGAGACCCCTGTTCCATCATTGCAGGAACCTTTCCAGGAAGAATTGCTTGAGAGTCCCACGGGGATCAATACTTACCCGAACCAGACCTTTAAGTGTCACTACAGGCCACCTTCAATGCCCTGTGACTGTAGGCCAGCTTAGGTCAGGATACAGGGAGGGGTGATGTTTGTCCCATAGTGTTAACAAGGATGCTGTTCTCCATGGTGCCAGGCACCTTTTACTTTAGGAGCCCATCGATCCTAGAGAACAGGCCAGTTTCCTGTGCCACTCACTGGCCATTTCTAGGACAAACTGTGAGGTGCCTGAAGACATGCTAACATTAGAGATTTCTCCAAGGAAGACTGTGCAGCTNTTTCCCCTCTGGGGTGGTCCCCATTGGTCCCCATGTTGTGCTAATGCATAGCCTGTTAGATGCTGGGGTTTGTCTCCGGTAAAGAACTGCCACTGTGGCCAGGAACACCTCATGGGTTCCTATGTTAGCATGACCTCGTGAATGGCACGCAGGGTGGCAAGCATGACTGGCCTGACCAGAAGGAAACAGAGTGCTGGGCCCCAGGGAGATGCCCAGGGAGGCAAGGCTCACTCCAGCCAGAGGGTTGCTGGGGTCAGGCTCCCTAACTCTAAAGGGAGCAAGTTTAGCATGGGCAGGCACGGCTGGAGTAATAGGGTGTGAGGGATAAGGGAGTGAGCAAATGAGATGTTACTTGTCCAACCCAAAACACTCTGGTTGGTCCACAGCCACATTTGTCACCTGTGAGGCCCCGCTTTCCTCCTTTGTAAAAGATACACTCTTGCCAGGTAATTCTCCCAGCTCCTGGGGAGCTGACTGCTGACCTGGGTTACTTGACAATGTGCAGATGGTGGGAGGCCATGTGTTGGACTGTGTCTTGATTCTTTTCCTTCAATTGCACCTCACAGGAGAAGTGTTACCAGTACTGGCCGGACCAGGGCTGCTGGACCTATGGGAACATCCGGGTGTGTGTGGAGGATTGCGTGGTTCTGGTGGACTATACCATCCGCAAGTTCTGCATCCATCCGGTACACATGAATGTCTCATGTTGGCTTCTTGGGAGCTAGGTTGGGGGAGTTTACAGTGTGAAGAGCNGCCCTGCCTCACCCTGTCCCCAGCATGGCAGGAACTCTCATTGAGGCTGTGGCTGCAGGGCTGGAGCATGTGACAGACTGGGACAGGGTTAGTGAGTGGATCAAGGACCTGAATCTGCACAGTGCTGGGCATTTTGACTCCCAGCGACTGTACTAGGCCTCCCTAGGAGGTGGGTGAGTCAACTGGAGAAGTAGGGGGTTCAGTAGGGGAGGGGCTTTCCCACTGCACCAAGTAGGCACTGTACATCAAGCTATACCCAGGGTCCAGTATGATGACTTTTACACCCTAGCATTGGGAAACAAGATTGTCTATTTGAGACAGGGTCTCACTAGATGGTCCAGGCTAGCCTAGAACTCTGTGTATAGAGCACACTGGCTTAGACTTACAGAGATCCATCTGCCTCTGCCTCCCAAGTGATGGGATTAAAGATGTGAGCCACCATGTCTGGTGACAGGATTGTTTTATAATGGTGTCGCAATTATGTTCAGAATCTCCCCCGTGTTTTTCATGCTTGTTTCAAGACAGCCTTCAATAAAAATGCATGTGAACAAGGCAGATGAAGTGAAGACTTTAGAGATAAGCCATTTTATCAGGAATCAAATGTAGAGCAACGGTGTGATTAGGTTGCAAAATCTGAACAGAAGTTTCTAGAAGCCACTGCAGAAGATTTTGAAAGGATGGACTGGGGTGTGTGGCTCAGTGGTAGAGTATGTACCTAGCATGCTGTAAGCCATCCCAAAATTATTATCCCGTGCTGACCTCTTTCCTGGATACACAGGATGCACATGCATGCAAGTGTACACACACACAGCACTCCCCCCCCCTCCCGCACACAGAGTTCTAAACACACTAGTATTGTCTTCTTCCACCATCAGGGTCAGGAGAACCATGCTGCAAGGGCTTGGAGAATCTATGAGGGAGGGTCTGGAGCAGTGTGTAGGCTGAACCTTCATCTTTTCCTCCCACACTGACTCTGAGACTTAAAGAATATACCGTGTAAAAGAAAAAAATTTTAATTTAAAAAAATAATAAAAATTAAAATAAAAAGAATATGCTAGTGATGACTCAGCCCCCAGGAGTGAGGTTGGACTGTCCAGACAGAGCAGGGAGGCCCAGCTCACAGCTGGAGTATCTGAGCATTAGGACCAGCTTTTGGGATGTGGGGCTACTAAGATTCTGACCTAGGAACAAGCAGCTGTGGGAGCCCTTTGCCATCCAACAGCTGTGTATACTCACATCTGGTGTGGCGCCCCTGTGCTCCAGGGTTCTCTGTGTTTGTGGACACTGACCTGGCATGAGCCCCAGCTGTCCAGAAGGAGATGCTGAGTGGTCAGGGTAAGGGGGCGCCACCTCTCACTTCTTCCTTATCCCCTGCAGCAACTCCCCGACAGCTGCAAAGCCCCACGACTGGTCTCCCAGCTACACTTCACCAGCTGGCCTGACTTTGGGGTACCTTTCACCCCCATCGGAATGCTGAAGTTCCTGAAGAAAGTGAAGACGCTCAACCCCTCACATGCTGGGCCCATTGTGGTCCACTGCAGGTATGTCAGGGTGGGGCAGGACCTTTGCAGGCAGCCACTATGGGGAGGGGTGGCTGGTGGGACAGTGCTGGGTGAGCAGAGCTAGGGCTGGTGAACATGAAGTTTCCCAGCAGCTACCCCACTTGGTCGCTGGAACACCTGCCCTGCCTCAGTGATGTCTGAATAGAACCCCAATATATAAACCTCTTCAAAGCTGACAGGCTCAGGTTGGTGGCTGGCATGGGAGCTCTGGGCAGGTCCACTGCCTTGCCCTCTGTACTACCTGATACTCCAAGGATAACTCTGCTCCCATACCAGGTCACAACCACAGTGGTAACAAGAAGGCAGTGTTCAGGGGTAGGAGTAATGAAC